>VYXD01005828.1:655370-718778 GCA_013397195.1 Hylia prasina
CAAGGACCCCAGATGATGACAGGTCACCACAACCATCCTCACCACCCACACAATGAAACCACCAACCTCAGCCTCACTAACCAGAGGGCTAAGAAGAGCTGGGGAAGGGTCAGCATAACATCAAGAAAAGCAGTTTAATCTAAGTGTATGTATAACAGTTTTAACTGTGGTGGTGGTGTTGGCATTTTTGTTAATGTTATTATAACACCTGCATAGATATAATCTTTTTCTGCAATAATTACATCCACACTAATAACAATCCTTGGATTAGACCATTAAGATTTAAGTTATACTAACAATAAATCTTTGGCTTAATATAACTATATAAAAAAGGTCTGGTTCCTCTTTTGCAGTAAACAACATTATGAGCTTTGACTCCCAGCTTCACACACTATTATTTTCATCCCATGACCATGAATAAAAATACATCCCAGGTGCAGACTTAAGAAGTTCCTGCAACCCATTATTTTTCTTCAAAACACTGTTCATTTTGAGTCCTCTTCAAACTCCCTGTCCACATGAGAACTAACCTCTGCATTAATCCTTCTTTTTCTGCTTGAATGAATAATTTCTCATCAAGTCCCACAACAAATGCGTTAATAAATTACAGTTTGATTAGTGCCAGATTAGTCACATCTACAAAATCAGTTTTTAAATTTTCTAGTTTGGGACATCAGTCTCCTTTCAGTAAACACATGCTGTGTTTAATAAAACTTAATACTTAACTCCAGTTCTTAAATTACTCTCTTATTCAAAATGTGCTCTACTTTGCAGTCCATGGAGGGCAGATGAATATATCTGCAGCTACCTGGATCTGCTTCATTCCCTCTTCTTAAATGTAAATATTTTATTTGCTAAACTCCAGTTGTACAACAGGGAATAAAATTTGATCCATGGTTTAATGCTCTTAATGAATCTGAAATGTGTCATGCCATTTTTACAGTAGCCAGAGACGGAAATGCAAGTTTTCTATGTAAAACAGAAATTAAGAGCAGTTGGCTCTTGGGAGTTTTACCTCAGAAACTCTTGAAGAATCTTTTGATTCTCCAGGTCTTTATCTCATTCACCACCCAGTGAATGCCCCTGTGTCCTACCTATGATCTCCCATATAGAAAACTGAGGCAAATGCTGACGTGCTTCTGGAGCCAGACCTTTATGAACCATAATCTTCCACCTGTAAACTGTTCCCTCTTCCTTTGCACACATACAAATTTCCTTTTATGTCTTTATTTGCACTACTAGGGGAATAAAATTAAAAAGCTGGATTTGCTCTTCATTTCCCTTGCAAGATTTAAGCCAGCTTAGTTTCTGGTGAGTCTCAGCAATCTTCCAGGTCTGGACTTTCAAGAGACTACTTTATAGGACGATTACTACCATTTTTTTAAATTTCTGCAAGCTCATAATAGCACTTCAGTGGGTTGATCCCCAGTTAGATATGCAATTCTGCTCTACAGCTTTTTCCCCTACTCTTTTTCTTAAGGAAAAAAAATTCAATCTTTTTTCTAGTTTGATAGAAATAAATTTTAATCAGTTCTTTATTAAAAATCTTGCATCAGTCCAACACCATCTTCAGTTTACTTAATTTCACAAAAGTCATCTTTTAAAATTTAAAACTTTAATCAGATCTATGTTCATGCTCCTATGCAACAAAGCAAATCAGCTTGCTAACACTTGATACAAATGGTTATTTTTGGGGATAAACTTTAAGATGAGATATAAGGTCATACTGAATCAAATTCTAAAATAACTCAACCTTTTCTAGTTCTATATTAGGTAGTGAAGAAATCACATCAGCAAACATTTAGCCCCTATGACTATTAGCACCTTTTACCTTCTAATTTAAGTTGTGAAAGATAAATTCTTCTGTTATGAAAGATCTTCTATTTTACCCATGCATAATTACACAAGGGTTTCTAACTAAAGTTATCCAGATCCAACTTTGGGATGACACAAAGCTAGTAGATATTTTTCCATGCTCTTCCAAGATAAGATTCATATGACTCAAAACTGTCTTATGTATCACAGAACCACAGAATATGCCGAGTTGGAAAATACTCATCAGGATCATCAAACCCAACTCCTGGCCCTGCACAGGACACCCCAGGAATGACACCATGTGCCCAAGAACATTGTCCAAACACTTCTGGAGCTCTGTCAGGCTTGATGCTGACATCCCTTCTCTGGGGAGCCTGTTCAGTCCCCAGCCATCTGTAAGAGATGGTCCCAAACTCCCTCATCTGCCTCAAGACCATTGCCAAGGAAGACCCAAGGACTGGGACTGAGACCCTAAAATCCTGTTACAGGAGTTCTGGCCTGGCTGAGGTGGGATGACTGCCAACTATTGTCTGCAGGTGTGCTCTGAGATCACACGAACCATCACACACCCCGCTTGCATCAGCGGATCGTGACACCATCCTCCAGGGGAAAAACTTCTTCCTGATTACCCAACCTAAACCTCTTCCAACCATCTTCAGGCTGTTTGGTCGAGTCCTGTCCCTGACCACAGGAGTGAAGAGAAGTGGTACCTGCCTCTCCTCATAGAAGACCACAGTGAGGTCTCCCCTCAGTTTCTTCTCCGGGCTGAACAAACCAAGTACACCAATAGCTTTTATGTATTTATTTATTGAGTGCATATCAATCATTTCCAGCTATATTTCCTTTGCTGTGGTTTCTGTATTTTCTGAACCTTTTCTGGACCTTCAAGTTCTGTTAACGTGTTATGACTACCACTACAGAGTGTGTGGGGGCTAACCACATAATTTTCATTTGCAAGTCCAACTTCTCTTTCCAGTTTCTCCAATTAATTTCCCAGGCCACCTGCACCTGATATTTCTCTCTGTTCTCACCCAAATGTGTTTCACGTTCCAACTTCTCCTTAACCGCTTTCCATCCTGACTACTGTGGTTTACAATTTAGTTCTTTGTCTTGTCTACCCTGCCACAGTGGTGTCACTCCTTTATCCAATGCAAAATCTTTATTCACCTTATTTTTCCTTTCCTGAGTATGAAAAGTAGACATATACATCACAGACATTTCTCTGTATAATTTCTCAAGGGTAAAGCACACCAAACTCTTCTCAGAGCACAGAATCTTGAGTCTCCATAATTTTATCACACTTTCTTGGACCAAAGAAATGCTGTCTTCATTTAAAACTATTACTATATCCTTAGTGGTCTAAGCCCAAGACTGAGCCAAGATTTAAAGAAAGAAAGAACCTTTAATTATAACAACTGGCTGTTCAGTCAAATGGTCCCTCTTCTGGCTGAAAAACCATGTCCTAATCTCATTTATAACAATAGCGATCTTTCAGAATGATTTTGTTAAAGAAGACTTACTAGGATAATGATGAAACACTAAGTTTTCTTCTTTGGACAAATTAACTAATGAAATTATATTTTACACTTGGGTGGTTAGGGCTGAGTGGGTTGGTCAGTGTATCACAAACTCCCCCATATTATTTCAGAGACCTGCAGCCACTGCATTTCTACCCAAAGCAAAACCCATGTGCTCATTTTCCATAGTTCTGTGACTTTTCTGCGAGGGCCCAGAGTAATGAAATTCTTGGCCCAGAGTAATGAAATTTTGGCAGCTCCATTGCTAAAGCCAAACACTGGATGCCAGTACTCTGAGCCTGTGTGCTAACAAGACAGTTCAAAGCCATGCAGGAAACTGAAAATAAGCTCCCTGCATTTCAGCCGAGGAGCAGAGCCAGCACCCCAACAACAGCCTTCAGGTCCCCGTTTTGAAACACACAACCCAGTGCAGCTGACTGGTGATCCTGTCTGGCAAAATGATAACAGAATCCGGCAGCTTCAAGTAGCAGCCACCTTTCAGTGTTTCTTTTTTCCTTCCTCTACCTTGCTTCCATCTGGGGGTAGAGAGAGGGGCCACCACACATGGGAGCAGCTCCAGCAATGCTCTCCCTCCGTGCAGGAGGGGAAAAGCTGGCAGGGAAGAGGCAATCGCTTCAAGGTGAGCCAGTGCTGGAAGGAGTTGGGTAAGCAGCAATTTATTCCGCAATATAGTGGCAAATTTGAAAAACATAAAATTGAATGTATCTGTTTGTGGCTACAGAGCAGCCAGGGAGAAGTTAGAAAGCTCTATAAGGCTGGTATTACATTTGGCAAACTTTCTGTGTTTTTTAAGCTAGCATTTATGCTCAGCTACAGCACAGGGCACCATAAGAACAAACAAGAATTAAACAGTTAACTAGAAAGAAAAAAAAAAGGTCATAGCATGACTCTTCCGAAAAGCCCAAGTCAAATGCTTCATTTCAAAAAATTGCAGTGTGTGGCTCAGGGACAACATTTTTCAACATGTAACCAATGTAACATGTAACCAATTCTATGTTCTGTTTTCAATATAAACACTATTAAGGGCCAGAAAAATGAGCAATGAGGTCAATGAACTATGCCAATGCCATAAAAGAAGTAGAGAACCAAGAGTGCTACATGCCTGAAGAAAATTATTAACACACACACACAAAAAAAAACCCAAACAAACAAACAAACAAAAAAGGGCAAAAAGCAAGGACCTATTAACATATCCCATCTTTTCTTCAAGTAAATAAATGAATTAGTTCAGTTGTGGATAACAGTTCCCTTAACTTTGATATTTACTTAGCTGATTGCATATTTGTCTCTCACATCAGGCTAAGGCAAATACACATACTGTGATACTTTTTATTTCTAGTTCCCCAGACACAAATGAATAGTTTGAGTTGATAACAGGTACTCCTAAGTACATGAATTCTGCCTTTAAATACTAAGCATAATTTAGACTGGTGTAAGAGTCAAGAAAATGGACATTACGAACAAATAAAGATGGAACATTTCTTTCATTTTTCCAAAATATTTCATGGGAGAACATCAGTTTCCACTGGACAGCAAGTCTTTGAAAGCATTCCTATGAATTAAAACAAATTTATGTGTATTTTTATAAGCTCACCACTATACAACTGCGTTCTCTTCCATTAAAAAAAATAATTTTACTCAAGCTATATAGAGGATCCTACTGCTTCTCACAGGCAGACTACATATCCTTCTGCAACATAATATCCAAACTAGAAATCTGAACCTCTGTTTGGACTCCTCATTAGCCAGCTCTCTCTCTCAGAGAGCACCAAGAGCTGTGCAATTCCTCTATTGCAAGTTCTAGGCAAAATTTTGCCAAACCAGGCAAACCATAATCACTGTAATCTTTTATCTGATCAAAGCAGAATGAGTCAGTTATAAAAGGTGTCAATTTCAAAATATAGCATTCATGCAGTACAGTTGTGAACAAGACATAATGGTAGCAAATACTTACTTCCTCAAATGAAAAGTGTAGTAAGAAGAAATATAGTGCTAAACAAACACAACAGGCAGGACTGATGGTTAAAAGGCCAAAGAATTAAAAATCTGGAGTGGAAATGGTCAAAACTTTCAGTGGCATTAAACATGTTATGCTTCGCTCTTTCCAGGCCTCCCACATGAGATTTTTAAAAAGTGATTTTATTCTTCAGAAAGCCTAGGGAACACATCTAATATTTCTAAACAGTAATAACTGAGAAGGGAAAAAGACCCAACTAACAACCTAGCAACAAAAAAAATACCCATTTAGTATCATAAACTGATGTTAAGAAATCTGCCATGTCCATAAAGGGATGAAAAAATATGCTGTGCTTTCAAAAAAAAAAAAAAAAGCATTACATTTCTTTAATGTAAAAGCGGTGGTTGCTATTTTTTCTGTTGGTCCCCAGTGAATGTACGGAGATCATTCTCTTAGCCCTGGACTTCAAAAATTGTCTTAGAAATGAGATTTTCCAAATGAACATTCCTGTTGAAATCTGTTTCCTCTCATTCCCCAAGCTCTTATTTTTTTCTCATCCACAACACACACATTTTCTTCCTCTCTTTTGCTCTTTGTGGGTCTGAGCAAGTCCGGGCTCTGAACTGATAACTAATACAGTTCTGCAACTGCTTCTCCGTTGACCTTCCACCCCCACTGCTCCAGCTGAGAGGCTGGAGAAACAAAACAAAAACCCACACCAAACCAACTCACATTTCGGTTCATTCCACTGTATTTACAGATCTTTACTGAAAAAGACATTGTAAGCCACTTGTTACTGCAACATTTTTCCCCTCCCTGCTCTTCCCAAAACAATCACAGCTGCTGCCTCAGTATCAACATAATCACAGTGGGTTTCTTAGACTTTCATTTCTCCAGGACTAAAGATTAGACAGTCCTGGATCTGATCACCAGGAAGACCACAGGAGACTGACCACCAAAGGTTTCGTTTCAGTGACAGTGAGGACAAGTTTCTGACTGAACTCTCCTGTGCATCCTCTGCATCCCTGTTTCTCTCCTTGTGTTGTGGTCACAAGTACCACAACAACTGGTAAATCCTCTCTCTCTATTCCCTTTCAACTCTGCTCCCCCAAGGTGCAAAAGATATAATTACTTGATGAGAACAGAGGGAAAACAGGCTCTTAGTAATTATTCTTTCTGCCCCTTTTCACACCTCAAACTACCAGTGGTTTTGCTTTACCTAATGATCTTCTGATTGTCTGAGACTGTTAAAACACAAAGAATTTTTTCATGGTTTTTCAAAGTCTCTGTAACTGACCAGATCCCAACAACAACACTACCATGACACTACAAGACCAGAAAAGGGCAAATACTATAAATACTATTACAGAGACCCTTCTGATATAAAGAATATTGCTGAAGCCTCCTTGACTACCTAATATATTTTCATTTACCAGAGATTAATTTGGGTGCCTTCTGAAAAATGTTAGAGTAAGGAGTGGCATATTCCCATCCACTTGCTGAACAGAATGCAGAAACGACTCTCTCACTGTCCCTGTTTATCCAAGAGAAAGTTTTCTTTACTCATATAAATTCATTTATTGAAGCAGAGCAAGCTTATGAAGCCCCATTTTCCTGTCCATTGCAGTTGTAACAATGTCCTATGGGTATCACAGTCAGGAAGGAAAAAAAAAAATAGTGCAATCAAGGAGCAATTTTTGTAACTGGGTCCAGAGCCAAAGCTTATCACTTACACTGTGAGGACACAAACCGTGTGCAGATATACTTGGATGTCACCACAGTCCCAGTGGCCACACCACCATTGTGAATGAATCATGATTTGAGAGCTGTTTAAGCTGTGACATGATTTGCATAATGAACAGCTGTACTGTACAAGCCAAACAGATGCTTCCACTGTATTTTCATTTTCATTTTCTCCCTCTGTCCCAATGAAGACATTTTCAGCTCAATGGCAGTAGGCAAATCACAGCATCTGTCACTATCCTCACTTCTGCATCTATGAAACAGGGATAATAGTACTTGCCTCCCTTAAAAGAACACTGAGAAACCCATAATAAAAATGATTATGTGAAGAAGGGATAATTTTATTAGCCAGCATCAGCTGCAGCTTGCTCTACTTTCCTGCACCTCATGCCTCCATGGTTCCAGGTTTTGAGCAGGGTAGCCAAACTCCCTCAAGCAGAGGAGAGCAGCAGGAACACTGTGAAACTCCCAGTGGCTCAGCATGTTGCTAAAGGAAAGCTGCCAGACTCAGCAGAACCCCCTTATCTTTGATAACTATCTTTCCTCAAAAGTAAACAAATTTTGGCAAATATTTGAGTTTTAATTTGCCTCAGATGACTGTCAGGTTGGAGAATCTTTACTGCCTTGTTTTTTGGGTTTTTTTTTAATTTCAAATCAGGCTCTGGAAAATAGTCCATACTCATAAATAAAATAACCCATTTTATTTCTTCTTTCATTATGACTCTGTCTCCTTTGCTGTTTATCCCTTCGGATGACATTCCAAAATATTCAGTACAGTCAGAAAACTATCTAACTTGAAAGCACAGAGCCTCTCACCAATGCCCTCTATTAATCTTCCCAAGGGACTCCATTTATACTTTTTTTTTTTCAGAAAAAATGTCTCTTTGCTTCAAGTGACAAACATCAGGGTATTGGGACAGCTATGCAAAAATGAATTAGGAAAAAATTAAATAAACTGAAACAAAGTCTATCTGAAATGAAATCTGTGTTTCAGCCTTGTTGTGACACTAGGCTAGAATGTGTTTTTGAATCCTTCCCTTCCAAAAACAGTGAGCAGAGGGCAGCAGTTGTGTGGCATGTTGTCTCATCTTTGCCAGTCAGCAAATAGCATCTCCAAGGCACACAGTGTGACATCAGTCAGCAAATAAAGCCAAAGCCCAGACCTCACATTCTGCAATTGATTCCTAGATACACAGAATATTTCAGGTCGGAAAATACCTTTAAGATCATCATCTCAACCATCAACCTAGACTGCCAAGACCACCCAAATCCATGTCTCAGTGTCACACCTTCACTTTACAGCCATGATGACTCAACCACTTCCCTGGGCAGCCTGTTCCAGTGGTTGACAGCCTCTTCAGTGAAGAAATATTTCATAATATTCAATCCAAACCTCCCCTGGTGCAACTTGAGGCCATTCCCGCTCATCCTATCACCTGTTACTTGGGAAAAGAGACTGACCCTGACCTGGCCACAACCTCATGACCGGTACATCACAGCCCTTCCCACTTAGCTAGAACTTTAGGAACTGCCTCACTTGTTCCAGGGCAATTTTAGCAAATAAGTTGGACCTTCCTTTCAATTCGTGAAGGAACATCCATCATGTAATTTAATAGCAGCAAAAATGAGTTGGGATGCACTACCATTTCCTCTTCAGTTACTGGAAACAGGCCAGTGCTCACCTTGACCTTCTCAGAGCTAAAAAGATACAACCTTTGGACAGCTGTAGTGAAGCAGCTTTAGGCTGTTCACTGATGGTATCAGCACCACAAGGTAGTGCCTCCATCCATGGGAGATTTCTTGTGTCCTAGAAACAAGCAAGCCAGTGGAAGAAAGGAAAGTACAAATCAGCATCACTTGGCAGAGCAGAAACTGAGGTTTATAGACATAAATCAATTTGCTTGTAATTATCAAAAAAATGTGTGTGACAGAGAGAATGTTTTTCAGAGAAAATAGTCTTTCACCTTAATGAGGAGAACATCCTAGACAGAAAATACCACTTTCAAATTTTCCCAGAAAGACAGAATATTCCCTGGCCAGTCTCTTACCTTATTAGAATGCTTCATTTTTCTATCCAAGGTAAAAAGATGTCAAACTATCCTGTAGCTATATCATTTCAGATGGTAGAGGATGAAGTTGTACAGCGTGCAACACACCTGAGATGGTACTTCAGTGCAGCCTTTTTGGCCAGTTGAACTTTTTTGTAACTTGTTACTTTCTATAAAAACCTTTCAATTTTTGAAGTCAATACAGAAGTGCATACTTGCAGCATATATAAATTGTTTTATATTACAGATATTTCTGATGGCCTCCAAGGCATTTTCCTGGAAAGTGAGATTATTATGCCCTAGGGAATATTGAAGTATTTTATACCACGTTTACCTTGCACTGGAGATATGGAAAACTACCACTGTAAAGTGCCTCATAGGACAATATTTATGGCAGTTTTGGGCGGAAAAGAAAAATCTTTTCTAGCACAACAGAGAGGTAATGTGAATCAGAACTCCCTCACTAAACATCATATTCAAAAGACTGCTAGAAAAGGTCAAGGCAGTACAATATAGAGCAGCCTCTCCTCTTCCTTGTATGGGCAGCAGTCATTCCGTAAACTTTTAAACTTAACCTGCAGTCATGTGTAACTACACTGTGTAACTGCATTTCTCAGTGAATAAAATATTTGCCAAGTGTTGTTCAACAGAATTTTCTTGAGAATGCATCTCCCAGCAGAGTTGCAAAACAGTCCTCTTTGTCATGAGTGAAAGAAACTGCTTGCAAACACTTCAACAATCATAGAGGCAGGATTTTTAGAAAAAAAGTTCCAAATTTTTCTGCTCTACATGATGCATGTGGGGATACTTAAGAGATTCAAGTGATAAAGCTCCATGGCCAAATCCATGTTTTTCAGACCATGTTCCTCAAGTTGAAACCCAGGTGGTCTCTTTAGAGCCTGCTGCTGAGTGGAGCTCTAGGGATTTGGAGCAAAACGTGTTTGCACCATTTTTTGGGATGAATTGATGTTTTTCCCTTCCTCATGCAAATCGTCACTTCTCCTCTTCCCTGTCTTCTGCACTGCTAATATGTGCAGAAGTCCAGTACTGTATTTCCCCATATGAAGAACTTGGCAAGGAAAGACCGTGTGCTCTTGGCAGAAGTTTATCCTGGGATTATGCCAATAAACATTCATTTTCTGCTTGCCACAAGCATCCCATTATTTCGGTTTAGCCATTCAGCCCACTCCAGTTCAGCTCTGTTGGTGCTGCCTTAATAAACCCTTATTATCAGGGGCTTAGGCCTCAGTCATTTGAATTCATGCTCAGCCAGGACTTGGTATTCAGAGACCCAGTCCAAATGTCCTTAAAAAATATATATAATTAAAACCCTTACTTGGGCACAGAGCAGAGACAATTGAATGAAATTTTGTTGGCTGCAAGCTATATTTGCACTCCTAAAGACTTGAGAAAAGCTGGATATTGAGACTTGTTTTATAAACAACACTTGGAGGCTTTAGTTCTTGCTGAAGAGAAATGCCATGGCAGTCTTTTTGCCTTCATCCTTCTTTGCATCTATAGCCTGTTGTTTACTACACAAATAAATATCTTTTTCTCATCAATTTTTAACACCTGTTCTTGGGGCTAGATTTGGTGGGGACAGACAGGACCCAAAACCCAAAAGCACCTTGAAGTTCTCACTGGGGTAGGTAGAGATTGGGGACAGCACCTGAGACAGCTCCTCCTCCTGGGACACAATTAGGCTGCTCCAATGGTTTAGTGCCTATGGAGGCATCTGTACAGCATGGGATTTACAGCTCTGATCCTGGAACCCCAGTTCTCCTAGAAAGCAGCAGGCAGTCTGTATCACTCAGGACTCCACACACACACAGAATTTGTGAGGGGACTGGCTCCAGACTTTGAATTTTAGGTCATCTTCATTTCTGCACAAATCAATTAAGAAAAACAGTTTGCCTGGAGATTCCTTATACACTGTAGGGTTTGTCGCTGAAAAACTCACAACTACCTCCCTCATGTAATCCACTGTCCTAAACCCCTTAAAATCTAATTTGTTCTTGATTTTCTATTCTTTACAGTAATGGTGTATAAATAATCAATCCCAGTGTTTTGCTGGTCCCAGGCTGGATGTCTCTGTGTGGTGCCTCTCCAGGACAGGAGTAGCAGCATGAATCCCTCAGACAAAGCAAGGGTGGCATCTGTCTGCCCCTCTCCAGCAAGTTCTCTTTGTACAAGTTGGATCCTCCAAGACACAATATTTAAATGCAAAAAGGTGTATCCCCACAGTTCAAATTAGTAAGGCTTTACACTGTGTTCTTTCCCTTCCAATATATCCTCCCTCAATATCATACCATCCTTACCACCCTAGAGGTAAGCATCAGTGAAACAAATCCTCATCCCCTCCACCCCCTCCTCTCCTTTGCTTTCTGCAATTATAATCAAATATGCAAACCACAGAAAATGGATTCTCTGCCCTGCATCCTAATAAGCATGGCTGGTCCCCTAGAAGAACTGGCTTGCAAGATGTGGAATTCACTTATGACTTGTTTTGGAGTGAGGAAGGGGAAAAAAATACAAAGTGTGATAAAAGCATATACACATTTTGGACATCTAAAGTGAAACCCTTCTCCATTTGGTGCTTTGAGCCTCTGTGGGTTACTCCAGAGAATTGTCTAACCTGGAGGATAGGAAAAGTACACAAGGTTTCTCAAAGAGATGCTTTACTCAAGACAGAATCCCTTGCGAACACTTTTTGTTTCTGTTCCCATAAACTTAACTGAAACTCTTTACTGCTACTGCTGACTGAGGAATTTGGAGACTAGCATGGCAAAAGCAGCTTTCTAGGGACTGTACTACTACTGTGAGCTGCCACAGAGGTAATAAAGACCAGTTAGTGTGCGACTGAAAGACCAATTTCATGGGCTCCTCTCTGAGCCCAGGGACCCTTGTCAGAGTAAAGAGCCCTTGAAGGCTCTGTGTTCTTCAGTTAGAGCAGAATTACACACACAAGAATCCTGAGACAACAGGAGTGCATTCCCCTCAAATGAAATAGTGTCATATAAACCTCTGAAATTGAACTGTCTACAAATGCACCAGACCTTGTAAGCTTTCCACTGCTCTTTATATTCTTCATGAGGGATTAGAGAGCTGAATATATTTGTAACTCTAAATGATACTTCCCACTGATCCTTTGTTTCTAATGTCTTCCCAGAGGTTTAATAAGCAGAAAAGTGTTGTGGTATGCATGGTTTTCACAATTTCTGCAAAAAAGGAATTCAGTTTCAGTGAGTCTCCCAAGAATAGCCTATTTTAACTACTGAGTTTTGTAATTTTTCATTTTTGTGAATTTGCAAGAAGTACCGATGGAGGCAAAAGGCTTTAATAAAACTGCAAAGCTGAAGTTAATGGGCAGGTACTGAGGAGGGGTGAGGGGAGGAGAGAAGAAAAGGTGAGAGATGTTAACTCTTGATAGCTTTAGTGAAAACTTATGACAAGTCTTTACAGGTTTATTTCTGCACAGCTCAAACCTGCAAGGTAATCAGTGCATTCTTATACTGGCAACACACCTACCTCCAATGGGAGTGATTTTTCCAGAACCCCCCCACCCCAGGATTTTATTGCAAAATCCCAACACAAGCTTGGTATAATCTATCATGAAGCAAATGCATGATTTCTCATTAGGGAAGATAACTCAAGGGTCCTCGAGGTAGATTCATTTGCAGCATCTGTATAGGTGCAATACAGCATTGCCCTCTGCTGGATTTTAAGCTGTCTACTCATGCGAAAGTTGCCTCTGGCTGAGCTAGAGAGGATGGTATTTAAACAAACACTGTACTAATTACCAAGAGGGAATATTCTGCCACCAAATAAGGAATGAAATAGTGAATGAATTCTTATTCCTAAGCCATTTCACTTTTTTTTCCCACATGGCTAGTACTGCTTCAGACAAGGGATGGTGCTGACTTATTCAGCCCTTCCCCAGTGCAGCAACAGTCACAGACTATTATGCATCCCCCAGAGCCCAAACACTGCAGAGTGACTTGCACACAGATACACAACATCTAAACAAGCCAAAACTGAATTGTAGGTGAACTCTGGCTGAATTCTGGTACCTACAAGGGTGGCCAGTCACACACGACTGTCACATCCAACTGTGTGTTACCCAACACACAGCATTCCTGCTACATACAACTTCTACCAACTTTCTGGGCCTCTCCTGATGAAAATTCAAGGCTATTTCCAGTCTCTTCATAGCTATGGATACAGAGTCTGTGGACTGATGTAGGATGAGTGCAACAAGAATGAGGAAGGATTGCCTGCTTTTGACTAGGATAACTTTCTTCCTAGTAGCTGGTACAATGCTTTGGTTTGGGTTTAGTATGCAAATAATGTTGATAACACACTGATGCTCTACTTGTTGCTAAGTAGTGTTTATACTAAGTCAAGGACTTCTCAGCTTCTCATTCCTTGCCAGCCAGCAAGCTGGAGGTGCACAAGAAGTGGTGAGGGGACACAAACAAACAGGACCCCAGCTGACTGAAGAGCTATCCTGTACCACAGAATATCATGTTCAGTACATAAAATTGGGAGAAATTGGCCAGAAGGAGCCTATCCCTGCTCAGTATAGGGATGGGCAGGAATGGTCTGGGCCTCAGTCAGAGGGTGGTGAACTATTGCTTTGTGCATCACTTGGGTTTTTTTATTTCTTTATTTCTCTCTTTTGTGCTGTCTCCCTTTTCATTACAGTTATTATCGTTATAAGTATTATATTCTGTTTCAGTTGTTAAACTGTTTTTATCTTAGCCCATGGGTCTTATCTTCTTTCCAATTATCCTCCCCTTCCAACTAGAGAAAAAGGTGAGCGACTGGCTGCATGGTGCTTAATTGCCAGCTGGGGTTAAACCACAACAAAGACCAAACTGGATGCAGCACTACGACATAAAGCAAATCTTTTTGTCCATTCCTGCTTTTCACCATTTCTGACTATTCCCTATCTTATTGACTTTCTGGTATCACCAACCAAATGCACACACATATACAGGTATATAGGCACACCTATATATGTACATACTTATTTGAACATGGCTGCCTGCAACAGGTTAATTATACTCATATGACCTAGATAAAGACAACAAATCCCATTTCTGTACTTCTTCAGCTATTATTCTTGCTGATCATGTAAAAGACACAGCAGGGCCTTTTGCATCCTGTAGCTTAATGCTGTACAAAATGGGACCCCATCCAGAGAATCAGGACATCTGCTAATTCAGACTAATATACCGGAAGCTGAGAGTTAGCAAAATTCTGTTTCAGATAAAAAGGAAGTGCAAAAAAAAAGCTCTTTTCCATTTATACTAATTTCCAGAGTCTACCCTTGCACTTCTTAAGTGGTCCTTTATTTGGTTTCTTCTAACTTTGTTTTTCCCCAATTCCTTCCCCTTTTCACTCTACCTCATTCTCTCATTTCAATCTCAATTTACCATTTTACTTATTTTCCCTCTTCCACCAAAAATACTTGCAGTATATTCTCTTTGGAATAC
Organism: Hylia prasina; assembly: GCA_013397195.1. Taxonomy (NCBI): domain Eukaryota; kingdom Metazoa; phylum Chordata; class Aves; order Passeriformes; family Sylviidae; genus Hylia; species Hylia prasina. Next base: position 669,970 of record VYXD01005828.1, read on the forward strand.
CTAGCCTGGAAAAGCAGCTGCTTATATCCCCAGTTTTCTTAGGATTCCAACTCTGTTATGTCACTAGTGGCTGTGGGAGAAAGACACTTTTCTTCATGGGTGGTATTGTTAATAGTGATAACAACAACAAAGATACTAAAGATACTTTCTTGCTTTGTTGATAATGAGAATGTCTGCACTCTAAACATCCCCCTTTAGCCTGCTTCTCCCTGCAAGGTATTCAGAGTTCTCTGTGGGAGGCTTCCTCCTAAAAATAAATGTCATGTTTTGTCTTCTCTTATCTTACAGCTAATTAAATTTGCCACCATAACATTTCACCTTTTCATTGTGCTGCATTTCCAAAGTATCAGACTGCACTTTGCCCTTTTCCTGCTTCTGTCTTTCTCCCAGTACTGGCAAGCCAAGAGCAATGGCTGGGGTTTAACTTAAAAATTTTCAACCCCAGCCACATGAAATGCAAACAAAAAACAAAGCCTACATTGCTTAATCTCTAGAAAGAAGTTAGCACCACAGGTCAAGGTTTGATAATCTAGTGATTTAAGTTTACAAACTGTGCAAAGTAGAAAACTTAACACCAATTAAAGGTCTGGATTATTACATATGAAAGCATTCAGACATGAAATTGCTAGGAATGTACCAAAAGAGTGACAGATGGAAGATAAGAATTATATACATAATAAAAAAGAAAGGTGATAGGTTAACATTATCTAGAAATGAATTCTTAAATACGAAGTCTACCTAGATGCCAAAGCAGACCTTTAAGGACCAGGAACACATTGAAGAACACGATTCACAGCATCAGCCCAATTTTTCACAGCTTTGTGTTTTGTTTTTTAATTGTCTATCCTTGTTCAAATGTGTAGGCAAAATGATCCATTCATGTTTTATAGTCACCTTGAACCAATGACTGGCCAACATGCCAAACCATAAAAAATCACTCTTGTAATGATGGAAGACACCTAAACATGCAACAATTCCATAACAGTACCAGTTATCAATTGTTTTGGAACTATCAGTGGTCACTATGGGCAGTGATGCAGATTGCTCCAGTTTAAGACTGAGGGAAGAAAACACAATGCAAATATTTCAGCAAAGTGATCAAAGGTACAAGGCAATGTATATAAAATTCTCAATGTGTCACACTCAGATCCATTCCCTACTTTACATTCTAAAACACATACAAATGAAAAAAAAAAAAAAAATCAACGAAAAACAAACTCAAACACATTGCTGCTTAAAATATAAGTTACAAAGACAAACTTTAAGACTGTTCATGATCTTTGTGCACACTGTACTTCATGAATTATTGTATTTTTTATTAAATTGACCTTTTTTTTCTGCAACTGTAACTATTCATGTTTCATATTGGAAAATGCTTGGTGATGATGATATATCAGAATGTGAAAAATCTCCATGTGACCACTGCCCTGTCCTGAACAACCATGGGGGACAAACAAATGATTTTGCAAGGCTTTAGATGGCCACAAATATAATAGTGACAGTATAACCCTGATACTTTTCATAGGAATGTCAGAAAATCAGTGCAGGAAAAGTAACAAATGGTTGCTCTTCTTTTCTCTCCCAGGGTGTGGGTGTCCCAAAAGGTCTTGGCACATTGTAGAGCAATATGTAGAGTCCCTGGAGGACAGGACTGGAGTGGGAGGACTCTGGCAACACACAGCCTCCTTTTGAGTTAAATGTTGCCAATAGGGAAAGGGGGAAAAAATAGTTTGTTCTCTTTATAATTACACCATATAATTGCATTTTGGAAATTATTGCCAACAAGAAGGTAGAAAAAGTCCAGCGCAGTTTTCAAAATATCTTGCCTGAAAGAAACAATGTATTTAAGCTTTCCTGAGACTGACTTTTAGTCCCTACCAGAGAAAATACCTATGAGGATTGAGTTCAAGTTACAACTGCAATGAGGCATAAGTAAGGTAGCACAGTCCAAGCAGAAACAGAAAGACTTTTCAACTCTGACCTTGTGGCACCGTAACTCCTGATGATATTTGGAAAATGAAAGAGTAATGCTGACAGAAGGGCAAGGAACAACCTTCCACTGTCAAAACTTCCTGAAAATTATGCTATTTATTATTCATCAAATGCCAAGAGAAAGCAGAGCCAAAAATTGTTTCATTTACAAACAAAGCCTAACATACTGGAAAAATTCATGCATTCATCGTCCCTTCCCACTTAGTTTCTACCAAAAAAAAAAAAATAAAATAAAATAAACTCTAAAAAAAGAATAAAAAATCAAGCCAAAACAAAACAAAGCCCAAAACATTCAATGGACCCATGGACCCAGCACTGGATATTTTCTCATATATAAAACTGCAAGATCATGTGTTCATGTCTGTAAGGCTGCATGCTTTAGAAAGTCAAAATCACATTAAGTGAACTTGCAGTCTTTGTTGAATGTGTGGATCTCACGAATACCATTTTGTTTTTTCTGGCAGCTTACTGTGCTGATCGGGTTAATCAGACAAGTGCTTGCATATTCAGTCCTAAGGAACTTAACTGGTGTGTGAGATACCTAGATTCACAAAATGTGTACCTTTTATACCTCTGCTCAGTGCCTAGCATGTGCTGATAATTTCTCAGATGGCAGTGAAGTTTAAATACAGCTAAATATCACTACAGCTCAGCTCCATCCTGAGTAGCTAGAATATTGGAAATCTCTGGCTTCATAGGGCTCATTAGAAGCTAACTTACCTCATTACCTTTTTGTATTACTGTAGCCACAAAATCTTCAGCACCCACGCTCCCACTCAGTCAGCTGGCCTTTATGGGTCTCAGCCATACACTCTTTATTCTCCCTGTACGTCATCAATCTCAACGATTCTCCATCCCACTCCTGAACAATTGGCTCAGTAAGGCTGAATGCACCTTCAGTGATGTGGGCCAGCACAGGAGGCAAGGGTTCAAACACCAAAATCCAGCCTTGACATGTTAGTTTTTCCCTTCTGGATAGTTTGTGATACAGAGGGTATACTGAGACCTGTGGGCTCTTTTCTACTTTTACATTTTGCTACGAAAAGAGAACCTGTATCTGTTTGCATAATGGATGGTATGCATATGAGATTGCCTCTGAGAGCATTCCAGTCATTCCTTCTTCTAGAAATAGGAGAAACAAAACGACACAGAACACAGAAAGAAGAAAAGTTGAGGAAAGAGGATGAAGCATTATTCTGTCTTAAATTCATTCATATTTATATCTTCATCTGTGACAGAAAGGAGGGAGAACAGCTTATACTGCCAAGGATCATAACACCAGCTTTCCCATGTATGGATTCAGGGAGGCAAGAGGGAGCATTCCTGCAGGTAATTAGCCTTGACTGCTAATCACATCAGCCAAAAGTGATGAGAAAATTAGTCTGATGCTCATCCTAGATTCCCAGAGCAGCACTGCTGGTTACTGTGATGCTTTGATGCACAGCAACCTGCAGTACATCCTCACTACCACACGCACCAGGCCTGGCCGTAACTGCAGTCTGCCCTTGGAACACGTGGGATAAAGACAGAGCCTCTTCTATTGCTGCCCTGCTCTACTCCTAGCACCATGTTTCCTTGTGGGAAAGGGCAGATAGCCAGCTTCTGATTCACTCCATTGATCTGCCCTCCTGCTACAACAGCACAAACCAAAGAAGAGCAGAAATTATTTGCTTGATCTTTTCAGAGTCAACATTTGCCCGGTTTGCAGTTTTCCAGAAAGAGAGAAAAGTCATGATTCAGACACAACAAATGCAAAAAAGTGAGAGGTGGGCAAGGACTTGGATTTATATTTGTCTGTATCCCTTTTCTACTAATTCTTCTAAATATATATTTAAAAAACAAATACACTATATCACTGCATTTTCACATGACCTGTCACCCGAGATCTTATTCATTCCTGAAGGTAGAGAGTAAAGTCCTAGCACATTGATATTGCACATATACCTTATGAGAAACAGTTTCCAAAAGCTGACAGGGATGCCACAAAAGTGTATAGATACACTGAGCACAGAAACAATCAGTCCCAACTCTGTCACTCAAGGAAAAGAGTCTGAACCCTTTCAGGGTAGAGGACTGTGTCACAGATGGCAAAGGCCTAAAACAGATGGTACAAGAAAGGACTTGGAAGAAAATGACAATCAGGAATGGGATGGGCCAGGAGACATAGGGACAAGCGGGCTGTGAATTGAGGAGGAAGGCTGATACAGAAAGTCTCTGAATATGAAGCTGAGCCCAGCCAGCTGGGATAAGGACACTGGAACTCACCTGAGTAGCTCACCTGAGAGCATGTGAGAGCAGGCAACTAGATTGTGTGCTCTTATACTCAGCAAAGAAAATGGAGAAAAATAAATGCTTCCAAAGATTGTCTTCTTAAGCCAAGACGAAGACAGTTAATTATACTGGAACTTACTAAGGGTTAGACTTGGAAAAAAGCACCCTGTAAGAGTCCAAAGGATGGAAACATAGAATTTAATAACTGTTACTACTAAACCTTATAGAATTAAAGTGAGAAACAATTACCCACAGATGTCAGACTTTCAACTGCTAGAAGATTGGAGTAATTTGATTCCCCCTCATACAAACATTTACATAAGCCAGAGGCTGTCAGGGGATTTAACGATGGGAGTTCTACGTCAGAAGAGTGGGATTTCCAGCATCTATTTCCAGATCTGTGATCCAGGGCACCCTATTTCCTCTCACTCCACCTCTCTCCCTGCTACAGCATAGGCTTGTTGTAAGCAGCTTTCTGCCAGAAGAAGGTTGGATGATTAAGGTAACTACCTCACAAGGCTCAAGGATTATATCTTCATCTTCACTGACCCAGAAACAACCTCAGAAATAAAAAACAGGAGTCTTAGTGAAAAAGCCTGGAGACTGGAGGCAGGAAGGAACAAAACCATCCCAGAATTCAAGCCATTTCAGGGGCCAGTTGATAGCAGACCATTCCAAGGCACAGTTTTCCTAGCAGCAATTCATCCTCACAGGTTTCAGGAAAGCTGTATTTAAACAGTTCATGTGATCAGGACCTCCTCACACCACCCAGACTGCACAAATCATCAAACCATTCTTCGGCATATATTGGAGGTTTGGACTTTCCTCCAAAGCTAAGACAATTCTGATTTAGATGGCTTCCTACCAAATTTAGCCCCTGGCTACTTTGGCTTCCTGGCTCCATGACCGCAGAAGACACACAGGATGTCTAGAAAGTGCTGCAGTCTCAAGTGTTACTTTGGTATAAACCACAGCAGAGGACCAATTTCCCTGCATCTCCAAGCTATCTTCCACAGCATTTAAACCAGGTCCCTCTGAAGGAGCAAGAACCTTGTCCCTTCAGACACAAACCTTCATCAGGATGTCGGTGTCTGCACATGACTGAAACAGCAGTTGAAGTGGCAATATTGCTACTCTTAGTTCCTACAAAGAAAAAGCTAGTTTAGTACCACTTGTCCCCTTCCCTTTTAAGATAACACACAGTCCATGCCCTTATCTTCACCTCATCCATGCTAACAAGTTTTACAGCCAACTTCCAGCCAGCTAGGGAGGCAAAAGTCCTGAGATTTAATGTTTTGCTACGTCTGGTCTTCAGCAGGACACACCTCTAAATGGAAGGCACAATTATTACAGCTTGCAAAATGCCGTATTCCTGCATTTTGAGTCTCAAAATGGTTTGACAGGAAAGAAAACAGCTTGTCCTTTACCCAGTCAGTCCTCCTACAGCTTCTGCAAGGCAGTGAACTCTCACTCTTCAGCTAACACACAATTAAGTCAGCTTTCTCTTAGCACTAGCTTTTCAAGGCAGAGTCAACATTAACGAGTGGGTTTGCTATAGAGAGGGGAAGAATGTATTCCAAGCAGATATGAAAACACAAAGAAATTTAATAAGAGTGAACAAGGCAACACCCTTGTTTCACCCTTGAGGATGAAACAATGAGACTGTCACATGAAGGAAAGTGTACCTGGAAAACGAGGATCAAAGGCAGCAGAATAGATAAATTCAGCCTCTGCAGCAAATCAAATTTCTATGCTTTCTGTTGATTGTCTTAGTTTTTTGTTTGTTTCAGGTGAGTGGAATAGAGGAATAACAGAACCGGAAATCCTGCTGGAGCAGATTTGTTCCAAACAAGCATCTCACCAACAAAAGCAGATTAAAATAGGAGACAAATCTCTTAAGAGGAAAAAGAGAACAGCCTTGGTTTACTGGCCAGTACATTGGTACAAGTGCTGCTCCTGCGGTAGCTCACAGCACCCTTTCTCTGAGATAATGCTGCATCAAACTCACCATCCTGCCGATACAGGGAGGCCTCCCATCAAATGCCACAATTACAAACATGATAGCAGCTCCTCTCCTATTCATGTGCTGCCAAACAGAATCTGAGAGAGCTAAAGTAGGCCAATGTCTTCCTTATTAACAAAGAAACTCTACACTCTCAGTCCCTGCACTGCCTCCTTCTACCTCTCATGTAAAAAGACCTCCTACGCCTTTATTCTCCATTCACTTTGTCTCTGGCCTGTTTCTGGGGTTCCCTCAGCCTGAGTTTGCATAGCTCGGAACCAGAGGTTGCTGTTGCAGTTTTGATCCTTTCTTTCCCTGCCTGGTTTAGCTGCCTTTATTAGTTGCAGCATTTCTCCAAAGTTAAGGCACTTTCTCTCAGCAGTCCCTCCTTTAGCATGGAATAATGAATAGTACAGATGATTCTCGCCCTCATTAGAGGAATTTTAACATCTCTAGAGTTACCTTTGACTGATAGCACTCTCATTCATTCAGTAATGTAAGCCTCCATTCTACCTTTGCTTGTCAGTTTACAGTATTTCTAGCAAATCAAGCTACTCCTTCCCTATCTTTCCTAGCCCTCAAACACAAAGCAAACAAAGAAAAAATGCAAATGAATGTCACATTTTTCTAATAACTTCCCTCATTTTTACCTCCAGTAGTTACTATAAACAGCCTCAATTCTTACTTGCAAAGACACAGGATTTGTGCAAATTAGCCTGAAAACCCCAGTGCTCTGCTTGTCACAAGTCGTTCATTATTGTTTTTTGAACAAGTGAAGAAAAGCCTAAGGTTAAAAAAATAATATGTTACATTACTACATCAATTACTGGCTACTACTGTCTTATATACCACATGTCAGTAAAAAACCCCATGAAAATAAAGACTTGGAAAATAAAAAAGAATCTTTAAGATTATTATTTTACAAGATTCCAGAATTCATTTTTATGTATGAAGGAATGCATAATAATAAAAAATATAGCAACAGGAGTCTGTGCCATCAACTTTCAGCAAAGAACTCTAACAGCCTCCAGCAATAAAAGCCACACTTTTCTAGCAAAACAAAAACCTCAGAATCCTCCTCTACCTTTAGCAGGTTAAGCTGTTCATTACAGGGCCACAAGGAAGCTCAGGGATGCTAGTGAGTAGCAGAATAAGCAGAGAAACCATAATTATGAGAAAAACCTTTCTAAGAAGTGTCAAGTACCCTGAATGAGAAGGAACTGAGTCTTCCCAGACATCCCAGCTTGACCTGGATGCTGAAGGCTTCACAGCATGTGTGATTCAGAATGCAGAGAGACTTTTGCAAACTTTGGTTGCTGATCACACTGCACAGTTTTTGACAGCAGCATACTCAGGACTAGCAAGAACAACATTGCTCAGTCTGGGATCTAGACAGATTTAGCAAGCTGAGAAACATAATGCTGGGGCAAGTTTTCCAAGCAGGTTTCTCAAGGAGTTTAGCACCAAACACTTACATATTCGTATTTACTTATATTCAAACTCAAGAAATCAAGCATGACAAATATTTTTCACACCACAGTTAGCAGGCTTTCCTGCTAGTTCATATTAGGCTCAGGTCATCATGCAAGAAGAAATGGAAACTTTGGAGATGGAGGGATCACAAGTTCTAAAACTCAATAGTATTAGAAGCAAGATCCCACACTTGGAAACTAACAGAAAATTCTGCTTTGAACCACTGCCTCATCAGGTCACAGAAGTGAAAAAAGGGGAATCTTACCACAGACTTGATTACCACTATGATGAGACCATTCAAGGAGGGGATGTGAATTCAGAATGTAACACACACAGCACAAGGTCCTGGTGCCTCTTTCCAATTCCTCCCCTGTATAATCAGCCTTCAGAGAAAAAAACATCTGCAAATGTCAAAATTCAGCAGGTTTTACTTTGGTTTTGGTTTTTTGTTGTTTCATCTTGGCTTTTTTTTTAATATAGGGATTGGCCAGTTTCCTAAGTTAAAGTGTTTAAGACACCTAAATTTTGGATGTTTGGAAACAGCTTGATATACTTTGCTATTTCACATGCTGTCTTCTGGGACACAGACTTTCTTCACTCAAGGACTGTTTGTATGATGCCAAGAAAACATCCTTCATCTTTGTGGGCCAACTCCTCCTGGCACCTCTTTGAAAGAAATGAAAAAACCTAGTGAAATGCCAAAGTAGCTGGGATTCTTATCTCTACTCAATTTCCCCCTCCCATTTCTCAGAGGAGAAGAGCTGTTTACTTAATCAGAAGATTACATTTGTTGATCAAAGGGTGAGGGAATCCTCCCTAGCTCACACATCCCATCCACATGCAGATTTTGGAGCATGGCCTCACTGAAGCACAGTGTATGGCAACACAAATGAACTACCCTTATATTAAGTCACCAGATGTAATCCTGACAACAGCTCCAAGCTCTTGGTTTCCTCCTCCTCCTCTGATCTCTCTCTTTCTCCTGCCTCCCTCTCCCTTTGCTTTGATGACTTTGACAGCCAAGTTCTTGGAGAGTTACTCCAGGTTACAACGTGTCACCTTTAATGGAATTCAAAGCTTTAATTCAGAAAGTGGCCACTCTTGACCTCTGGCCCCACTGCCACCCACTCTGCCACCCCCCTCCTTTCTCCATTGCCATGGAAATGAATAGCTGAGCGAAAAAATGGGAGCAGGCAAAGTCTAAAGCTTTTCACAGAGCCCCCAAAAGAAAGATGAATGAAACTCATTCATCACTGAGCAAGGGACCCAGAGAGCAAGCCAGAGGCAAAGCAAGCAAGGGAGAGAGACAGCCTGAGATAGAAAAGGTTACCTCATGCAGGAAGTTATGTGATTTGAAAAAGAAAAGCACAGGAGGTGTGAGGGAACATAGTTCACTTGCAAAAACTACAGCTTCCACCAAGAAAGATGCTAGTTTGGGGAGCAGGGGTGGTTTCCTCAGCTGCTTCCCAAGACAGAATTTCTTACGAAAGGGCTACCAGGAAAAGGATAGAAATTTGAGGGGAGAAGGGAGAAATTGCTAAAAAGAAATCTCTGTGGAAGTCTGAAGGATGGACCACTCATGGAAATAAAAAAATATAATTAGAAACAAAGCTGTGGTTTTGGTGTTTAAATTACATTCAGCAATTTTTCTACTTTAGAGAGAAGTATTTTTCTTCCAATGCATACACCTGCCTTTCCTCTCCATCACCTCCACATCACATAGCTTGATTTCTCTTCATAGGTGATATCAGTCAAATACCAAAGCAATTTTTAGCACTAGGCAGTAAAGCACTTCGGAGGCAATAGCTTAATTCACTCAGACATAGCACCGGTTTTCTGGTGAGTTCCTCCAATTTCCTCATTTCTTGCAACCTCACTACGACAGCAAAGAGCTCCCTCTTTTCTGAGCATCTGAAACAGATGCACAGTAAAACAATAATAATTAAAAACACAGTCAAATGACACCACATGCCCCAACATCAGACGAAGGAAAACATGCTACTGCATGCTGCCTTATAGAGCTGAGGGATCTTGCTGATGCCAGTGCCAGAAAGAAAGGGAGAAGGACAGAAAGGAAAGTCTGAAATGCAGCAGCTCCAAGAAGCTTAATTTTCTTGCACCGCTTGAAAAAGAGATAAGCAGGACAGAAGGAAGGCAACAAGCTGTGACAAGTGATTCCCTAAACCCAGAATCTTTTGCAAAGGTATTAGATAAGAATGTCATAGATTATACTACGATATTTATATAATTGATGTCTTCCCAGAATAACCAGTCAAAACGCATCTCAAGCATACCAAAAATCAGGCAGAAGCCACCAGGGCCCCTGGGGATGGTTATGGGAGAAAAGCTGTAAAGGGCAGATCTCAGTAAGAGGCAAATTCTTACCTAAGACTGCCTTCCAGCCTTATCCCAACAGAGAGATAATAATGCAGTTCTCCTTTTCAGTGAAGGCCACTCCAAAGCTTACCCATTAAGTACGACTCAGAAGAGAGCCTACCTAGAGATTAAGTGATAACTCCAGGAGATAGCTGCCCCTTGCAGAGCCATTACCATTCTGAACCGTGAGATTCTTTTTCCTCCTCTCTAAAGCTAATCAGGCATGATTCTCTTTCATTCCTCCAATCCTTTTGCCACCATTTAATTCCTTTTTTTAGCATTCGAGTGAAAAGGTATCACCCGAGAGGCGGGAATCATTAAACTTTATTCAGTGTTAATTCAGTGAACTGGATGCCAAGCCAAGCTTCCTGGGAATGACGTTAGCACCTCTGCTGGCCAGCGAGCTCAGACCCAGAGCTCATATTTAAGCTTCAGCTTTCGGTTAATCTGTATTACCCTCCATGGTGGCTCATACCCTACCCTAGCCTGAGCTACCCCGAGGATTCCTCAGGGTGGGAACACAAGCAGAAACACTCACTTCAGTATATATACAATATATATATGCTGGGAATCACAGTAAGAGGGAGCCAGTATATTCTCAAAGCTTTTTGAATAAAGAAAAACAGAATTGGCAACTTGTATACAAATTAACTGAAACTGAAGCTGGCATTCTCCATTGCTTCCAAATTTCTCTTCCACAGCTATCAAAACACATCTATCAAAAACAGAAGTAGGCACAGGTACCACTCCTTAGAATGCCTACTATTGAGGTGGTGGTTTTACCTTCATCCCCTGTCACTGGGGAGTCAATCCCTCCAAACACACAAAGGCTTGTTAAGACCACAGGTATTGCCCATTAAAGCCAGTGAGGCACATCTCACTACAGAGGGATGCCAGCACTGAAGGCACAATGCAGAATTGTTGCTACCCCTCTGTGCCTTGTCCTTCATGAGAAGCAGCTCTTTTGGTGTTTAAATTACATTCAGCAATTTTTCTACTTTAGAGAGAAGTATTTTTCTTCCAATGCATACACCTGCCTTTCCTCTCCATCACCTGCACATCACATAGCTTGATTTGTCTTCAAATCAAGACGTGGAAAACCCACAAGTAATGCTACAGACTCGTAGGCTGAGGACAGAAGGGAGAGCACTGCACACAGCTGAGGGGGAGAGGACCAAGAAACCCAACAGTGATGCTCCTCATATCCTCACACCTTGCCTCGTCTTCCCCAGGCCTCTGACCCACAGACCTCTTCCTCTCTCCCCACCTCCATGTAGCTTTGTCTGCTCAAAGCTGGCTTGCAAACCGAAAGAGATCACTTAGGAAAGATTTTGCTAGCTCTTAAAAAATCCCTGTTTATTCAGGGCATGACAAAAGTTAATAGGATGATGCTATTCCACAGAGATAGAGCAAACACACAGCTCTGGCATAACTTGTGTTACTGTTAAGAACAGATATCAGTAATACTTTAGTGAGAAGTTACTTTCTAAATGGTTCTTCTCTCTGGTGGCCTCAGGCCAAGGCTTTGAATTGTCTTGAATGAAGGTGTCTCTGGTTGATCCATGCTTAATTCCTGCTGTAGGGCAGTTCAGGTCAGCTCGATGCTGGACATCTGTTTATGTTAAACAGACAGATTTTGGAAGCAGCAAATTGTGCCACAAATGGCGCCACAGAGGTGGGAAGCCTCATTTGGTCTTCAAAGAAACTTCCTACCGTAAATTTTAAAACTTCAGTGCTCCAAACATGGACACCTGCATGTCATTAAGTACTTACTGCTGAGCAGACAGCTTTCTGGGTCACCATCTGCTCATCAAGAGCACCAGCTCCTGGCTGTCTTTCCCCAATTCAGTGTGCTCCAGGCTTTGAACTCTCAGCCTCGGCAGCTCACAATTACTCAAAAGGTAGCACGGATGGTTCTTCTGTGTCAGCAACACAAATCAAAACACAGTGTCCCACGAGAGAACCATTTAACCAGGCACAGTTCAGTAAAGCCTGTTTAAGGATTAAAAGAGCTAATCAGAATAGCTTATAATGTATATGCCTCTGTTTGTGGTATCTACTGCTGCCCTTCTAATGTCATCAAGCTGCCTGCTTATCTGTAGTTATCTGGCTCTGGTAACATTTATTTTGTGTGTTGTTTAAACAAAAGCTCTCTCTTGTGCTAGAAAGTTTGCTACCTAGACAACTGTTCAAGGAAAAAAGTTCAAAATTAAGATCCCCTGGCCTAAACAACACAACTTGTTGAAAACACTTTATGTAGCAACAGGAGGAGCTACCTGCATACAGCATGAGAATAAGTATCTCACCAGCTCTAGAAATACAGAATTACTTTCCTGCCACTCCACAGAACCCAGACTGGTTCAATGCTGGCACTTCTATTCAAAGTTTTCAGCCTAAAGTTTCCATCTTTTGAAGTTGAATCACCAGATGGTTCCACTAGATCAACACAATCATCAAACTATGCAAAATTAATCACGGAGACAAAACAAAAGGTAATGGGTCCTGATGCCCACTGGGGAGAATAGTCCTTGTGTAAAACAAAGCAGGACAGCGAGAACAGAGACTTCTCTAACATCTGTGGAAGTGATGTAGCCTATAATCACCTTCCACATCATAGGCTCACAACTTCTGCTTTCTTGCCCCGTGTCCTCCACCCCAAGTTGTATTACACAATTTAAGTACTGGCACATTTCCATATTCTCCAAGAGAGGAACAAACAAATTTTCCCATTTGGGAAAATTCTGCTTGGTATTTGATGTTTCAGAATCTTCTTAAATAAAGCCAGAAATTTATTATAGCTATAGCCATTGCTCAAATTGAACTAGAGTTCAAAGCTGCTAAGCTTCTTCATTCTTCTCACTGAGAGGAAAATCAGCATTTCCCTTGATTCTGGAAACAGAACTGGCTTATCCACATGACCAGAAAAGCATGTGGTGCTCCCATGAGGAAAGGAAGCCTACAAAGCTGACACCTCCTCCACCCCACCTAAACACAATCCACCTATCTCAAAAATGCATGTTTTTCTTCATTCAGATTCACCCTTTTAAGAGGCTTCATATAGGTAAGACTTGAAGAGAGGAAGGTAATGCTTGGATAGAGACCTTTTGTGCCTAAGGACCTGGATTTCAGGAATAAGGGTGTGGCCTGCCTGTCTTTTGTCAATAAAATATCTCTTGATTGGAAAGGAAAGTATGCACTTAGCTAGCAAGCCAAAAAGACAAGGTAAGCAGGAGAAAAAAAACCAGAAAGATGACAGAAAAAACCACCAACAACCAAAATGTGCTTAGAAAGGAAAGAGTAAGCAACTCTCTACTGGTTAATGACCTCCCCTTAACACAGCCCTTTTAGTTTCTATGATGCATGTTTCTCTGTTCCCTCTGCTTTTCACATTATGTTTGACTATTTCTCTAGGTTTACAGTAGCCAAGTAACAAATTGATATGATAAAGGGCAACACAAAAGGTGTGACTTACAACATGTCACAGCCTTTGTAGGAAGCAAATTGGCACCTAAATTACAGTATTTGCATATTACAGTTAAAAAGGGAACTCAATTACTTGCTAAAGCAGGACACATTTGTTATCTTTTAAAACACAAATTCTGCTTCCCTGACCTGCCCACATTTCACTTCTGAAGCTGAGAAAAATTCTTCTGTCAAGACAAAATGGATGTCCTTATGCAAAAGCCCCAAGTTAGTTCCTTGTACCAATCTTCTAGTATCCACAACTCCACATTTGCCATTTACAGTTTGTAAGATGAGGGATCCACTGCCTGCCAAGGAAAGCTTTTGTGAAATTATCATCCTTCGTCCCACCATCAACACTGTAATATAGTAAATTAGTTTGTAATTGAATTTTTCTTATCATAGCTTTCCCCAGCAAGTGAGAGAGGCCTTCAGTACTTGTAATTTTTCTTCCCTAGGAGATATTTATAATGTGGTTATCTGTTCTTCTTGAGTTTGTCAGGCAGACTAAGCTCTTTAAGCTGAAGAGCAAACTTTCTTCAGGCACTAGTTTGCTGAAGAGTTCCTCTTTTCCTTTCTTTTTTCTCTTTTGCATCTTTTGAAAACGTTGACATCAACACAGGATGCCTTATCCCGGTATCTCTGTCATCGCCATCATCACCCTGGCTGGGCCCTGTCAGGCATATGCCTAAAATTTGGTTTTAGACTTTTCTCCACAGCATTACATTCAGAGCTCATCTGCCAATTCCTGCTTCCTGTGACCCCCTAAAAACCTTTTCCATCACTTCTTTCCAGGTATTTCCACTACGTAGGTTTCATTCATACACATGGAGATAGAAAGGACCAAAACATTCTGTGCTAAACCACTTGCATCATTATTTTCAGCACTGAAACGTGATAGGGAAAATGTCACCCAACCTTAACACACTGACATAGACACCAAAAGGAACAAGTGGAAAGAGGTTCCCTGCCTTTACCTAACATCTTTCCCTCTTCCAGAAAGCTAAAAAGAGGTCCTCAGCAGCCTCAGACTGTTAATAATTACTCCAGTGCTCAGTTAGTAATGACTTTTGCAATATTTAACATTTTCCTTATAGACTAAAGCCTAATTCTTCATTAATTTTTAAAATAAAAAAAAATATTAAAGTGTGTTCTCACTATTCAGCTTTAAAGAAAATACTTGAAAGCATGGCCATTGGGTTACATTAAAATAATAAAAATTAATGCAGAAGGCCAAAAAAAAAGAATCCCATCATTGTTTTGGATTTTCTTCATCTGGTGATTTTTAGGCAAATATCCTGACAGGAAAGGGGGAGGAGTGGGGCTGTCAGTACCGTATTCAATGAGTATAATTACACTGAATTAGTGCTAAGGGGTTTAGAGAGAGGGAAAAATACTATTCCACAGAGTTAATATAAAGTGGGCTTTCATGTACACACAAACCCACAAGGAGCAAGCTACTGCCTGCTGAGACCTATTTGAGAGCCAAGGGATTGATCGGGCTCGGCCAGCCCTCGCTCGAGAGAAAAGCTGCAGTGGTGAATTACTGTAAAGCAGCATTCACATGATTGATGGGTTTACCCCCACCACCACATTTGTTTCAAAGATCCATTTTGTCTTCCGTGGCGACGGTGGGAATCAACCACACTCACAATGGCTGGCTGGATTTTGCAAGACCGATCCAAGGTCCTGGAGTTCTTCGAAGCTTTTATCTTATGCAGCCGTGTCGCTGGAAAATGGGGAAGGGATGCTATTTAACACCCGGGCTTCTGAGGAGCACCGTAATATCAACCTCCTCAAAGAGTCTGCAAACTCTCTGCCATCAGACCTGCCAGCTCATGCCTGGAGAAGGAAGTCTTTGAAGGAGCTCTGCCTTTGATCTCCCCTGCAGTCTAATACTACACCCACTTGTCCTTACATCCAAGGGACCATAAGGTGTATTTATGTCATCTCTCATTTTTTAACCCAATATGTATTCAGCAACAGATTTTATTTTTTTTTTCCTTTTTCCCAATGAAGAGCAAGAGAAACCTGAACTCTGTATCTGGTAAAAAGATCCAGAGACTCCACACAACGTGTGATGGGATTTCTCCTCAAGGCTCAGGCGCTGCAAATTTAAAGTAGTTAGAATAGCAAAGAGAATGGGAGAGAACAATCATACAAGAGCCCAGATCATGACCAGCTTCTAAAAATGTCCTGAAATCTTTTGAATGGACAGTATGACACAAGAAGCTGGAATTTTATGAAAGCCCAATCACACGCCTGCTTGGGGACTGTCCCACAGCATCCCAGAAACTGATTTTTCAGCCAGGAATAAATAAATGTGTGTCAACTGCAAACTGCTCTGGACTTCTCCCAGTTCTCTGGAAGGAACTACATACATGAATAACCTTTTGTTTTTCTTTATGTGGTAAATACATTGCTTAAAAGAGAGGAAAAGAAAAACTAAAAAAAACCCAAATAATAGCATTAAATATTATTAACTACACCAAATTTGCTGCACACAAGCGAAATGTAATCTTCCTACACACAACTCTGCCAAAGCATTTCATACTGCATCATTTCATTTCTCTTGCCCTGGTCTTCCACAAAAACACCTTATCCTATAGCACTTCCTCTGTATTCACAGTCCTGTTCTAGCCGCAAGCATTTCTACTACAGTCCTTGGTGTCTCTATACTCACACCATTTCTTAATCACTACCTGCAGCATCCACTGCTCCTCATGGTGTAGGAGCTACACTATCCCAACAGCTGTCCCAAGCCTGGCCCTGAGAAAAGGGTCTACGAGCACAACAATGCAGCTTGTTTTTCAGTCCATGTTGGGCCTGGGAACTTCCCAGCATGTCCTGGCTAGGTTTCTCATAGCACACCAAAGTCCTCTCCTCAGGTTTACAGCACCCTGCAATCAATCCTCTTTGGTCCTTCCTTGGACACCCTCTTCATCTGCCTTTACAGCTATGGTAGATGTTCCAGGAACCCCAAAGTCAAATGTTTTGAGAGGTCTCTGCCTCTTCAGGAGCCTCCCCAGCCTCCAAAGAGGAGATGCTGAAGCTGCACCAAATGGGGTCAAGCACTTTTTAGCCACTACGCGCAATTTGCACTTGGAAATTCTCACAGCAAAATGTGTCATAACCAAAAGCACACAGTAACTAGGTTAGTCCCTGTGCACCAAACAACCCATACAGACCACAGTTAGAGCTCAGCTGTCCTGGAATGACTGGGTTAAAAGATGAACACTCGGCATTCTTGGCAGCAAACAGGAACTGCTCTCAGACTGCCTCCTGCTACCAATACATTCCCAAATTTTGTATGAGCACATTTTATTAACCCCAAAGGACAGTGCATTCCATTTCCCTGTGAAAAGCTCTCAGTTGCAGAGAAATTGATTTGTCCAGACCATTCTGACTTCTCCTAACCTCGGTTGCTGTGATTTGTCTGTTGCACACACACGCTGTGTGCTCCACCATGCGCACAGAGAGGGAGGAGAATGGGATCAGAGGTAGATTTCGTTGGGACTTCAGAGCTGCTGGAAGCCTGCAAACCACACACGGGAAAGCATACCATCAGACAATGTCATGGATGCCGTGTGAGCTGTGGTGAACACCAGAGCAGCAGAGAACACACTACTGCTGTGTTAACAGGGGCACCAAATCCCGCAGACCAATCCCACCAGACCAAGCTGAAGGCTCACTCCAGTCCCAGGAGGCTGACAGTCCTTGTTTCTACCTGTCATATGACAAATACATTTCCACTGAATTCTGATCAGCAAACTTAAATTCTTCCCTCCCCCACAAATCCTCTAACCTTGCAGCTCAGTGCAGTGGCATTAGCAGCTGGATGTCAAACACAGGTGTGCTATTAAGAAAGGTCAAGCTATTTCATTTCCAAAGCCTTTGTGCAGTGGAGCACTATTCAAGCCAGGCATGTTTTTCCTCAAGTTCCACCTAAACAATGATTGACTTTAAATAAAAGTTACTTGTTGTCACCCCTTCATTTGCCACACTCAAAGGCATGGTAGGCAAATATTCTAAAAGCTCCACCTTTAGAAGCAGGAGGTTATCTGCAACCTCAGTTGGCTTCTGTCACTCCTGGAGCTGCGTCTGTCACAGCAAAACCTGTAACGCATTTACTGACTCACATGATGACAAGGAACACTAAGCCCTTGTGCCCATGCACAGCACCCTGCATAAGAGCCACTTGAGCTCATCAAGATTAGGAATGAGCTCTTTCTTAAGTCCAGCCCAATCCAGTTAACAGGCTTATATGGAAATGCTGAGAGACAGGGCTGACAAGTGGCAATGCATCTAACTTGCACACACCAGTTTGCTAAAAAGGAAAAACATGTTGGCGCTGCCTAGATCAGGCTCACAATTGCCTCTTTCCCCTTCATATATTCCATTACAGATGCTTTTCTCTAAAGATATGAATTTAAAATGGCTTGGGTGACCTTTGTGATTACTAATCACTGTTATAAATCTTGTTCTAGTAGCACAAAGAAACAAAACCAACTGTTAAAGACAAGCCCATTTCATACTTCCTGATCAAATAGCCTTCCCTTCCTGCTCTTGGCATATGTTTGCATAAGTTGATTTTCTTCTGCTAAAAAGATGCTGGCATGCATCAAAATAGGAAAAAAAAAAAAAAAATGCACAGGGCTGTTCCAAGATCGCTTGTTGTGACATCAGCTAGTGATAAGACACTCCTGTCCCATCTCTCTCATTCCATCTGTGCACAGGAATGCAACCTGGGGAAAGGGTTGCACATGACCTTCTGCTGAGGAGCAAGCACAGGGCAGATGTCCAAGCCCTGCCCTCCCCACCACTGCTGAGCATGTAGGATAGCTCCAAAATGAATGCTGAAACAAAAGCTTTCTCTCTTTCAAAAAGGAGTTGCTTTGGGATTCCACAATTAAAAGATAATAACATTAAAGTACCCACAACCTCAGCTGACTTGATTTTCCATAGTAGGAATCAGAAAGGGGAAAAAGAGGGGGGGAATCAATTTTGCAAAAAGTATAAATTATTCTAGGAGTTAAATGAAAAACATTTTAGATGTCTAAGTGCTATTATGAGAAGTTAAAATAATTTTCTGTGAGATGCATGCAAGTCAGCATCAGATAAACTGAACACAGTCAGACTTGAGGGAAAATGGGTAGTTTGCACAGGATATTTCACTTCTGACAACACATTTGTTTTCAAATAGTTATCCATTTACCACAGCTGAAAAGCATCAGGGCAACAAATTAGATGTACATGGGTGCAATTAGCTCACATTTCTAATATCACAAACAGCTTCCTGGAGCACAGTTTTCCCAAGTGTTAATTAAAAAAAGCAAACAGACAACTCTCCCCCTCACGCCCCCCAACAAGGCAGAGGCACAAAAATGGTTAAATTATACAGCCAATTTAAATCACAATGAGCCTATATACATATATACATTTACTTTTACATATATATTTAGTTACATATATTCAGATACTTTGGATCAGGCTTTTAACTGAAAAGCATAGAGGGAATTCTTCTAAAAGCCAAAAACATACAATAATGCACACAAACAAGCTAAGGAAGAAGTCAGAAGGACAAACAGGACTTTTCAAGCTTTCCTTGCTGGGAGGTGCAGTAGGTGAGAGTTTCCAACCAGAAAGTTTGAGCTACAGTTTTGAGGATGATAATACACAAGCCTCCAATGCAGACCAGGGCTAATCGATGTGAAATAGCTGCTGATCAAATGATGACACTACCATTTTCTATAAAGGTGAAAGTACAATAATTTTTATAAATGATTTCTTGTCAGTGTAATCTACTCACATGGTGGTAGTTACTTGGAAGACTGCAGAAGGAAAATCTACAATGAGTAAGTCCCAAACAATGAAAAAGTATTGATTAAGGAATTAAGGCTGCTTCTAGACTTATTTCTAAAGTGAGGACTGCGACAGTTCAGATACATTTCCACAGGATGTAAACATAGAATTCTCTCACAGTCATTTGAAATCTTCACACCACAGTTACCACCTGATTATGGTGTATGACTGGGAGGTCATTATCAGTGCTAAGAGAACCAGGTTTTAAAAATCACAGAATCTGGGAGTCGCTTTTTTCTGTTCCCTGAGAGCTGTCCTTTCAAAAAGCATGCCAAAAATGAGCACAGATATTCTGAAATGATGCCAAAGTGCAATCACTGATGATACTTCTGGTCAATAAAAGAAAACAAAATTACTTCGCAAATGTCATTTAAGAATTTATTCAGTCACAGGATAACTTTAAGAGCAAGAAAATGGAAATGCAGCCCAAGTGAAACTAATAAGAGAGAACAACTTTGGCAGGTGAGATGTAAAATGGAGATTAAGAGGTTCAAGAGCAAGGCTGAAGAACAAGAAAGCAAATGCACAGTGACAAGTAATAAGGCATTCCTGAAGCACACGGGAGCCTGGAACTCCAGAAGAGCCAGTGGGTCCTGCAGACTCTCCTGATGCAAAGTCAGTGAGGGCAGAAAGAGATTGCACAGAAGTTAAATGGCTCCCCTGCTTCGGTTTTCACTTCAGAGCAGGGGAGAGAGACGCATGCCCCAGGGTTATACAAGTAAAGAACTTGAGGCAGAACTGCCAGACAGAGTTAGGGGAAATAAAATAAAGCAAATGAAAAAAAGAAAGTACTTGAGAAATTTGATTGCACTAAACTGCATTTCCAGAGCTGAGAAAAGTCAGTTAAAAGCAAGTGTAAACCAGCTGAAATAGGAACCCCACAAATTAGAGAAGTCTAAAAAAGCACATTTCTCACAATGATAAATCATGCCTCACTAACCTACAAAGAGGCTTTAAAAACATATCCTGGTTATTTTTCACTAGATGTAAATTGTTCAGATCTTCAAAGATCATTAAACTGTTAGGAGAGCTTTGTCATCTTGGGACAAGAGGAAAGGTCCTGTCGTTCTTTCAATATTAGCCAAGGAACAGAGACTCCCAGTATAAAAACATATTTTTTTTTTTGTGCCAAAGGGAGATGTTTTAGCACCAGAAGTGCTGCCTAGGATCAGGGGTGCAGAAGACATTTGTGAAGCATCTGAAAGAAAGCATGGAAAACAAGGCCACAACGAACAAACAAATCTATATTTATCTGCTTCTACACCAGTAGACACTACTGACTACTGAACTAACTTCTAGACATCAGAAAAATTCTGGAGATGATGTCACATCCCTGTGCTTAGCAAAAGAGTCATTTCAGAGTAGACAAAACTTTGGAACAGCACTTCTAAAATTGTGAACTGTCCAATGAAAAAACATTTGACAGTGGAAATTAAAATTACAGAATGACAGGTTAGATTTCAACTAAATGTGATTGCTAGAATAAGGACATGAATTGTGAGCAAACTTAGAAATAAAGAAACTGAAATATTCTGTTGATTTACAACTAGGCATGGGGCTGTAAAAGGCTACTGAAAATGAGAAACATGAGAGAATGTGTAATATTTATGAAAGGTGACCTAGTGCACTATTTAAATAGAAGACAGATTAAAGCAAAGATGAGTTGAGGTTATGAAAATAAGGACATTATAGACACATGAATTCAAAATTAAGATTCAGGAAACCTCAGCCATTCAGAGTAATGAAAGTACATCTTCAAAACCTAAACAGATTGCTTGCAGCTTATCTGCCTAGGGGAAAACCCCGTTCAGATGAGTCCACATTTAAAGCTAAGGAAATGAATATTATTTGCAAAGAGTTTTAAGAAATCCACATAAGCCTGGTTTTACAGAACTCAACCCATGCTCATCCATCCACTTGCCCATCTTTTACAACTGGACTGAAGAGAGTGGTCCATGCCCTGGGAAAAGCCAAGCCTAACTCACAGACTGACCCAGCTGCTGCACAGAAGCACTTTCTGCCTTCAGTGGTTTAGCTCTGCAAGGCAGCAAAGCTGGGACCACACAGGAGTCTGAACAAGGAGGCCAGAGTTCACCTGGGATCAGCAGCAGTTTGGAAGTTCTGCTGCTCCAAAAATATTTAGGCCTAGACTATATTTTTTTAAACCTGAAGGAACAGAAGACAGATATAAATGTGATTAAAAAAATATCCCTTTCATTTCATATCAATCACTCTTTGCATCAGGCAGTGAAAACCAAGCTTATCCTCTGCTAAGGGCACTGATCAAAGGCTATAATGCTTTTTGCAACAGAAGTTATGATTATACAGGGAGAATAAAAACAAAAAAGAAAAAAAATTCAAAACATCATGTCCTGTGAAGCATTTGGAAGGCCATGAACAATTTTGGGGGAGGGGGGAAGGAAGAAATAAAACTTATATTTTTGTTCAATTCTACAATAATAGTAGTAATAATTGTAAATAACAATTACAAATTATTTCAAATGTTTACAATTATTTTGTAAATAGACAATTTTACAATAACTTACAATTATTGCAACTGTTTAAAATGTTTATAAATAGTGCACTTAGATTCTAATTCTCAAAGGTATGCTTTGAAGAAAATTTTAAATGGATCAGGAAAGGATAAACTTGAGAAAATCCTCCTCATTACCCACTGCTGTATTCTGTAGCACTTATTTCTGAGACATCATGATCATAAAAATGCCCTAATGTAGAGCACGAGCTGGATATCACAGGGCATCATGAAGAGCTTACTGCAGCCAAGGTGTCTATCTCATATGTAGGCTAAGTTCTTGTTTCCATTCTCTCAATGCCCATTAAGTGCTGAAAGTGTTCAGATTCAAACTAGAATTCCACTGACCTGGAACAGAAATCATGGATTCAGTAACTCAAAAATTTCCATGTCAATAAGCCTTAGACAAAATATTTCAACCTCAATTTTTCTTGACTTAAGACAGATAGTTTACACTTCACAGACTTCTTCTGCTTTGAGTTTTTTGTTTGTTGCAGTTTAAATAAGAGAAGAAATTCCCACCCACAATTACTTGAGAAATCTCAGTTGGTAAAATCCCAACTGGAATCAGAGCCTCATTGCACATGCTGAAAGTGTCAATGCATAAAGATGTGAACTTGTCATTTACAGTACATGTTGTACAATTGGTAAGTCTAAAGTTATCTAACACATTTTTGCTATGCATCCCTACATTTTTTAAAGTTTCTCCAAGCAGACACTTGCTTTTGGTGTGTGTGTAAAGCATGATGTCAGGGCAAAGTCTCTACACCTCTCTCTCTTTTCCTCTATAAAAACACACGCCTGCCATACCCACTCATCCTACAGTTGTGGTTAGCACAGGAAAGAGGGGCTCTTATTTAAAGGACTTTCAGACCGTCATAAATAATTCAAACTAAAATATAGTACATAGCATTTAAATGCAAAAAAGTAGATGCTGTAAGATGCCACCTTTATTTAAGTCCTTTTCTTGTGTGACAGTATTCAACCTACCACTATCCTCAAAAAGCTCTCACCGTTTGGGAAAATCAGTACAGAGGTGATGTATTTGGGCACAGAGAAGCAGCCAAAGAGAGGCCAGGACCATGTAGGACACTGTAATACCAAGTAAGAAAAGGTGCTTGTAAATGTTAACTCAGTTGCAAAATACTGGAAGTGCCTATAAATATTTTTGAAAGCAACTTCAAAATAACTTTTCTGGATCAATATTATGAGTAAGAACAGGAAGCTCACACACTTCTCCTCCTATTCCTGTCCCTTTTTTGAACTTCTTTTTTTTTTCCATCGTGAAAACATAGCAAATTTTGCAGGTAGTTACACAGAGAGAGAGAAAATGTTCCCCTCTCTCCTACATTTCTGATTTCAGCCAAATTTACAAAGTATTTCAGATGTTAAGCCCAGAAGATTTCTCCCTTCAGAGACAAAACCAAGGGTTGATCCCTGTGGGAAGATGCCAGCCTCCACCTCTCATCAGGATAAACTCAGGACCTCCAAAGCACCAGCTTGTCATTCAGGGACAGGTTTGGCCAGGGGTTATGTACAGCCCAGACTCTGCCTTGGAAGAGCATGGTTACTAACATGGACTAACACAAGTAGTTTACATGGTAAAGTGGAGGAGAAACTCAGCTCATCATTAGCTTAACTTCACAAAAAAACACAAAAATTAATACAAGAGCAGTTCACGCTTAAACAGTTGTCCAGAAAAAACACTTTGTCAAAGGCTCCATGGTAAATATATTGCTATAAAACTTTTCACAAGAGCTTTCATACCATCCACTCACAAATGGCATGGACCTGAACACATACTCTCTGTCATCAGAGTTTTATTTCCACTAATTATGTTAAACTTATAAATGAAGTTTGCACGATCAAGCGAAGATTTTACACACACTTTTATATCTACTTTGTCTAAGTAAATCCCGCTGTTCTCAGTGAGATCACTCAGAGCCCATAAAGATGTTCCAACAATGGAAGACACACAAGGACTATAGCTCAAATTAGAAGTGACAGAAAGAAGAGAACTATACCTCTTGAAACACATACACCTATAATCCCAATGACCACTCAATATTAATGAGTCCAAAATACACACTAAAACCCATGTCCCATTTAATGACAGCCTCTTGAGCTAACAAATGTGAAGGGGGAGGAGCTTGCCTTTTCTTCTTTACCACCCCATAAATACAGTTTCCCATGGTATTTTGTAAGCACAGCAAAGACCAGATTCAACGCAGATACCCCTAATTAGGCAGCCCATAAGCCCTGCAGCCCTTTACAAATCCTCTGCTGGTGGACAGTCTATTTGGGATTAGCACTAGAAGGAAAATGAGAGCAAGCTTCAGGCTCCTCTGAACTCTTCAGATCTCTAGTCAAACTGGCCAGAGGATCATCATACGGTAACCAGCTCCCACATGGGTGTCTGATTTGGTTTTTGGGGGTCTTTGGTTTGGTTTTTGGGTTGTTTTTTTTTGGTTTTTTTTTTTTTTTGTCCTTCTGCTGCATAAATAAGCCTAGAAGAGGAGAAGGCCCAGAGCATGGAACAAGTATGCTAATGCCATATCATACCAACTGCCATGCCAACAGCAATCACACACACACGCCTGCTCACACGCTCCTGCCAAATAATCACTTAAGCAAACATCAACTACAGAGATTAGCAAAAGCATCTGACAATGCGCAAATCGGACAAGAAACATGGGCTGAAGGGACAGCTTAGCAAAGTGAGGATTTAGTAAGTGAAATGACATGAAGTTCCTGAATCTAAGCTTGCAGCATTTTTGGAAGACTGCTGAAAATCCTATCTGTTGGCTAGTAGATTTTTTCCATCCACCCATCCCTACTGCATATCAGCTGCAGCCAGACAGGCTTCTAATAAAAGAAAGTGACTCTTGCACAAAAGAAAACATCTTTCTGGCCTCTGGGAAGGCAGCAATCCAAGCAAACAACCAGGCACTCAGGTGGCACAAGCTGTTGGGAAGCAACCATGGCATCTCAGGGGCTTTTCAGCACCAAAAAGCAAGCTAAATCCCTACAGTAAAAGACTGGTTTTCCAGGTGAAACCATCCTAGGCAGAAAAAGCACTTCAAATTATTTCTGTTTGATGTGATGGGGTGGGGAGGCTACTTTTAAACATGTAATTTTTATTGTTCAAACTAAGTGTTTTTCTATCAGATTTAAGGCAGAATATTAGAACAATCTATTATCTCTAATTTTCTAAAAGATGCTTCACTCCACAGGCACTTTCAATGAAAGCAATGAGATTTTGCTGCAAGAAGCACAAGGAGAGTCACAACCATTTAGCAGCATTATAGCGCTTTTGTGTCTTATTTTGAAGAATTTGTTGCTAAAACAAAGGAGGGGTACTCTCTAAATCTTAGACTGAATTATATATTCCTTATTCTGTTGAAGCTCTTGCTGCAGCATCAACTTTGCCTAAATAATGTTTGGAGGATGTCTGCCTAGTTAAATATTAATCCCTGCTAGACAGGAAGAATATGATTTCTAGTGAGCTGAAAAAGAACTAAATATTGAAATGGAAGAGGCTTGGTTGTCTGAAGGCAAGCTGTGACTTTGTAGCACCATTGCACAGACACCACCATATCAGAACTGCATCTTCCTACCAAGGCTATTTCTAAATCACTTCCCATCTTACTTTCAAAGACAATAAACTTCTCTTAAGAGATCCATCCCTTACCATCTGACAAAGTGCCCAAATGAGCATTACAGAAGTGTTAAAATGGGCATTTTGAGACAATGTCACTCTTCCCACTGTTGCTCATTTGCCTTAAACCTGCTTAAAAAAAAAAAAAAGGAAAAAAGAAAAGAGAGAACACCTAAAATAGTTATCCTTAAAAACAAAGTTTTTGATGCAACAAATACCCCTACACAACCTATTAAGCACATTTTGGATGCTCCTATCACAGAGGAAAAGATGCTACAGACTGTGAGCCTTCTGTTGTTGGCTACAGATGGGTGCATACATTTGCATTGCACTACTAAGGCTCCTTTGCACTTCAAGATACATGATGTGTGAGGAGTACAGCTAAAAAATAAATACATACATAAATGAATCTGTTGTTCTAGCGATCCAGCAGAAACAAGGAAGCCTTAAATGCAAGAACCATATCATCTCTAGTTTTATGAAACCAATGCCACTGTTTGCATGGCTCTGAGGAGGAACAAAAAAGAACAAAACAGGTTTTGTGCCTGCTATCCACTGGAACAGACTCTGAGAAGTTAGTTCAGTTATTTCTGTGCAGGGACACTCTGGCTTCCACAGATACACATATATTTACTGTTTGTGTCAACGCACAAGGAATTCCTGTGTACCCATGAAGTCAAATTATCTGTTTTTTTGCCTTTTAATCCTTAGGGACAGAAAAAGCAACAGATAGATGCAATTAGCAAAGTCAGATGATGAAGACAACAGCAGAGTTGTCTCTGTGCCTTAATGAGCTCAGAAGATCAAGACCAACTTTCCACTCCAGCCTAAGAGACAGTCTAGCTCCACCTCATAGTCCTGTGCCTGTCTCCACTCAGCTGGACCAGCCTCCCTCGAATACCTGAGCATCAGCCCAGGTGTGTAGATAAGGCTTTCAGAAGGAAAGTGGAGCCCATCCAGTCTTGTCTTCCCTCCCAATTGTTCTCTCTGGTTTTATTCTTGAGAGGAAAGTTTTTGTACAGATAGGGAATTACTCCAAAAATACAGTTAGAAGATGGCAAAAATTCTGTTTCACTTATGTGGTTAGCTACCTGTAGACCAGTGTCAAAGTAAGGACTTAGACTGGGGTATTAGAAAATTTCTCCTCTTTCTCTTCCCTCCCCACAGCCATTTGATGATGGTTTCATCCACACTAAATAGGGCATGTTTACAAGGTTCAAGCTATGCTGAAACTGTGTAGAAACTAATGAGGAAGGAAGATTTTTACAATGCATTCGTGAAACACTTAATGACCTCTAAAACAGTGTTGGCAGGCCTCAAAGCAGAAAGGCCCAGTTTAAAACTGAACTTTGCAGTTTACTAAATGGCAGTGTGCAGGAGCCTCCAGCACTGTTTATTTTCAAAGACTTTTTTTATCAGAAAATACCCAACTCCTGTAACACTCTTCTGCTCTTTATCCCTCTGTTGCAGCTGCCATACAATCAGTGGCACTTGCCAACCAATGTGCTCCTAAGGCCCAAAATAACACATTAATACATTTTTCTTGATTAATGGAACTGGATTTTCCTCACATATAGTTAGCTCAACTCCTCACCTCCAGGGGTCACCCCCATTGAAACCAGAATGTGCCGTTCTGGGAAGGCAAGGAAGGGCTCTTTGGTGGATGGATGGTGAGGGTGAAAATCCCCTGGCTTTATCAGTAATACAGCTTGCTCTTTATTACATTCCTGTTCCCCCTTCTCATCTCCCATCAAGCTGCCTACAGCTGTGTTCTCTCAATCTTCAGCCTGAAAGACATGAAAAAGCAGTCTGCAAGACGACTACAGTTTTTCAAAAGTCACTCCCACACATATAGACAAGGAAGGAAATAAAAAAGTTAAGAAATAAGAAATTTATCACAGTGCCACTGCAGAAGGTAGAGACAGATATTTTAAATGGCACAGTGATTCTGTTCCTTGGAATAAAAGAAGGTGAGACATACTGGCCAAGAGTGTCTAGTTAGGTGAAGTCCTTTCTACCATGATAAGGTGAAACAAACAGAACTACTTTAATACCACTGCCTGCAATATGTCCTTTTAAATCTTCAAGATCCTTACTTTTCACTAGAGAAAAAACTGTAGGAGCCTGAAGAGAGCCTGAAAATCATTGACAAACTTGGCATCGCAAGATCAGTTCTTCTGGCAACTCAGAACAAGAAAAATATTAAGAAGCATATTCCATACTGATTGCCAGCTCTTATTTCATGAGTTGGATCAAGCTCATGTTAAAGGTAGTGGGATTAAAGTGTTCTTCAGCTGATGACCACTTCTGTTCAATCTAAAACCGACAGTTTGCAAAACATATTTAAATTTTTAAAAAATCTATATGGTTTTTATTTAGTGCCTAGTACTGCTGACACAAATAACAAGTAGTCAGTGCCCTGAAATTTAGTGATACACAGAAGATGTGCCTTTTCTCATCTGGTTTCACCACTGCTGTGTCAGTCCAGAGAGACACCGCCATACTATTCCTTACGCAACCACTCTGCTCTGTGGGTTATTGTAGTAAAACAAAAACATCCACATTACAGAAGACACTGCTGGCTCCTCTAATTCCATTTTTCCACAGTGCTTCTGCAGAAGAAATTGATGTCAGACAACTGACTCAAATTTCCCTGAACTGCCCTCAAATACACATTGAGCACTTGACAATGCCCACTTTTCTATTTTCCTCTCCACGGCTCCATTGGAGAGGACCCTCTGTGCATTCAGAGCAGCACAATGAAGAATGATTTCCCAAGCATTAACTTGGAGCCATTGAGACTTGGATGTTTTCAAAATGACTCTATTGTGCTCAAAGGATTCTAGACTACCCCAGCTACTCTAGAAGAGTCTTTTTCCCCTTTCTCTAAACATCCATCCCTTGAGCCATCCCTGGAGTGCATTGTTGGGGCCGATTCCTTAGTGCAGCAAGTTCCATCAGTCAAAGCTCAACAGATACAAATAATATCAGGATATGGATATAAATTAGTGCGACAGACCCTAAATAGTTTTGACAGGTTTAGTAAGTATACATAGCGACACAGAATGCTATTCCTGCTGTCAGACATCAATATGTAGACAGAAGATTGGGGGCACCATGGAAACTCAGCGACATAAGAGTGGTATTGATTGGATAGAAAATGAGACTGCAATTTAAGCTTAAGGCTGCCAGAGATGCCAAGAATGGAGAATGACCTCCAGCAGTGAGTTTTCAGCATAAGCTCCCTGTGAACAAGCCAGTCCAAGAAGGATAAATCAGGGACAAGCTCACCAGGGATATGGCTCAAGCGAGTGTCGGCTACCCTAAGCAGATGAGAATCACTCTATGTGTGCACGCGTTACAGTGACCTAGTTCGTTCAAAGGCAGCATTTTGTGTGGTTTATTATGGAGCCTTGGAACAAAGAGATTTCCTCAATTAAAGGCCTGAAATGCATCCTCTAAATGAAAATGCTTTTGATACACTGATCAGCAAGAGGTTGTAAATGTCGAAGCAAAGCATACATTGTTAAAGACCAATTCCCACAGAAAACACCGCAGTTTGGAATGTAGGTAATGAGGGGGCCTGAACAGAGCAGAAGCAATGAGCCATGCCAGCTCCATCCCTAATGCCCTAGTCTTACACTAAAACACTTGTTATACCATAACACTAGATAAATTGTATTTTCCTTGACAAAAAACCCAACACACACAAACACACAGAAAAAAAAAATACTATGAGTTAAATGAGTGTATTTTCAGAGCTCCTGTAAAGAATTATTTTTGTTGTCTAAGGACTCAGGAACAACCATTCCCAGAATGATCAAGAAGAAATAGAGGACAAGTCAAGGAAGTACCTTGCCAAAGCCACGACTGCTGGAAGTTCACTAAGTAATAATATTCACATTCATGGCAGAAAGATTAATCTACACAAGACATCCATCAGTACAGCTGTGT
This sequence comes from Hylia prasina, assembly GCA_013397195.1. NCBI lineage: Eukaryota > Metazoa > Chordata > Aves > Passeriformes > Sylviidae > Hylia > Hylia prasina. Next base: position 699,553 of record VYXD01005828.1, read on the forward strand.
CAGGAATAAGATAAGCATCCAAAGTGTCCCCAGTGTCAGGCATATGGTACTGGGATAGCAGCACCATGTTTTGTAATCCTATAGTAAGACAAACCTTCTGCTGGCAAGGATGCATCAGCCACAGAACGCATCTCAAATAACTGGGGATAGACATCTGGATAATTGCAAAAAAACTTGTTTTTTCTTAGGCCACTTCTACACTATAAATGAATATTTATCATTTTTAAAAGAAAGATTTGTTGCTGGCTCCTCTTTTTCCCCACCCAATAGCTGGCTCGGGAGTAAAGTCGGTGAGTTTCTGTCCTTCAGTTTCACCCAAAGCTTCATACACAAAAAATCACTGAAGAGTTTAGCTTAGCCTGGAGACAGGAGTATATTAAATCTCCACTTTCCTTTTCTTTAGCAGAAGTCACTAAGTTATGCAGAAGAAATTCTTTTTGCTGCTTTTTGGAGTCAGTTATACGGGTCTGGGTATTTTTTTAGTCCAATGAAGTACCCTCTCCGTGCACTTCCAAATTTTCTTTCCTACACCAAATTAACAAATTTTGTCCAAAATACACCAGTTCCCTTCTTCCTTCAAACTATTTCTCATGATCAGAAGTTCATAGTACTTTTTTTTTTTTAATTCTTATTCCATTGTAGGGAGGAAACTGAAACAAATGAAACAAAACAAGCACACAGAAACATTGAATTTGTTTTGTAATCAGCTCAAGAATACTGCCCAGAACACATAAAAAACCCAAGTGTTTCTTTGTAACAACTTTTACTTTCCTTCCCTCCTTCTCCCCGATACAGTCAGTTACACACGCAGTCTATTTCTTGTTCAAAAAGTTGAGCTTTGCTAAAAGCTAAAGAAAATCAGTGCCCAAAGGGAAAACAAGGGAAGGACATCAACTCAGGAGCTGATGAGCCACAGGTAAAATGTTCCTCTACCGTAATACAAGTCATTGCAAACAGGATCTAGTTAAAACACCACTATCCATGGCTGCAGGGTTATCTCACAGAGGAAGATTTAACTCCTGTCACAAACCTTTCCCCAGCGCTCCCAAGACCCAAGCAGTCTCTCAGGTGTACATCCTAGAAGCCAGCTCCCGAGGGTACCACTAAGTTAAAGCACAGGAAACATTCACCACCAAGGCAAAGCCACTGGCAGCGTGGAAAAGAGGTGCGACAGCCAAGTGGAAGACGTAAAAGGATCAGATAAGCTCCCGCAGAATGAAGACTACCTCTCCCCTGTGAAAAGCTGTACTTTTAAAAGGGAGATAATAAAGGAGGGTAAGGAGCACCGAGGTTGGAGACCATGAAACATTTGCATAATAACATATAAGTTCAACAAAGAAGAAACTGTGTTTTCACCATTGTTAACTCAGATTTTCCCCAGCCTGTCCCTCCCGAGGAAGAAGACACAAACTAATGACAGCGGTTTTCAATAGGTCTATCAGCACTTGCTAGATTTAGTTGTTTCACCAAAAAGTAAACTAGGAATAAGAAGGCAAAGTCCCAAGGAAAATATCGGGGGAAGCGCTCGGTCTGAAGGTCCAATTTAAACTCCCGAGTCTCAGCCGGGACATTCCCGGCACAGGGTAACTGGGACGCGCAGGGGGTTTGCCGCTCCGCTGCCCTTTGGTCCTGTCGGAACGGACCTGCCCGAACACTGGTGTCACCCACCGCCGCCCCTGCTGTCCCTCTCACCCTGCGCTGACATTTAAACGCTCCCAGGGACCGAAGCGCCGCGGCAGCGCTCCCCGCCCGGCAAAGCTCGGTCTCGGTCCTGCTCCGGGGCACTCCCGGACCTCACCCCCCGCCTGTCCCTCGCCCAGGCGTCTCCGGGGGCTCAGGTGCAACCCTGCTCCCACCCAGCCCCACGGCCCCTGTGGCCGGCCACCCTCTGCGGAGTCCTGCTGGGGCAAGCGTCCCGGAGCCACGGCAGGGACGAGGGGAAGCGCTTCCCACTCCGTCCCGGGGGAACAAGCGCTGAAGGCACCATCCCTCGGCAGACCCCGGGAGTCCCCGCCGCTGCCTCGGACTTACTTCGGCCGGCAAAAAGCTCTTCTCCCGCAGCTGAAAGGGGCGAGCCGCGACCGTCCCCGGTGAGCAGCGGCTGGTTCTGCGCGTCCCTGCGCTTCCCCACGGACGGGCTCACCGGCCACCGCCTCACGCCCGGCTGTCTCTCCCGCCGGAGCTTTCTCGCCGAGATTTTTATACTGGAGGCAGGGAACCTGATCCGCGCTTTGACTCGGCGGAGCCCGGGCTGCGGCGAGGCGGCGAGAGGAGGGAAGGCAGGCGGGCGCCGGGGCAGAGCGAGCGGCCGCGCTGCNCTGACTTCCAGCTTGCCATTTTGACCGCGGGAGCGATAGGCTGGAAATACTGCTACGGAGTGGGGAAACAAGAAAATAAATAAATAAAAATATTAAAAGCCACAGCTGAGCCCTTCTCCTTCCTAGCCCCCTGTCCGCAGCTTTTAATTTCAACTTTTCCTAAAAGTGCTATGAGAACAACTTTTGCCATGCTGTTTCAACACTTTTGGTCATAGCAGTTGCTGCAGTTGTATCAGGCCTTTCATTTAGGAGCAGGCTTTTCCAACATCCATTGAATAAGCGTTCCCCAATCCACAGCTTAATTTAAAGCTAAGTGGACTTGTTCCAAACTCCAGGCAATTTCTGTGTAATTCCCTCTCCCCAGAGCAAGGCTCTGCCTTCCCTTGAAAGACTGGGACCATTCACCGCTTAAGTCTCAGCAGGGTTTGCAGCTTGCAGCTCTTGCTCCAGGTTTGCACAGAAATCCAGTTCAGATTCCCCTCCTGTTTCCAGAGGAATGAGCTAAAAAAGTAATTTGTCTGGCACCGTACACATTGCATCACCTAACACCTACCATCTGTGACAATGAAAAGCACTGTACAGCCAGTCCCAGTGCGGGCAATTGCACTCACCTGGAGTCCTTCTTAGTAAAGTAAACTAACCCTTTCCATCCACACCTTGGCATCTTCTTTTCATCACACAGTTATGTGTTCAGTCCTGGCACGGCTGTTCAGGATTTGCACCACCAGCAGGTTTAATGACAGTGATGTAATTTAAAACAACAATTTTGATTTGCAGTGTAAAGTGATGGCTTGAGATGGAGAGAATATCCTTTCTAGCAGCTGGATGAGTGGAAAGGAGCACAGCATTTGTGTCTCAGAGCATGCAAGGCTGAATGAATGCTTGCTAGCCAGCTTGCACCTTCCTGAGGCCTTCTCAGTGAAATCCTGGCAGCACGGGGCTAAGCACAACAAGCATCTAGAGAAAGAAGCCTTCCATCAAAAAACACCTGGTTGTGGTTGACACTTTTCAGACCCGAGAAATTCTCCATACAACCACTATAGCACATTCCAGATGATCAGTCCTTTCTGAGCAACATACTAGGAAAGAGAACAATGGCTCTAAGTTCACCTCAGTCAAAACCAAAACAGCTTGAATCAGAATGGACCAAGAGATTTCTTACTTTCCTCACAGAAATCTGAGTCTTACTCAGACTCACAACACTGCAAGCTTAGCATTTTCATAGAACAGCGGAACCTTTGCACAAAGCAACTGCTTTTCACAAAGATGATGTTAGAAGCCTCATTTGGCCTCCAAATTTGGGAGCAATGTCAAGAGTTAATCTTCAACCAAATTTGCTCCCAAATTTTCGCCGTACCTAGTTTTTCACGGCTCAGACATTATTTTCCTGAAACTGAGTTTACATGCACAGTAAACTTAGTTTTGTATGTTATTTGACTCAGAATTTCCAAAATAAAATTGCTAACAAGGTTAGCAGAGCTTCTCGGGGGACCACTGTTCAAAGCACCTATGACTGAAAAAGGGAGTATCTCAATTTTTAACTGTCAAAAAAGTAAATGTGTTTTAATGTTCATATTATTTGTTTCAATGGCATCTTGAGGCTTAACTGAGGTTTCCCTTGCAATAAGCACTGTACAAATACAAGAAAAATATTCTTTGCCCCAAATTGCTCAGTGTTGGAGACAATGGCACCGTGAGGCTTAACTGAGGTTTCCCTCGCAATAAACACTGTACAAAGACAGGAAAAATATTCTTTGCCCCAAATTGCTCACTGTGTTGGAGACATTTGATATTACTGGAGCATAACACTTGAATTTCTTGACTGAACTTTTCCCATTGAGATAGAGCCTCAATAGGAAGAGATGACAATGAGACAGTGAATACAGCAGTCTTGAGAGGACAAATGTAGCTTCATTTGCCAAGAAAAAGGTCACCAGTTATATGTTAATCACAGCCTCAAAGGTGCCTGTGGCACTGGTTCCCGGTGGGAAACAGCAATACAGCATGGAGAAAATGGATGAATGGAAACTAAGCTATGGCCATTTATTTTCACAGGTATATTTTCCTTAATAAAAGCATATTAAGGTGTCTCCTCTGCTGTTTTGTCTCTCCTGAGGTTTCTTTTTCTCAGACAATGATATAATTGCTACATGATCTCTGGAACTGCAGACTAGTCAACATTTCCTGTGACATATAGGAAAATCCCTACTGAAAAAATACTTTTCTGCTTTTCTACTCTGAACACAAAGGTAACCACGAAAAGGGACTTTGCTCACAGATTGTCAGGGATACTTATCTTTAAAATCCTTAACATTTGTTTAAAAAAAAAAAAAGTGGGGAAAAGTGGTGAGGAATGGACTGGCAGCTGTAGAAGTTCAGTTTCTGTTTTCACAAATCCTCTTTACTACCTGAAGCAAAAATGCACAACCTAATGAGTGAGACAGGTCTGAAATATCTCTTAAAAAGGAAAAGTGAAGGTTAGGGCCAAAACAAGCTGTAAAAGGACCTTTGATGCCACATGGAAATGGCCTCATAAACAATACAAAAGCATTAGATCCTAATTAGAATCCCAATCCAATCAGTAAAAAATTTGTGACAATTCTGGGGAAAGGAGCTCCCAAATTTATAGTTTTTGCCAAAAAGACAGAAAGCAGCCCATAATAATTTACCTTTAATTAGGTGGTTTTTTCACTTAGAAAAAAACAATCACCAAATTTTCTCTTTGAAGCTGGGGTTTTTTTGTTACTCTTAGGTAATAATTTCACCTGAAGGAGATAGTTGGAGCTTCTAACAGCAGTTTGCACTTTTTTTTCCGAAGATGGCCTTAAAATTCTGACTCTTAAGTTCAGAGAGCAAGTCACAGGACAAGGCTTTATGCAATTTTCTCTCAAGAAGAGCTTCCCTGGTTTTGGTCCCCACTGCTGAGTAGGTTAGAAGGTCAGCTGGAGCTGAGCTTGCCTTGTTTGTTTCAGCTCCACTGTAAATATCAATTTCTTTCCCTGCCCTCCCCAGCCATCAGCAACAACAGCTCCAGGAAAATGTAACATGATTCCAGGAAAGCAGAGAGGAGAACTCCACAACAGTTTAAAGGTTTTTTCACCTTTTGCTCCACTGTTGTTCCCGAGCTATTGAGCTGCCAAGCCCTGGCAACTGAGTGCCCTGCATCCCGACTCCCGCGCTCAGATCAGATTTCCATTAGTGATCCTGAATTATTTAGTAAATGCATTGAAGACTGAAATCAACTACTTCTGAGCTGTGCACCCTCTCACTCTATCTTTCATTCCAAGCCCACACACTATCATCACAGAGACTATCAATCTGATAATTGGAGTAGAAAAATCCATGGAGTTCAGAAATAATAATTCATACCTCACTCTCCAGTATTAAAGTAATCCAGCATATAAAAAATCAGATTTCCCAGATGCATGCGGAAGAGCATGAACCCCGAAGAGTTATTCTTTCATGCACATATGTTAAAAACTTAAAATATTTGAAAACAAAGTCAGTGGCCCAGAACTTGATCTTAAACTTCAGTCACCAAACCATGAATACGTCGTAACTTGACACATTTGACTGACTCTATTTTCTACAAGGGGATTAAAGCACTTCTGCTCAAAATTATTCATGTGCATACATCTGCATGTTGCAGTTTGAAATCCACAAATATAATGCAACACAGCAGGACTTTCCAGATCCCCAGCATTTAAAAGGCTGCTCTTCATATGTTGGCTTCTCTCACTACTTTCTTCTTTTGTTTGTGCTGGCAATCCTGGGAATGGAAGTCCTACATATCCAGGATTTGAAGTCTACTGCATTAAAAATAAAATAGCTTAGCTATGATGAAAAAAAATTGCTTTATGATCACCTTTTTTTCCATGTTCATTTCATTTCATTCTAGTTTTGCAATTTAGGGAGAAGTTTAAACCAACAGAAAATGGCATTTTATTATGAAGGGCTGAGCAACAGCTACTACTTCTGTTCTGTTTTCCAGGGATTTGTCACTATGCATCATAAAATCAAAGCAAAACGCAGAAACAACATGTGTTTCCTTTGAAAAAGAACAAATAAAATCAACATTTTTAATTGATTTCAAACTTATGGCAGAAAATCACTGTACAATTAGAATGCAAATTTCCCTTTCAATTTCTCACAGGAAGAACCTGATTTGCTAACATCTATTTTTTTTCACAAGGCAGTATACCTACGTGCCTTTCTATGAAAGGACTGGCTTCAGAAGCAGAGAAGATAGCATTTATAATCCCACCAAATCTGTCCTTGATGCTTCATTAAGGCAATCAGCTAGTATCAGACAAATAGCTTTGCCCTAGGAACCGGACTGAAATGGTCAATTTTACTCTCTGCCATGCTGGCAATAACAGATTAGAGGCTCTAATTCTATAGCAGGCAAGTGATTAGAAAATTAGAAACATTCTGATCCTTTCCCTATGAGCTGCATCATGACACACAGTATTTTCCAGTTGAAACTAAAACTGTGGTAACCACGTTTTGAAACAATCACTAACTTTCCATCCAGTTGTGCCCATATGATCAAAAAAATCTTTCTTAATATATTCCCTTTAGGATGAATTGGTACCATTCTGGGGAGCAACCATTACAACACCCTTTGCATCTGCAATGTGATGCTACCAGCACAACTCTGAGCCTGAATGTATGAAAAAAGAAATTTCACTTACCAAAATGTTCTCTTGCCTTCTGATTTGTTTGTCAACTTGTAAAGAGTTCACCTGTGTAATTATAATGATGCTAAACTTCACATTTAAAGACAAATATAAGTGGTTTCAACAAGTTTTTCTTGTTCACAATCAAATGATAAGAGTTCTCTTTCAGAGTAACTGCAGAACAGGCAGCTAAATCCTTGATTACAAATCTTAGTGAAATCCCAGCAATAGAGGGAACACTGAGAAAATAATATTGACAAATAATTATCAAACATGTTCAGAAATACAGTTACTGAGAGTTCTTTATAGCTGTTTTTCCCAAGACTCTGGTGGCTTAGTTCACAGTTGAGCTCATCAGTTTTCAATGTTTACAGTACAAGCTTGCACATACTAACAGAGGGGGTTTTCTTCACTTTGGGAAGGACGTTGAGAAGCTTGAGCGTGTCCAGAGGAGGCAACGAGGCTGGTGAGGGGCTTGGAACACAAACCCTGTGAGGAAAGACTGAGGGAGCTGGGGGTGTTTATCCTGGAGAAAAGGAGACTCAGAGGTGACCTTATCACTCTCTACAAAGTCCTGAAAGGTGGTTGTAGCCAGGTGGGGTTGGTCTCTTTCTCCAGGCAGCAACTGACAGAATGAGAGGACACAGTCTCAAGCTGCACCAAGGGAAATTAGGTTGGATATTAGGAAAATGGGTTTTTATGGAAAGAGTGATAAAGTACTGGAATGGCCTGCCCAGGGAGGTGGTGGACTCACCATCCCTGGATGTGTTTAAAGAAAGACTGGATGTGGCACTCAGTGCCATGGTGTAGTTGAGGTGTTAGGGCTGGGTTGGACTCTATGACCTTGGAGGTCTCTTCCAACCTAATGATTCTGTGATTCTGTGATTTAGTTAGTGGCAGTCACTATAGTAAAGGCAAGCATTCACTGACAATTGTGCAAGTGACAGCAACTCACCCATTAAGTAGGACATAATAAAGACATAATAAAAGTCATAGCAGTAAATGGTAGCTTCTGAGGATGACAGGGTTGCAAAAGCATTTTAGGAGCTAGGTAAATAGATAGATTTTTTCACAAGAGAATGAAATAAAAAGTGAAACTGTATTAAAGTTATGTAGTACTCTTTCTCTGCTATCATTTTTTTAGAAACAACTGTGGCAAATGGGAAATTTGGGTGATATCACATGTAGAGATAATGAGAAAACTACATAAAGGTCTGTTGTTAAAAAAGTAAGAACTGGACGACGAACAGCTATAACTTGCACATGTGCAATACCTCATTAGTTAATGCAATGGCCAGGATCTTTTTGCCCATAAGAACAAAATTAGGCACATCTGTTCTTAACTTACTGGCAATTTCTTGCCTGAGATTTGAGCCAGTTGCATGGCCCTCATAAAGCACAATGCATCTTTGAGAAACTCCTGTGGGATGCTGTTGGCTTCAACGTCAGCTTGATCTAGGTTTTCATGCTCAGGAGTTTAACAAAACGTGGCATCATCACTCACAGGCCTAGACCTGGACTGGCTGTTATGAAAAAAAATGTGCACATTAAAACCTTTTAACATCCACATTAAAAATTTCATTCTGATATCAAATTATGGGGATTACTGTGGGCAATGCTGACACTTCTTGCTAAATGATGTGAGGTTTATTCCCCAAAGATCTAGTTCCCAGCATTATGTGATTGCATTAGACATGCAACTTTCAGTAGTAAAAAGTGCAAACATAGGGGAGAAAGCTCTGATTCTTCCACTTATGCTTTATAGGAAAATATCAGAATATAAATGTTAAATCTTTGTTTAAAAAAATCCAGAGTTAATAAAAATTCTCAGAATATGTGTCGAACTGCGTATCATAAATTTTTATATTATAATATATAATACATATAAATGTTTAATGTTTTGAGCCTTTCTCACAAGAGTTGGTGGGAGTTTTTTCACATTTTTAATTCTTGGAACCATCAGCATGGTGAGAAAGACTCAAGAAAATAGCCAGAACACATGTTATTCTTTTGGTTATTTCCTCTGGTACATCCTTCACTTCAGTAGCTTACTTTGCCTATCAGGAATTTGAAGGGAGTAGAACACAGGGGAAGATATCTTCCCATACAGAGTAATTTCTGACATCACTTAAAAAATCCTAGTTTAGGCTCCTTTCAGCAAAACCACTACAGCTATTGCTTGCAGTAATTTTGCCTTTATCATTCATTTCTACAGTGAAATTATGGAGGTTTTAAAAGGAGTTAGGTCTGAGCAAAGATACCTGCTTCTACTTTGAGGAGAGGGAACAGTCAGGGTAACCCTGTACCATCCACAGCTCTTTTGGTCATTAGTCTATTATTTCTACCAAGAAGTGGTTTGGAACAGGATCTCATCCTAATTTTTAAGATCCCTCAGGTATTTTAAGCCTTACCACTTTTTTTAGCAGTGTTTATGCAATGTTTAAAACAGAGAAATGCAATCTTAGCTAAGGTTACTTTTGTCCTAATTTTAGTATTAATGTTAATTAATTAACATATGACATTATTGATGAAATTATTTTCAGAACCTAAGAGGATATATGTACTGGTACTTCAGTAGCAATATTTTTGCTTTTACAGTTTGGTTTTCAAAACTACGTGCGATTCTTCAGAATTGTTTTTACCTCCCCAGGCTACTGATTTTCTAATTATTCTGCCTAAATGCTAAGTTATTGCAAGGTAGACCTTTCCAAACAGTTGAGTTCTATCTCTCCAGCATTTATCTTTCTCTTTGTCTAAAGGATGCTAATATAAGATCTGATTAGGACAGCATAAATAATGCACATCTAGAAATTGCAAGGAGTTGAAAGCAGCAACACCACCAGATTTGTCTTAGGAATCACAGTTAACTGCCTAAAGGCAATACCATATTTAATGAAATGTTCCCAATATTTAACAAAATTCCCATGCTTCTGGTACAATTTGCCCATCTACCTTTCCTTCATCATATCTCTTCAGGAGGTAGAAAACATCCGTTTTTTAACAAGGAGCTCCTATGAGTCTGTGACTGTATCACTGTTACCTGAATTCTTTCTTTAGTGACATGTTTTAGATTTGATTAATTTTTTCACTTTTTTTCTCTCTGTGTGTGTGTGACATCTGTTTTGTTTCAGCTGTCTGGGATAGGAAATGAGGAGCACTTTCCTCGCTGCGTTGGCCTGTCTTTACTCTAGCATCTATGGGTACCATTCATTTTCCAGATGAAATATTGTTTTGGAATGTTGTTAAATGATACTCCCTTTATGTTTCAAATTATTCCTACAGTGTTGGTCAAAAAAAATGAAAAACACCTAATTTTGAAGCATAGACATAGGACCAGGTCACAAATGTAATTCAATGCTCTTTATATAGTGTTTTTCCCCTGGTTGTTCTGATGATGAAAGAAGTGCTGGGAATCCGTGAACTTGTTCAGCAAGTGTGTCTTCTGTGGGTTTGTTTATTCATGAAATTGAAAAGTGAGGATGGGTGAAATCCATGCAAACTGATACATTACCTGATCTGGACAGGAAAAAGTCATCCTCCATGGAATCCTGGTTTATTAACAGGGATAACCTGTTTATTAAATCCTAGATGAAGCCCCACAGCTGGATTCCCCTGCTGCCCCAGGCTGGCTAGGATGCAGATTCATCCTGTAAGGAATGCCCAGATCCCACTGGAGGCACAGCTCATCTAGGCTCTCCTCACCATGGAGCTGATTCTCACCTGTGATTTCCCCACTAACACAATCAGCCAGCTGTGTGACTGAGTCTGAAATATTACCCTTTGGTACTTTGCTGCAAGAATTGTTTTAGGAAGGGGATTCAAGGCAAATTTTGCTGGGCTTACTGTTATTAAAGGAAGAAAAAGAAAGCCCAAAACAAAACAGAGCAGGTAAATTCATTGGAATTTACACCTTCTCAGGCTGCAATAATAATATGTTTATAAAACTTCAGGATTGCAATTCCCAGGACATCAATGTATCACACAAGATGTCTCAAAACTATTATGGGTTCAAATTTTCCTCTGATTACAACCATTCAGAATTCAAATCCCACCCACTAAGATGATTGAACAGAATTTGAGAGAGGCCAACAATATTGCTTTAACATTCAGGTGCTTTTTTATGTGGGATGGTTGAGAAGAGGAAGAGTATTGGATTTGGAACCTCTTCAGAATACAGACCATTTTTAAGCTCAGGCTGTCTAAAAAATGAAGATGAATTAAAGAAAATGGAAAGTGATTTCCTGTTACCCTTGTGCAGAATTGCTCGACCAACACTGTTAAAATTCTGGCATTCATAGCTGTAAAAGTCATTAACCAAATGTCAGCCAGCTTGAAGAGGTCTTGTTTCATACATTTCATCAATACTTGAGACATGGGGCAAGCTGAACTGCTGGTTTTGACCCTCATTCTTGTGCCAAATTTTTCACTATGAACTCTTAAAAGCCTTTGTGTAATTAACATATGAAGGAGATTAAATTGGTCACTTTTGGTCAAGGTTTGGAATTTTTTTGGTGTAGTTTTTTGTGGTTTTTTTTTCCTTAATTAATATTTCAGAGCAACTGCTAAGAATGGGCATAATTGTTTCAAAAAAGGTAAGTCTGAAAGATTGAAAGAAGCAAATGAAAAAAGATGGCTTGGAACAGTAGTTCTACCTTAAGAATAATTAATTTTCTTCATATATTACTAAAAACTGTAGCACATTTCATCTGAAAACTGAAAGCTTCATCAATATTACTGCATGATCTATACTGGTGCTTATCCCAATTGTTGAGATAAGTTAAAGACAGTATTTGCATATATATTTTTGTAATTAGTAAGCAAAATAAATGCTAAGTTCAGGCCTCTAGATGCTGGCTGGCCTCTGTGTGTTTATGTGTGAGACAGGAACTGACCCCTCTGCCACTGGAGCTTCAGCAGAGCAAAAATGCACTTTGTGCATTTTGCACTCTCCCATCCCAGGAGAAACCATGCTGGCACTGGTTGCTGTACCAGATCTCATCAGACTCCCTTCCTTCAGGATTATTGAAAAAAATTATGACAAGAAGAGGACTCCAAGACAGTGGTCACCAAGGCCTGAGTCAGTTGGCTGAACTGTATCTACACCATGAGAGCTCCGTGGGAACCTGCACCTCCCACCCTTGTGGCAGGAAGATGAGGAATTACCTATCTGCTTCTCTGGAAATTGCATGTGTTCCTTCCAGTCAGACACACTGCTCCTCCACGGCCGTGCTTGGGTAAGCAGGAACACAGCTGTGCCCTGAAGCAGATCATTTTTTAACTGTTATGTTCAGCTCACACTGAGATAAAACCATTTTGTTGTTGTTGTTGGCCAGTGCAGTGGTATTTGAACCTGTTGAGTAAGCAGCTCTTTCTATTGACTAACAGAGAACACAAGTCTTAGACCAGGCCCTTTTAGTGCTTTTTACTGCTATGCTCACATTAAGATGGACAGAGGAAAAACTAAACAAAAGAGAAAACATTTCCATATCTATTGTTTTAGGGGATCAGAATCAGACTTTTTCCTGGTGTCCATGTGTATCAATGGAAAGAATGTGACAGGGCTGCAGGCTGTCCCCTCCTTCTCCTCCCAGTTTCCATTTAAAGACCCAACACATTTGAGAAGAACAAATCTGTTTCCTATTTTCTGCACAATAGGGATGCAACTTTTAGCTTCAGGGAACAAAAAAACCCCACAACAAACCCTAACAACTGAAAGAAAAATGCATAAGTTCATGAAAATACCTTCAGCACGAGAGACTGCAGAAACCAGAAAATTCAATAGGAGACACAGTGCAATAGAATTTGCCAGATGTCAGGTTAACAGTAGTTCTACCTTAAGGATAATTAAAATAGTGGGAGTCAGAGGACTTGAAGGTCTATTCTTTATACCCAGCAGTTATTTCCTGGGTGATTTTGAGTAAAGGAGCCTCTCTTTAGCTGTCTGTGGTGTGTTCAGCACCTGATTCTTAAAATCATACAAATTTTGTGTTTCTATTTGTTAGTTCATATTCCCTATTCCTTATGGCAAGTACTTTTTTCGTTCTTTCTGCCTTTATAAAAATCCAAGGAAGGCCTTGGTAAGACCTAAATAATGGCCCTAAACCCAAGGATCCAACCTTGATAATCCTGACCTAACCTCGAAGTCAACATTGGTTTGAGTGCAAGACTGGGTCAGATGTCCTACCAACATAAATTAGCCTACATCTGTATTATACAATTTATATATATGTATAGGTTATATAATATATACAAATTGTTTCTGTAATCTAGTGAGGAAACATAACAAAGAGCAGCAAAAAAATCTCATATTGGTTAGGAATAAAGGGCAGCACCAAAAGGAAGGCTCAATATTCCTGGGTAGGACCAAAGTTCAGATCTGAGACAACTAGAGCTGGACATCACAGTCTGGAAACAGAAGGTTAATTTCTTGCTTCAGAAAGTTTTGTTTCCTCAAGACACAGGTAGTAAGAAAGAATCTAAAGCAGCAAAACTAACTTTGGCCAATGACAATGAAGTTCCTGAATTATCCATCATTCCCAAGTCCTTTGATTCAAGACCTTCATAGAATCATTTAGGTTGGAAAAGACCTTTAAGATCAAATCCAACCATTAACCAAACACTGTCAAATCTACCACTAAACCACATCACTACAGGCTACATCTACACAGTTTTTAAACACCTCCAGTGGCACCAACTCAACCACTTCCCAGGACAGCCTGTTCCAGTCTTATCAGCCCTTTTGATGAGGAGACTTTTCCTAATATCCAATCTAAACTTCACCTGGCACTACTTAAGGCTATTCCCTCTTGTACCATCACTTGCTTTCAGGTAATTGAACCATAATGTCTCCCAAGGGCCTCCTTTTCTCCAGGCTGAACAACCTCAACTCCCACAGCTGCTCCTCTTTGGATCCTTGCTCCAGACCCTTCACCTTACACATAGTTATGGCCATTTTTACAGATGTCTTTTTTATTGGATGACCGAGTTGAGAGATTGAAAAAGGCTGCCATATAGAAGGAGCTGTGAATCGATATTCTGCAAAGATTAATCTCAGTGTTTGTTATTAACAATAACAAAAAAGAAGATAATCAGATCCTGTATTGCTGGATTTTCAAAATTAGAATACAGGAAATTACAGAATTTTTTAAAAAAAGGAATTCTTAAATGAGAAGCTCAGAAAGCATTGCATTCAAAGTCAAACAGCACCTCATAATCCTAATTAACCCTTTTTCTCTTTCCCCCACATAAGCACAAAGGTGCTTCATTTCTGGCTACAGACCTCCTTCATTATTAAAGGGTGAAAAAAAGCCATAGATGATCGCCAGAACACTGCAATACTGACCTAGCTCTCCCATTAGGAGGTCACTTCTTAGAGATGGGCACTGCAAGTAAAAATCAGCTTGATTGCCAATCCAGTATAAGAATTTCAGGGTGAACTATGGAGTCAGGCATAGTGCTCACTTGGTTTTGTATTAGGGAAAACTTCAAGCTACAAAGAAAGAAAAAAAAAAAACAAAAACAAAAACAAACAAAAAAAAAAAACTTTAAGTGACTGGAAAGACTAACAAGAACTCTTAATAGCAGTGTTACATGGAGAAACTGCTGGTTATCCAGTGACTCCCTACTGTACAATCATCTCATTCAACTGGGCACCACTGTTCATATCTTCCCTTTCATTATACATTTCATAAAAGGCAGAAGGGAGGAGCAAGGAAAAAGAGTGAACAGCCAGAATAATAACCCCTTATATTTATATGGAGCCTTGCATCCCATTAGGATGCACCTCAGGGATAATAGTGAGACCCATTAGCAAAACACAGATACTCCTGGAGCTAAGTATGTATTCATAAATGGACTGAGAAAGACCAGAGCTTGTTAGAATATCATCAACTCTGTCAGCAAAGAAATTTATGAGGTACATACATGCATTAACAAAAAAGAGGCAGGTAATCATACCCTGTTTAAAGAAAACACAGTTCTCAGCCTGTTGGCTGATTATTAGGAACAAAACCCCCAGAATCTAGACACCAAACACTAGTCTGAATCAGCAAACACCATTTTTGACTCGAGGTCACTCAGATTGGGTGAGGTCCGGGATCTAAAATATTCAGAACTACACTTTTAATCTTATTCTTTTCTTTTTAAGTCACTTCTTCATTCTCTTATCACCCTTAAAAAAGGCAACCACCAACAACAAAATAGATTCCAACTACTCCGTGCCCTCCATGTTTTATGGAGAGTAACAGAACTTCCTCCTGAGCAGGTCTACACCCGTCCTTTGGTGAGAAGCCTCCCTTCCCTCTAATTTTAGCAGAAGGATTCATCCAAAAGCTGAAACCTCTGTGGCTTCCTGTCAAGGTGTTCCATGCTTTGGAGGTGAAAGTAGAACAATTTAGGGTGCAGTCAGAAGTTCTTCTAACAGCCTGTCCTACCGATTTTTGTTAGTTCCCTGATAGCAAACTGTTTATAGGCATTAACCAGGCAGTGTTTCATTCTCCTGCCTTTCTGTCATCTACAGATTGTCCATCTGAATTCACACCCGGCAGCCAACTCCTGTTTCTTATCCATGGAAAACAAACCCTTTATTTCTCTGGGTCTTGGAAATCACAACTCCCCTTAAACACGACAGAACTGCTTGCCTTACTGAATGAGAACAGCAGAATCCTGCACTTGACCCACTAATACTTTAACTCCACACTCACATAGCAACAGTTCCTGACAAACACACACTCACACATCCCTGGTGCCAATTAAGATTGTGGATAGATGGGGCACAAGCAGAGAGGGTGCACCTCTGAAGGTTTTCTTGTGCTGCTGTGAACTAATACAGCTGCAAATACAATACTCATGCAGCAATAGCAGGCCTTGAATGTGAAAATATGAGATCAAACACCTTGAAATTATGGGACTGCTTCCAATATTTACCTATTTTTAGACTTAACAACCTTGGCAACATGTCTTACAAGCATCACTACCTAGTTTAAAAGGTCCCTTGTTAGGGAGAACCACATTTTAACTGCAGGGAAATACTGAAATCACTTGGCTGCGGTGAAGCTGCAGGGGTCTGGGGGAAAAAAGGGTTTCAAAGCAAATGATTCCTGTCAGAATTGGGGTTTTTTCCTCCCAAGAATGAGGTTTTGTTGTTTTCATTGTACTATGAGAGCCTTAGCTGTTTAAAGAAATATTATTACATTTCATATGTAAAGAAATGTTGCATGAAAAAGGGAATTCCTCACTTAAGTGTATTAGCCTCTGAGATAGATATTTTAATATATATATATGTGCATATATAGTTATGAATTTCACCAGCTCTATTAAAGAATTTTGTAGGTAAAGCTGGCAAGAAACAACCCTGTGTTAGAAACAGTTAACAGAGCTGAAAGGCTGAGTAACAAGGGCAAATTACAATGGATGAGAAAAGAGCAGTTGGCCTCTCTTCAGAACTACACACACGTGTAAGCCCACACACATTCAAGAATTTTGGGGTGCAAACTCAGTAGGATGCAAAGCTGTTTTCTCGGGTTTTTTAGATGCACCACTGAGCAGCTCTGCCTGCAGGTGGTGGAGCACCTCCAGAGGTTGCTGTGGGGGCAGCCCCAAGCACATCAAAAAGCACCTCTCCTCCACAGACATTTCCAGAGAGCAGCTGGCAGCCATTTGGTGCAGCTGGTGGCTGTGCAGGACCCCAGAGGAGTCAGTGCTTTGTACCACAGGGCTTGTGGACGTCAGAGCAGTGCTTGGTAGCTGTTCCTTGCTGTGCAGTGCAGCTCATGACTGGGCTGCATCCTCATCCAGCCCCAGCCAGTCCTGTCAAGCAGAACAGTCAGTCTTTTTAGCACTAGTCTTATTAATAATAATAATATTCCTAGGCTGTCTGAGACAGCAGGAAAAGGGAGCTTAAGACATCCTTTAGAAGACAGAAACACACAGCTGGCTGCTGGCAACAGCAGTGAGCATCAAAGGGCTTGGAGAGGAGGAGGGAGACAGAGCCATGTGCGAGGGAGGTGTTTAGGGGGCAGGCACTGTCCCAGAGAGACAGGACAAAGGAAACATCACAGAAGGATTCAGAAATACAATTTCAGGGTGGGACAGCAGAGGCAGGGGAGCTGTTAGGAAATATCGACTGGCACAGAAGAGAGGTTACAAAACTTTTGTGTCAGAAATGCAACAGAAACTCCTGAGTGAAGCAGGGAGGGGAACTGCTGAAGACAAGAAACCAAGCAATGGCCATGCAATTCTCAAAAATTCTTCAATCAGACACAGCTGGGCAGGAACAAGCAGAGCTTCATTACATGCTCATGGGGTAGTCCTGAGATAATATGGAGGTGAACCAGAGAATGCACTGGAGAAACTCTCCTGGGATGCATAGCTGAGATCCTGAGGTGACCTACACACCTACATTACAGTCCCGCTGTAATCTCTGTGGGTCTCTCCTGCACACACTAAATGCTGTGCTGACAATCTGAGTTTTCTGAGGGACTGAGAAGATGTTCCTGGAAATATTAAAGGTATTATTAACCTTTTCTTTACCATGAGCTGGAAGTTGATTTATCCAGAGGCTTAACACTCCCTTCGCTACACATACATACATACATACACAGAATTTTGACCCCTGGATCCCTTTCCTCCACTCCCCCTAACTCTCCACAATTTCCAAGTCTCACCGGTCTTTTCCACTCTGCCAGAAGCAGCAACTCAGCTCTGCTGGCAAACAACACAAAGAAATTCAGCCCAGACGAGGCATACGTTTCTTCACTTTTTATTCTGTACATTTCCACACAAGTCACAATACAGAAAAAGTGTCCAAAAGGAACAGTAACCAGCTCTTTCACTGTATACATATTTCTTCCTTCCCCCAGTTTAAAATCTCCGTAGTTAGCAACACAGTGATCAAGATACTTTGTATAAATAGGGAATGCAAGAAAATGATGGAAGAAAATACTCTCTTACTTTGTTACAAAAAGGCCCTCCTCATTCTCATATTCCCCCTCACTCATGATTACCTGTGCCTTGATTCTCTGTTAAATATATGTCCTCCATTCATGGGTAGTGCTGCGTGCCTCAGATTCCTTTTGCCAGCTGGCAGCCTCAAGATGTTCCAGCGCATTATGCATGGGGTCAGGTAGCATAAAAGAGCCCTTTGAGATGTTATTACAACTCCTGGAACAGATGTGGGTTCAGAAAATAGGATATGTACAAATACTGGAACTCTGGATGCCCATGAAATGTTGGCTAAAAATGCACATTTGTTACTTGAATGTACTGCTCTGTTCAGGGGGTTAAACACATTATGGAGTGGTCCAGGTTCTGACCTAGGTCACATCTTGGTTCACCAGGAGTGAAGCTAGTGCAGAGGAGATCAGAATCTGTCCATTGCCCTTTCTCCACCATCTCCAGTAAGCATCACTATATATATCACTATATTATATATATATATATAAAATATATATTATATAAATATATATATAATATATAGAGACTTGATGGAACACTTGATGGAACTCAGCCTTTCTATCAAGAGTCTCTTCATCACCATCCTGTTCCTTCCTAGCCTTGATGATTCCTTCCTAGCCTTCTGCCCTTTTGCAGGAGAAGCTTCCAGTTCCCTAAATCTTTGCTAACCCTTTTCCTGGCTCTTTACCAATTTTCATCTCCTGTTTGCCAGGTGCCCATAGGAGATGTTAATATGAAGGCCAGAGAATCTGTTCCCTCAAATGTTTCTCTCCATTCCCCAGAAATCTTTCACATCAACAAACCAAAGTGGTAATTTCTGGACTCTTAGGCAGCATTCTCTCATACCAGCATAATAGCAGAGAGGTGACAGAAAGAGTTATGTCTCAGATGGGCACTCCCAAAGGAAACATTCTGTGCTCAATGAACTCAATATGATGGAATAAAGCTGCTCTAAAATTCAGCAAAATACTCTTCTCTGAAGAGAGATAAACCACCTGAATGCTTTCATTGACTTGAAATATTACCTGAGTTACAATTTTTAATACATGATAGCTCAAACATGGAAATCAAGCATGAGAAGTACAAAATAGTTCATTAAAAAATTGACATTCTCCATCCCTCTATAATATCTCAACTTAAACCAGATAAGCTAAAAAGCATGGAACAGGGCTACTCTCACTGTATCTCAAAATCTCAAATAATGGCTCCAGAAGAAGCAGAGTGCTATAGTGGAGTAACATTACAAGGCACACTAAAAAAAAAAAAAAAAAAAAAA
>VYXD01005828.1:718821-733679 GCA_013397195.1 Hylia prasina
CCCAAAAGCAAAGAAACAAACAAAAAAAAAAACCTCCACCAAACAAACCCCCAAACAAAAAACAAAATCAAAACCCAAACAACTCAAAAATAGTTAATACACAGCATATTTTGTGCTTGTAACACAAAGTATCTTACGTGTCTGTGTATGGGGAGATGATATTATCCCCATTTTACAGATAAGAAAACTGAGGCACAGTAAGACTAAATGATATACCCAAAATGACTCAACCCAAGTGGCAGAAATACAACCTCAAACCATTGATTTGCTACCTTTGGTCCTATCTCTTTGACCCCAGTACCTGCAGAGAGAATTCTGATAAATTCTGAAAACAAATACTTTCCCTATTCTGTGATACTCAGCCATGCAGCACACAGTTAGACCTGTTAACTATCATAAGACAGAAGCATGCCATTCAACCAAGTGATTATTTTTTTGCATAATCCTCTTTGTTTTGCAGCAAAACAACAAGTCAGGTCTTGCTGGAAATAAATCCTCACTGAGCTAGCTGTGACACTCATAAACCAAGCTCAGTCTTTACATACATTGCATTTTCATTAGCACAAAACTGCAGCTTGGGGAGTGTTTGCCATAGGAAAAGCATGTTTGCCCCCATAATAGTTTTTTTCCCAGTGCAGGGCTGCAAAACCATAGCTGTTCTAAAAGCTGTGCAGAAGCAAAATAGCAATAGCAGTGGTACAAAGGCAGGCCTGTAGCTTGTAGCAAAATATTCTGCTCACTGACTCAGAGAGGACACTGAAACCTCCACGGACTGCCAGAAGGTTTGTGTGGGAGCTGCAGAACACAAGTCCTCAGCTTTATCGTTGGCTAGACTTTTTAAAAATCTTTCAAAAGCCTCCTGCTTCCAAAAAGCTGTCTGTATCCAAAATGACTGGCACAGAGTTTGCAACACAAAATAATATGGGCAGGAGAAAAATAACCATCACTTCCCACTGTGAAAGCACATTTCACCTTGAGGAGATCTCTACGGAGAAATGTTGGCACATTCCACGCCATATTTCTCTCACCAGTGCACTGCACCCTGGTGGATCAGTGGCCAAGGCTGGTAGCTCCTAAGTTTGAAAGGGATATTTTGAAAGGGATTTTAACTCTTGATTATTTCATTTTCCAGTAGAGTTAGAGGACACAGAGCACATGTAACACATGGAGTGAGGGCAGCTAGATGGCACCCCTTACAAAGGGCATTCTCAGTCTGATTGCTCTGGGAAGACACCAGCAGGAATCCCTGTCCTGAGGCACCAGGAAGAGAATCAAAAAGAGCTTGGAAGAGCCCTTAAGAAAAAAAGTCATCTCCTACAGGCTTGCTGATATGTATTTTACACTCTACCTGGCACTGGTAGGGTGTCAGAATAGGTACCTTCAAAGAGTTGTTATTTTTGCCAGTAAGGTGAGAGATTAATCTTTCTGCACATAAGGCATTCCCTGCTTTCCTTTTCCTAGCTCTGTGAGGTGCAATAGCAAGCTAGGCAGAGACAAAGCTCCCAAGAGCTGCTTAGTGCTTTGAAGGCTCAGCCACTTCTTTTCTTTTCTCCCAAAGCCGCTGCGTGATCAAAGGAGGCAGATGGAAGAGAATCAGTCTGCAGTGACATGTAAACGGAACAAAAAATCCTGATAAGCCCCTGCCATGTCCCTGTGATTTCTGTGAGGTACATGCTGAGCAGAAAGCTGTACAGTAGCAAAGCCAGCCACTTTGCATGAGAGACCAGCACACTCGCTTGCCAGTTGGAAGCAGCTGCCTCTTCTTGCAAGCAAGTCACAGAGCAACACAACTACATTTGCCCAGGCAAAGATTATTTAACAGGAAAATCACAAAGGGAAGAAACGTGAGAGTAGACAAAAAATGTAAGAATTTTCCTATTGATATTTCAGCCTGGAAAGGCTGAAATCAAGCCCTCAGGTATGAAAAACCCAAGTCCATTGTACTTAGCATCTCTTTAATCCTGAAAATCCTGAAATTACAACTCGAGCATTACAACTGCCCTCAGACGAGCCTTTAGTACTGAACATCCTCATTCTTAGTACAGAGCATTTCAGTGTTCCCTACCCATATCTGTACATGGTCAGAGGAGATCCAACCATCTGTGACTGGTCAAGCAGAAGTGTCCCAAGGGTAAGCACATGAGCAGGATTTTGACCTTTCCAGTCCAAAAAATGAAGGTAGAATGAACTAAGGAAAAAAGAGGTAATGAAAGATTAAAGACTTCAGTACAGAAACTGTAAGAGGGAGGGGAAATAAAGGAAAAGCAAAGAGCACTGAAGAATATTTAAAATTAGATTTAAATAATATTATGTTCTATTTCCTTCCTGTCCTTAGCTGCCAGCAAGATCACTTTTTTCCTTAGCTTTGACATGAATGTACTCTTCCCCTGTGCCATGAAGATAAGGTATTACAACAGTAGCAACACCACAGATAACAGCCACAACTGCACCCATCTTCTATTAAAACAGGCACGTCAACAGACTTCCCATTCTGATGAAGGGAAAAAAATGATCCCAGAAAAGGGCTGAAGCAGGGGGACAGGAGAGGAAAGACAGCTATTCACTTTGTGACCTACAGCAAACATTTATTTTGACGTGGCATTGCCGCCATTCATTTGGAAGAAAAACCTCCAGCACAGCTAAGGAGCAGGGAGGAGTGTCCTTGCACACCTTAGGGCTCCTGTCTCACTTCAGAAATCCTCCAAGCTTTGCAAACAGAAGGGTGTCCCTCTCCAGACTCTGTGGTGATCTCTATAAGGGCAGCAATACATCTACATCTGACATAAACATTGGACACAGTGAGCACCCACCTCACTATTACAATTAGATATCTCCAATTATGATACATAATTAATCATTGCAGTGTTATGCAAGAAGTATCATTGCAACTCCCTATCTAGAAAAGAGCAATATGTGTGGGAGCCATTCTATAGGATTCCCCATTCCCAGGGGCCAGCTTAACTTTGCTCCTCTAATTTTGTCATCTTTCATTTTTTATGTGAATGTCACACAGGAAAAGCCACCCTAGAAAAGTGGGATTGCTTATTAAAGCCTAATTAGCCAAGTAGAAATCACTCATGTCTGCTGCATCAGACTCAAGAGCTTCTTGAGCTTCATCTCCATACCTACAAACATAACTGATTGTACAGGTCCTAGACAGGATTTGGATTCTGTAGGAACAGAAATTACCTCCTACCTCTTCTTGACCACAGGTTGAGGAAAAGAGTGGGAATCAAAAGTCACTAAGGTAGCTGGAATCAGAGGGCCACTTTTCTCATTAAAATGAAGTGCAACACTAAGAAATGAATTGCATGTGCTTCATGCCCTAGTAGTTAGGTAATTGCAGTACCACTTTGACATTGGATTGCCACAGTGCACACTTCACCAAGTGCTGGGTTACACATCAAGCAGCCTCCCAGACAGGGACTAATTGAAGAGCCAGGTGTGGCACTTCACCAGCAAAAGGAGGCTGGCAAGAGATGAAGCAATTACATATGTAGTATTATATTGCTCAAAGAAATAGTGCTTTATTTCTTGCATTCCAAAGTGCTACAGCTTCTATATACTTTGCATATAAATCCTGAGGCTGTTAAAATGTTGGTGAACTCTGAAATAGCATTCCCAAATCAAGGTTCCAATTCTAGTGGATAAGGGTAGCAAAATAGGAAAAAATTTTTGAATAAAGCAAGTTTTCTGCTGCTTTTAGGCCTTCACCTACCTTTATGTGTCTGTCAAGAGAATTACAGCTTCCTTAGATTCCCCAAATCTCTGACACACACAAGATCTAAGAACATAAGCTGACTGTTTTAATAGGACTTGGCATGAAATTATTTCCTGAAATACAGATGTGTTAATATTGAAACAAATGTTTTTGTTGCAAGTCATCCCCCTGCTCAGACATTAGAAGTCATGATGTGTTACATCAGAATGAGGGGATTTTAAAATGGTCTGCCTGTCTACCCCACTCTCTGGGTAACTAGATACATGTACAGTGCATAGGATGGATTGTTTTTTTGTCTTTTGGGGTTTTTTCTTTTTTTTTTTTTTAATCAGTCAGGGAAACAAGAAACTGCAGCTGAGACTGGAATGTGGCACCTTATAAATAAGGCAGGAGACAAGATGCACTCTGAGGGCTGAATACAGTAAGGTTATTCAGCTCTAAGCCTGCCTAATCACCGAGGTCAAATGTAATGAATTTACTGGTGTGATCAAGGCCCGAGGGAGAGAATTTTCCCCTTTTGCACAAATGGCACCATATGTGGGCCAGGAAATTCCTTGGCCAAGGTAGGGGGTGTTGCCCCAGTGCACATGTACAGGGGATGAGAGAGCACCACTCTCTGTGGGCACCACCATGGGCAGCAGGGCTGGAAACACGCCAGGGAGGGGAAACCCTGAGCTCTGGTACCTGCAGGGGAGCTGGGGCAGGCACTCCAGAGCAGTCCAGTGCCACGGCAGAACCTGGACTAAAAGCAGCCATGGTCACTTGTTCTGGTCACCTGGAGTAAAAGCAGTCATGGTCACTTGCTCTGGTCACCTGGAGTAACTTACAGCACATTACTGAGTTGCAATCCACAGATTTTGGCAGACAGATCATAGAATTTAAGGCTGTAGCAATCCATTGCTAAGAAAAATAATTGTTAAGAAAGCAAAATGAGAAGGTGAGTACCACAGTGGACACTCTAATACTGTGTCCAATGCATCCGGAAAGACACAGGAATATTAGCTGTTTCCAGGACTACAAAAATGTCCAAAGATACTCACATTTGACACTTTAGACTAATTAGGAAGCTAATAACTCAGTGTCACTTTGGCTCAGATTCATGGAGGAAAATAATGAGAGGAAACAATACCTTATGAATGGAAAAGAATAGGTAAAATGGAGGTCAAAATATTACTTTTAGCCAGCTTAAAAACAATTCTTATAAAATACTTCTCTATAAATGTTACTTTGGTGCAAAAGAAGCAAAAGGTGGGAGAAGGAAAATGACACACCTCAAATGGATCAGCACAAGGAACTGCTTTTTTCTTGTCGTGCATAGAGTACAGGGACAGAATTTCCTTGGGTTTTTTTCAAAGCATTCAAATTTCCAACATGCTCATACATTTCTTGAGTACCATTAAACTCCCAGAAAACATGAGGCTACTGATGTATCTTGTCCATTTCATACCCCAGAAGACAGATCATGTCAACATGCTTTTATCATCCTGGAAGTGTCAACACATAAGCAAGTCCCACAGAAGGCATCTGGGATGGCCAAAAGGAAAATAACCACCTTCTAGATGAATTTGTGTTAGAAACTTTCATTACCATGCGTTTTGCTGTCACAGCAAAGACAAAGACAAAAAAATGAGCCAAAGAGACCAAGAAATATTACTGAAACCTCCCACAGACACACCACCAGAAAAACTATGTGCCCCATCTATTCTTACACAACAGTACCAGCTCAGCAAATACATCTGGGAAGATCAGTGGCCACAAAACATCAATTTTGTACTATTTTCTTTGTCTGTGTTTCTTCTGTATGACAGTCTTCATGTAGTAGGGGACATGTCGTGTGGACTGAACACAGGCTACAGCACCATGAGTTGAGACTGAGCAATTCTACTGCTGCTGGGGAAAAGCAAGAGTGACAGGTCTCAGTAAAAACACCTACAGACATCCTAAAGTGCTGAAACACAGATAAGCAAGCCACCATATGAAGTGGTGAAAGAGCCACTGGCATCTGACACCTGTTTTTTAACAGGCATAATTTGCCTTCAATCCCTGTTTTACATAAGCAAAAACCATCATTATGCCTTGAATAACACATAAAAGATACTTCTAGCATTGAAACATGAAATAATAAGAGTAACTGATGCTATTAAATTACAAAATTAAATTTATTTTATCAACATTATAAATACTTTCTTTCCTTCCATTTAACTCCAAAATGAGATAGTAAAACCAGTACAATGGAACAATTCAGAAGCTCCTCAGTTCTACTGAAAAAGGTTCCCTTTAATAACAGATTAAAATGGAAAATGACATTTGTCAGTCCAGGTGTCTCAGTAGCTGAGCATCCCTAGGGACTTTGTCATTCAAATGGCACAATTTTAAATGTGTCAGCATATGTATGTGTGCACCTATATACATGCATACTGATATTTATAAATATACATATATATATAGTAATATACACACATTAACAGACACAGCCACTGAACAGATGCTTTTAGCAAATTGAAATGCTTTACACACGTAATTTAAGTGGACTCCCAGCTGCACACTGGAATTTGGGCCCTGCCCAGTGCAGGCCCAGTGGTACTGCACTAATCTAGACCCCAAGTGCACCAGAGATTCAATGTATATGTGTCACCTTTAACTGCTGCAGAGTCTGCCTGCTTCTGGTAATCCCATCACACTTGAACAGGGTAAGGAATAGTCCTGCAGCATCCTGGTCCCAAACTGCCCTCAGTGAGCCAACTTCTGATATTCCTTGCCACGCATGAGCCATTGTAGAAAAGAGATGTGCTCCGTTACCTACAGATACAAACATCACCAGTACCTAGTGCATCACCTGGGCAGTGCTTTGGGACACCTTGAACATTGAAGGCACTACCTCCAGCCAGTTCCAGTCCTACCTCCAGTGCTGGGGGTTATTTTTATCACACAGCAGCTGACTCCTGCTGAGCACACAGCCCGGGCAGCTTTCCAGAGACCCAATAGGCTCACTCGGATTGTATCGTACTCCAGCTTTCAGTGAAAAAGGCAAACCACGCTCTCTCATGTGCTCCCAGTTCCTCTGAGCAGTCCAAATGGCACAAAATTGCTCAGGAAATCTGCCCAACCTGACAAGCTGCTCCAGAGCCAGGCACAGCTTCAGGAACCTCCTGGGTACCAGGGATGAGCTGACAAGGGGAGGACAACTGGGGACAGAGGGATCAGAACCAGCTCCCTTATCATAATCCACATCTCACCTCTGGAGGCTACCTGTGATTAAAGCAAGCCTTTACTGCCCCACCTGCTTCATGGGACTAAAGGATCAGGGAGCTGTCACAAGCTCAGCGACCATACTCAGCTTGGCCTCAGCACGAGACGGAGCCAAGCTCCTGTTTCATTGAAACTTCCTCAATTTCTCAGATCGGTAAAGCAAACCAAAAGACTAAAGTGATGGTAACATAATTCTTATTTCTTATATATAGAAATATTACAGTAGTGTCTTTTCTCACAGCTTGGAAATGATGCAAGGCCAACCATGAAAGCACAGTGTTAGGATCTTTCCTTGTGGAAATATCACATACACCAAAACTATATTCTGATTTTTTTATTTTAATGGTTGCCAAATTCTGTTCTAATATATACACATACTTCTTTTCTCCACAAGCCCCTGGATAATTATCAAGGGAAGTAATTTGTCTTTCATATTTTATTTTTTAAATGAGAAAAGTAAAGACAGAAAATAAGACAAAATACATTTCATGTCGCCATTGATCTATAGATTACAAATATATATAGTTTCCTTCCAGAGGAAGAAATACTAAAGAAATATTTTACCCATATCAAATAAACTTTTGAAAAGAGGAAAAAAAATAAAATATATTGTTCAGCTCCCCCCTCCCTACCACAACAATCACTCATGGTTAAAAAAAAAATTCCATTCATTTGATTTTCTCCACTTCTACCAAAGAAGAAAAACTTATCTGGATAATGACCTGAGTTATTTTCATGGTTTCCAAATGTATGTAACCCGGATGATCACCATCTATCAGAGAGCTACCCCTAGAAAGGGATGTGAAAACAAACACTGGTGGATCTTTCAAATCAAACAACAAAGCAAAGTTCAAAAAATGTATTGCAAGAGTTACACCAAAAGACAGCCATGAGCATCTTCATGGGCACCGGTCTGACATGGTAGAAGTGGAAGCTCTGCTGTTTTGTCAGCTGAGATATCTGTAGCAATTGTAAACCCAAAGGTGAAATAGTTTGCCTGTGTATTTGTTTGCTTTCTCTTCTTTTATGGTTGTAAGACAGAGAAGAGATGAGTACAGAAGACGCAGCTGGCCTTTACAGCAGCTAAGCTTTACATTTCAAATCTGTTGTGGGTAACAAGGCAAAGAGCTGCTGCTTGTCCTTCTCCAGGGACAGACTCCCCAAAACTTTGTTCCCTTGAAAAATCAGATAGTTTACAGATCCAGTCAAAGATGCTTTTCCCATTCCCAATGGGACCGGGCCAGTGCCCATTTGTTTGTTGGCAGCAGCGAGCCCAGGCTGGCTGCTGACGTTCCAGGTCTCCTTCCCCGCTCTGGCTGTGCTGCAATGGGGACTAGGTCTGTTAGTCAGTCCATCAGAACTCCCTCAGTCCTGCACAAATCTCTTCCCAGTGTAAACCCCATCTTTTCAGAGATAAAGAACAGCTATCAACTTCTAGGCAGGCCTGAAACCTGAGAAGAACTAGGTCAGCCGTTACATGCATAAAAGTGAGGTGAGAAACCTTCCTGGTGACTTTCTGCTCTGCCATTCAGCATGGTATATCCCATATAACTCCTTTCCATATAAATGCCTGTCTCACAAGGATACAAGAACCATTTGCCCAGCCACGATGAGGCTGGGTTTTGTCACTGCTGTAAATCTAACCATGCCCCACACCCTGGGAAACAGGGCAATAAGCAGCATCCTCTCCAAAAGCAAGGAAACTCCATGGTGGCTGAGTACTGACAACACAGATTCCAAGAGGATGGCAAGGGAGGGAATGTAGCTGGTAAAAACACTGCATATTTCTTAAGGGCATCCAGAGCTCCTCAAATGTTTTGCTACTGCCTGACCATTTGTGAAGATGACACAGAGATAACACGTAATATTTAACTGATGAGAAGTGAGCAGAACAGGAGAATAAAAGCAATGCAGGAAATTGCAGGATGGAGGAGAGCCTGGTTGGGTGGCTTAATGTACCAGTTAGCTTGGATTTTGTTCCCCCAGACCCTCTTTACTCTTTCCTTTTTTTTTTTTTTTNATGAGAGAAGTTCATGCTACTTGCTGGAAGCAATAAAGATTAATTTTTGTGGCCTATGGATTCCACAGACCTTCGAGTGTCCCACCTCATCCATCATGGGCTAACTTAGGGAACATAACTGTTCCGCAGCAAGACTCAGTAGCCCTTAGAAACTAGTGGCATGTCCTCAGGTATTTTCCTCGACAGTGAGAGACACGTGGATTCCATCAGTTTCTTCCTCACACGATGCCCGAGTGCCTCAGGTGCAGTCTTGAGATTTCCAGGGATCCTCTTGGATATTTTCAGACATCAGACTGCTGTCTCTAGATCCTCGTGGGAAACCATTTGATAGTTTTGTCGACTCTCCAGGTAGGAGGCCAGGTCTGGATCACCAGCTTGCTGAGCCCTGTCACGAGGGGTCTTACCCTGTAATAAGAAACAGAAAATCTTGTGCTAACTCATTTAGAACAACAGATGATTTCTAGGCAGAAGACAATTAACAAGTCAGAAGCCACTAGTCTGGATATCATCTGCTTCAGAAAGTTTTTTGCAACATACAGTTCTGTCATTTGAACGAGAGATCATAGAATCATAGACTATGTCTCTTCCCATTATAGGCTACCTCATGGAGCCCAAGAAAGTAGGAATTGGTTTTGATTGCCTGGTTGCAGCAAAGGTGCTTCTGACTGGAGTACAGAGAACCAACTCACTCTCAGCTGCTGACCACAGGGTGCTTGTGCTCAAAACTCCAGAGAGGCAGCTTCTGGACCATGTTCCTAAGCAATTAGATTGTTATAGTGACAGAATATTCCTTGGATTTAATTTTTCCCAGGTTTCTTTCTCAGTCAAGCTTACACCAAGAGAGTGCTGTGGTTACTGTCACATCAGTGAGAATAGGGGCAAGCCAGGGTACAAGAAAATAGTTAGCCATCCTCACAAAGCAAGTCAGCCACAATAATCAAGCCTCACAGATGCTGTACAATCAGAAATCAAAGCTCCTGCAGGTGGTCCTTGCCCACAGGCCTCTCTTTTGACCACACAGGAGGAAGACACTGCTGTGCCACAGAGATGTCTCATTCACACCCAATGCACCAAATAGTTTGAGGCCAGGCTCTCACTATGGTGACAATGACCCATGTTGGGGACTGAACTGAAGTCTCTTGTACTTATTTAAATCAAGGCAGTTTTCTCTATAAAAACAGCTTGCTTAAAAGGAGCTGCCCTTGGCACACACAAGGAAGCCTCAGTCATGCAAACAGCAGGCACGGACGCTGCTCGGTCTCGCTCGGCCGCAGGAGTTTGTGAGTGGCTGATGGAGCTGCGTTACCTTGGAGTCTGTCTTTCTCAGAGAGGCTCCTGCATCCACCAGGAGCTGGCAGACGGCACGGTGGCGCTGGCAGGCTGCCTTATGTAATGCTGTCTCACCCCTAGACCAAAGTACAGAAACCAGCAGTGAGACACATCACACCAATGTACATTTACGAAGCATGAGGTGCAGAGGATAGACACAGAAGGATGCTGCATTTCTGCGAGGTTCCCTCTTGCTGGCAGAGGTAGACTTGTGCACTCTCTCCCTTAGCATCTACATCCTTTGACTCAGTAGGAAAGCCTGCAATGCACAAATAGCAGACGAAGAACTTCTGAGGGATGGGTAAGAAACATGCACGGATTTTATGTATTCAGAGGACGGAATGTCACATTCCCATCCAACCACCAGTTCTGTTAACTGCTGCAAAGGCAAGCTAGCCACCTTTTATTTCACAGCAGGCAAAACAGCAACAGGGTTTGTTTCTTCCTGCAATTTCTTTCCTCAACCTCATTCTTGGAGTCGTCCTAGGAAAACCCTACCCATCAAAGCTATGGCTGGTGCACTTGCTGCCCTGGTTCTGACACCCTGCTCTCTGGGATGCATGAGAGCAAGAATTCTCATGTGTTTTCTACTGGACTGCTGAGCTAGTGGGGAAGATTAAATAAAGGAAGAGCACATTTGTTGCAAAGCATCTCACTCAGACTGGAGTCAAGTCNCAGGCTTTTCAGAAGAGAAGACTGCATAGTGGGAGCGCATTTGTTGCAAAGCGTCTCACTCAGACTGGAGTCAAGTCTGACAGGATTCTGAAACTGACTTACTCTATACTGAGAGTAAAGAAATCTATCTAGATTTGCCTAGGAAGAGGAGGAAAGTATGCTTTGAGTGGGTTGAAAAAGAGTCTTTAATACCAGTATCCAAAAAGTAGGGTCGGATAATTGCATTACATAACCTGTGAAATAACAAATGACAAGAAATACGTGTAGCAGGACAAATCTTGCACCTACCTACACAGAGTGCATAAAGAAATCTCAGCCCCCATCCACAACAGGGGAAGTTGAAATATTAAGAGGCAACCTCATAACAAATATGCCCTTGCTGCATGAGAACTAGTATCAGAATAGCATACTATTCCCCCTGAGGGCCAAAAGACAAATTCATAATGCCAGTTACAGCCTGAACCTCCCCTTTCCAAGAGTCAGAGGAAGAGGAACCTCTGTAAAGGGAAGCCCTCAGAGCTATGCTCACTGACACTTTATGTGGTTGTGCTACACTCCAGATGAAAAGAGCCAGACTGTCCATCCAGCTCCTGTCTCCTCTGGACTTCACTCATACAAAAGGTGTTCTCTGTTAGCTGAGGAGGGCACTGTGGGATGAGAAATGGTAGGCTTGGTCCCTGTGAGAAAGACTGCTTTTGTTTCACATGTATTACACATATTTTATAGGATTATTCATGCTTCCCTTACACACTTTTGTGAAACTTTGATTATACAAGGTGCAAAAAATTGGGAACTGGAAAGGAAAATAATTTGTTTGGGTTGGGGTTTTTTTTATATAAGAACAGAGCTGATTGATATTTTAACTACTTGATGGAAACTTTCAACTGCACAAGTCCTGGCCACTTGAGAGAGTTAAGGCAGAGCACTCTGGATGAATCAAGAGGGATTGAAAAAATAGGTGTAGAGCAAAAAATGAATTTCCTGACTTTTAGAATTTACTTTTCAGGCTGGTCCCTTAGTAGTTGGAGGCTAGAAACATCCAAACACAAGGCAGGGCTTCTATTCCTCTAGGAAGCATGGAAAGCAATAGGGAGAAAGCCCTCTGCGAATCCAATAAATTTGTGTTAGGCAAGAAAGCCACATTTGAGGTGATTGATGTGTGGTTTTTAAGACGCCTTCTGTTTGTTTTTGAAGAGCTGTGCTATGCTACAAGCTTTTTCCCATTTAACAGTTTGCACTTGAAAACCAAGAGGAGTCTGCTAGTTTAACACACATAATGTGAAGGACAGAGAACATTGTACTTACGTTTCACTGTCTGCCATGTCCAGCAATTCAGATGGACCTGCAAAAGATAGTTAGGTATGTCATATAACATTTGTCTGCATGACTAAAAAAAGTCTACCAGGAGAAGATTCCCAGTAAAAATACATAAAAGAAGCCAAGTGAAAACTCAACCTGCACAAATATATCAAACTTCAATGTAATATTTGCTTGTGTGAGCCCTTGCACTAATAAAATTCTGATTGCACAGTCACTGCTGGAGTGTCAGCAACAGGGAGTAGCAGTCTCTAAATTATCCTGGGAATGAATATTCATGGAGTTTATTTTCTCACTCGTCACCTTGCTCTATTAAGTGGTTCACATAACTACAGTACATTGAAAATGCTGATATACTGGAAACCCTGATATATTGCAAGTTAAAATCTATTGTTGGTATTAGAGGGAAAATGTCATTAGGAAGTTGAAATTAGCCAAATTTCATCCTGAATGACATCCCTGTGCTACTCCATTTAATAGTGTTATACAAAATGTAGATCAGGGAGGAATATTCCCAGCGGTCTTTATATTGATATGCAAATCCTGTACTCAACTTGTTAGCAATGATCAGGAAAGTAAGATTAAGAAAAACAGAAAAGATTTTTGTTAAGTGGGAAAAATATAATACATTTATATTAATGTCCTTTTGTCCTTGACATTCACTACAGGCAGACATTTATAGCAGCAAATTCCATCACTGGATCATTTCCATATCATCACAGTGATATGGAAAGGCTAGGGTCTGGATATCATTTGAAAAAAACAACTTTTCCTTCGTAGTCTGTCATATTATTCTCTCCACTGCTCTGGAGTGCAGTGTTAGATGGTATAGGGCAGTTAGCAAGGGCAACAGGGAAACTTTACAAGACTTTTCCTTCCTGCACAAGAATATTTCTCTCCAGCACCACTGTGACTTTGAAATTCAAGAGTCCTCAAGAGCTTACAGCAAATCTCACCTGAAACTGAGGAATTTCACACTACTTGCTTACAAAGGCCTACACACAACCTCTCTACAAACCTTTCACTCTGAGTGTGTGTCAAAACCCATCAGAGCAGCCTGTCTTTACCTCACTGCTTTTACAATGCACACATGGAGTATCACTGGGGCTCCTGGAGCTGCAGGCAGCTCCTTCACTTCATCGTGTGTCATCATGAGAAAGGGTGGTGCCTAACCTTCAGTGCACAGGGCATTGTGTACCACTGCATACTTGTCATGACAGTTCTCCAAACTCAGTAGCCACTGTCAGTTATTTAATGCTCGCTGACTCTACCACCACACATCCCCATCTCCACACTTGGCAGTTGTGTCTTCACTCCTGCCTATCAAAATGAAGAATCAGCCACTACCCCTGAGCTCCCGGGATCATGAAGAAGGATAAAGGGGGATAAGCAGAGCCTGTTGTTGAGAGGAAAAAAAAAGATAATGCCTGAGAAACTAAAAAGACAATTAACAAAATACATATGAAGAAAAAGAGTCCTTTACATTTCCTAGGAGAAAATCATGTTCTCTCAAAAATAAAGGTAATTCCCCATAGCTTCCTGCAATGTGAAACCCCAGTGACAGGTAAGCAGGAATGGCTTGCAGTGTGTTGGAGAAGACATTGCCACCTGTTATTTCTGTTCACAGTTGGAGCCAGGAAGGTTGTATTGCCAAGGTGGAACAGGGTAGCAAGTCTGGCTTTATGGGACATAGAGGTACTTGCCCAGGTAAGCAGAAGAAGCTGTTAAAAGCTAGTAAAACAGAGAGTAGTTAGAAGAATATGACCTGAGAGGGAGAGGAAAGCTGGGGCAGAGTGGGTCTGGAGAGAAGCCAAGGGTAAAGGAAAACTGGTAGCAGGGCTAGGACAGACGAGCTCAGTGCGGAGGATTGTGAGAGCAGTCTGAGTACAGACCTGAGGAGATGACAAGTACATCCTGCCTTAGTGCTCAGGGTGCTCTCCTGGATACTGTCCCAAATTAGGCATTTCATGGGAGAGCCCTGACTCCACCCAAGTCATACATATGGGTCAGATATTGGGGTTAATAATTAGCTGCACAACGTGGTACCAGGATTCTTTAATTCCATTCTCTCGGGCCTATCTCTGAAGCTGGAATGTCCAAACTCACAGCCTGAGCTGTGCCCTTTACTTCTTTATTTTATTTTCACTTGTGCTTCTCTTAAACCATCTCACGCCCTCCTCCTAATTCCCTTTCCCCTCTTTTTTGGACCTCATTTTTATATCAGTCTCCCTGGCGCTGCCAACCGACCATTCCAAATCCCCCTCTGCCCAGGGACAAAAGCTGCACAGATGTGGGAAGGGCTGGCACTGGGAAAGCTAACGGCACTGTCATCCTGACCCAGCAGGGAGGCGGCTGTTTTACTCTGGGACAAGAGGCAGAGAAAGAAAAGGGGACCAAGGCACAGAGAGAAAGAGGACAAAATAACCCAATAGAAATCCGGAAGGGAAATGCATGAGTGAGATTTCTATCAAGGAAAACAGCAGGGGGGGAAATAAAAACAAAAGATAGAAATGTGTGGAGAGGTGGAGGGAGGGAAAAAAAAAAAAA
>VYXD01005828.1:741786-754581 GCA_013397195.1 Hylia prasina
TTGGTCAATCTGGTCTCACTGACACTTTTATTCTTTAGGCTACTGCAGTCTGAACTTGTGTAAATATTTTGCACTCCTCGCATGTGAAAATCAAATGAACTGGTGACATGAGTTTTTCATTGCTTTCTACATCCAATTTCTTAAGACGTGGCTTCCATGAAGTCACTTTCCTAGGAGGCAGTGAGACATTTTCTTATGCAAGCCACGCTGAAGATTAGAGCTCAAAAAAAAAGGCAGGAGAAAGAGCTATGATTCTATGAAAAGCCTGACAAGATGTGAAAAATCTTCTACGCTGAATATCCATAATCGGAACTGGTCTGGTGATAAGGCTATTAGGATAAAGCAGCTCTAAAACAAATTCAACATAATTAGACCAATCTTTTCATCTCTTTCCTAAGCCTCAAATCCAGCAAAGTATTTAGGCAAGTGCTTAGCTTTGAGCTAATTACATTCTTTTCACGCCAAGTCTACCTGCACTCTTAAAATTAAGTGCTTTGCTAGTGTAGAACCTATTGGATAAATGAATACATTACAGATCAACAAAACCAGCTGGCATAACAAGAGGTTAGACTACAGTAAAATAATTCAGAGCTGCCTGCTCCAACACAGGAAGATTTAGGAGCTGTTGAACTAGAAATGGAGAAAGGTTCTTTAGAACTGGGGACATGTTTCTATAAATATATGAATATTGCTTAACACACTAACCCCATAAGCCCAAATGGGACTGCTGGGCATATTGAGAGTGAAGATGGCAAAAATCACCTGGTTGTTAAAGAGGTGGAGAAGCAAGCAAGCAGATGGCATTGACAAGAGAGAGCAGACTAAGAAGTTGGAGAATAATTCTGTTCACATGCAGTGCTAGGCTAGCTTAAAATCAGAGACAATAAAGTGATATTTGTTTTATTTCTTCTAAGCAACACTGCACCACAGGTGTAATATATAAAATGAACTGTGCCACTGTTTTATCATATATAATATACCTTCAGGTCTTAAAAATGTCTCAAAAATTACTTGATTTAATTAATATTTTAATTTTTCCTAAGACAAGCATTTCTCATTACTAATAAAACGGTTCTATTACCTTTCATATCTATTTAGCAAGGAGCTTGATTGCTCATGTAAGGTGACAGCTTGGTAAAACTGGTGACAGGAGTGCTCTGTTCATGTATTTAGGAAGCACTCAGTCCCCAGGATGCCTCCTCAGCAAAGCTCTAACTACCCAATTTAGAAAAGAATCTTCATTTAAAAAAACAAACAAGCAAAAAAACCCAATCCAACACACCCTACCCAGGGCTGGCAGCAAACTTAAAAACCTTACTAACAAAACAAACACTAAAAAAACACCCACTCCAAAACAACCCTCCCTCACAACCACACACCTGACTTATAAATTATTATTGAGCAGATACAAGTGGATAATGCACCAACAGAAGAAAAGCCATGTTGAAAAGGCTGCTAATTGAATTGTGGTAATGCTGCAAGCTAATACAGCTTGAGACACAGGATAAACAACTACTAGTACACATTCATACAGAAAACAATACTTTTCCTAGGGCATATATCACTTATCTAATTTCTGTTAGTGTTCATTGTTTCCATTGGAAAGATCTATTTTTATTTCATATTCTAAAAATCTATGTTAATGTCACTGAGTTGCAACAAACATTTTTGTTTCTCAGACTTCTAAGATAATAATTGTTCTCTGGCTCTGCATGTGAAGCCAGCAGCATTAAAACAGTGCTGCAAAGTCAGTTATTAAACACTGGGCATCAAAGAAAGAAGGAGTGAAGTGTTCATAACTTCAGAGGCTGCAAGATTCTCACACGGTTGCTTGGATGGTCAAAAGAGGAGATAATTCTCCACAGAAAATAACCTGGTGTGCCCTGCAACTGTTCATGTCGTGCTCCACAGACTAAAGAAGCTCTAGAGAAAATGACCTCCAACATGCAGCACCTAAATTAAGAGTCAAACTAAGACAGAGAGGGGACCCTTCAGAATGGCACCATTTCAGGAGACATGTCTGATCATCTCCAGAACCAACAACAAAACAAAGGCAAAATGGGAGGTCTCCTTTTAAGGTTTTCCAAGGGGTGATACTCCTAACACCAGGCAATGCTCATGGTCTTGGAAATTTTGGTTCTTCAGACACTGTACAGGCGCAGAATGAGAACGTCTCATAAATGTAAGGGCTAACAAAGACAGAACCATGACTGCAGCACACCAGAAGAATATAGCAGGAGAGGGGCAGAAGTCATTACCATCACCTCACTCACTTCAAAAGCCATGAAAATTCTCAGAAGTATCACAAGCAAGGAAAAGCCTTCAACTACCCCTTCCTGTATGTCCTGCAGAAAAATTTTCTCCTAATCCCAAAACTGCTGATCAGCTAAATACCAAGGACAGACACAGGGCGCATCGCCAGGTTACTATCACACCAGAAACTTTGCTGCTAAAACACTTTCAGAAAGAACATGAAGAAAAAAATTCTGATAAAATCTCCTAAGCAACATCTTAGGATCACAAGGTTCCTTGCTTAAAGTAGGTTGACATGGAAGATATTAAGCAAATTAGTAGAATAATAATTAGTGAGACAGTAAGAAGACATGGTTTGCACTGGAAAGAATCTCAAAGAACAGGGTAGTTCTACAGCCTGCCACTGTCAGCAGTACAGGGGTAATGTGTCTTTTCACTGGAGTAAAAGTTATTCATGAGCCATAAATATCCTCCAGATTTTATTAGTCAGATTGCACACCTGATCTGACTCTTTCGATACTATATTTGAATCCACTACTTCTGTACCAACTGAGCCACAGGGAATGCTGGTAAAAATGTACAGCAACTTTGACATTTTCAACATTTACAAGCAGTTCTTTAGAGAAGATCTAAAAATTGTGACTGAAGGGAGTAGAATTATTTAAACCTATGTTATAAAGTATAAGTACCATACCAAAGATTTGTACATTCATTATTAAAATGTAGGCAATTATAGACCTATGAATGAAATGCAGAGTATTATTTGTAATAATGCATCCTACCATGAGTTTAAAACCACCAGGGTATCAATGCATCTAATCAGAGTATGACAATATTTAAGCACCTGGGAAATCACGACAGAATCCAGCTACCATAACTCAAGACTGGGTTGGAGGAGGGTGTTTTGACCAAATTGATTTGGTAGGTGGCATCCCTGCCCATGGCAGAGGAGTTGGAACTAGATGTTCTTTAAGGTTTCTTCCAATCCAAACCATCCTGTTTCTCTGATCTCAAGCAGAGTTACGGCTCATAAAACCTTTAGCTCTTTCAAAAGACACAGTAAAACAGTTGATAATCTGAAGTGATCAGCTTCTTGCAGAAACCTCATTGAATAGACAATGCCTGCCTCTGTCCAGCCCTTTCTGAGACACATTTAATGCACTGATTCAGCATTTGGAATTGATACCCCATCAGCATTTCAGTGCTGAATGCTTCTTACCGGTTGGAGGCAGCTAAAAAAAAGTAAGAGTTTTGGTGTGGAGAGCCCAAAATTTGAGTGTCAGTGTTCATCACCATCTTCTACTACAGTGCTCAGGGGAACTCTTGAGGAATACTCATAAAATACTGCCTTGTTCAGACCTTGCAGAGCTGATAAGGGAGAAGAAACTATAGGAGAAGGTGACATCATCAGATTTTTGAGAGTTATTAAACTTAACTTGGACTATCATTAGCTTCCAGAACATTTCCAACCCTTTATTGCAGTTTCAGTCTTTGTGTAATTCATAGAACCAGAAACTTAAATTACTGCTTTAGACATTGAGAAGTTAAAAGCTGACCCTGATTAGAAGAGTACTTTTACACAGTTGGAGTATTCTGAGCTGTTAAAGATCAGCATTACAGAAAAGATAACAAAGGAAGCCCTCGGGGTTTATTTTTCACCAGTTCTACAGAAATCAATGATAACTTCTATTTCAATTACTCCAAAAGCTATGCTCTCAAAAGACTGGAGTCCATATAGATTATCATTCAGAAATACACTTTTTTCTCTGTGAACAACAATTTGCTCATAAAAGCTTTATGACAAACTGACAGTAATATAACTTACCCAGAAATGTACAGAACGGATTTTTTTTCTACTCTATCCATGATATTCAGCCTTGACCTGCAGATGAAAGGGGGGGAGGGGGGTGTACCACAGAGAATTGCTTTGTGGATTACTTCCCTTCTGAGAGGACTGTGAGAAACAGACACCTAAGATAAAGGGTAGTGAATTCACTTGGTATTTCTGAAAGGCCTGCCAGTGCCATAGAACAGATTTAGGGATCCATGAAGAGAAGTTGCAAATCTGCACTTGAGCTTTTACAAAAACTTTACCTCTTTCCAACATTTTTTCTGCTTTTAAAGTTACAGAAAGAAACACAGACCACCTACAAAACACATATGCCAAACTGTCTACATAATTGAGAAATTAAATTATAAAACTAATAACGCTTTGTTGGAATAACTGTGAGCTCAGGTCTTTGATCTACAGATAATCTTAAATCTCACCAAAGCTGATGATACTTAAATATTTCCTTTGAAGATAAGCTGAGTGAAAGGAGCAATTATTATTTTCTTCATGTATTTTATGCACCTGCAAGTAGCGGAAGTGACAGCTGAAGACCATGAAAAAATTAAATAGAAATTAAACCTTACAGGTTAAGGGGTCCTCAAGATACTGGTAAATAATAATAATAATAATAATACAGAAATAAAGGGTAAAATCACTTCATTTGTATTCTTCGAAAAAGTACTTTACATCAAACAGGGAAGGGAGAAAGGTTTCTGAACTTTCTAGAGTTCTACCTCAGCCCAAAGACTGCACAAGAGGCATGATGGAAATATGACAACAAAAAAAACATGCAGTTCAGAGGTTTCCTGTCAAATCCTAATATCCTTTGTGCTGAATAAAGCAAAGACTCATTGATTTTTAATTTTTTTCTAAAATGTATCTGCTTGCTGCCAGTGCCCCAAAGAAACAGGTGTTAAACAAGGGTTCTCCACAGGTTTTCAGATTCACAAAAGTCTTGGGCTTCTTCTGGAAACTGCAGGCAATGCCACCAGTCTAGGCAACTCACAACAGCTCTGCTGTGAGGCACTATTTCCATGAAACACAACAGAATAAAGAGCCTGAGAGGTCAAAGTACTCCCAAGAGACCAAGAAAACTGACAGTGCAGCAATCTGCTGCAGCCAAGAGCTCAGCAGCACATCAACTGAGCAGCAGCCAGGCACTCACATCTGAGGACTGTTCAGCAAGAGGGATATCACACAGTATCTTGAGCTATTTCATCTGGACAGGGAAACGTGCACAAGCACATCCTCTTGTGGTTTGAGAGAGACACTTTAGAAGTCTGCTGGCCCTCTGAATAAGTCATGCTTCAATAACAGCTATTTCTAGGAGTGCACGAAGAGGTAGAAAACCCTTCTAAATATTTGAGGTCTGTCCTTCAGTTACAAAAGCACCAGCAGATTTAGAGAACTGACACAGTTTTGATTGCACCTGTTTGCCTAACTTGCAAATAAGGAAAAAGTTAATGTAAAAAAAAAATCAGTCATTACTCAGATGGCTATAATTATGCATTATGAATGTTTACCTTTTAAGAATTTTAAATTCAAACAATTGCACAAAAACAGTGGTAAGAGAGAAGGAAGGGGGGGAAAAAGGCAAAAATAGCCACACATGCTTGCTGAAGGGAAAGAAAGGCTAAATTCTCACTTACACAGAAGTCCCTTCATACAACTCTGGAAGGATAAAGAGGCTTTCAAGCAGATGTAAATTACACTCAAGCTGCCTTTTAAGCCCTATTTTCACTCAGACTGGTTTAAAGCTACTTTGATGCCAATTAGAGTCCAACCTGAATTGTTTATGTGGCACTAGCGCAGAGCTGAGAGTGCAGTTGATAGCTAGGAGTGGAAGTATTCAGACCCTAATGTTAAACTTTTGCTGCAAGACCATTTCACTCAGATTTACAAAAGGAAAGGATGGTAAAAAAAAAAGGACTTCCATTGTAAATAGATCAGAACTCCAAAAAGAGTCACAGATAAACTAAGCACCATCTGGCTCCCATCATCACTTTTTTGCCTTCCTTTTCCCTTCCACCATTTTTAGTTTTAAGCCAAGACAACAATTAATGTCATTCTCAGGATTGATGCAGTGGAAGAAAATGTCTGTGATGAAGAGAGAACACAAGGCAGCAAAGACTTTGACTAACTAATGCAGTAATTTTATCAATAGGGTGGCACCACCTTGGCAGAAAGAGAATTCTAGGTAAAATAATTAAGCAGCGGTTTATTTTCAATTTAAAAATAAATAGGACAGCAAAAAAGAAGCATTGTGGGCCACAGTTTCTCTTCTCTGGCTTTGTGGACCATTCCCATGACAGGCACTCTTAGCACACTCCCTTCAGGTTTTTGCCCCTGCAAGGCTGGCTGCAGTGCCTTTGCCTGGCAATACTTAAGTAACCCTTCCTCAAAAAGTT
Organism: Hylia prasina; assembly: GCA_013397195.1. Lineage (NCBI taxonomy): Eukaryota > Metazoa > Chordata > Aves > Passeriformes > Sylviidae > Hylia > Hylia prasina. The sequence goes on from VYXD01005828.1 coordinate 748,279, forward strand.
TTCAGAGGAGGGCTAAATCATCTGAAATTCAGTTCAAGAATACTTTTTCTAGCCCAGTTCTTCAGTGGGTGAAGTGATTGCCACTCTTATCTGACCATGAGGAAATTCCATCAGAAAAAAACAGTAGCAAAGTAGGTTGCAAGATTACCCAGAGCTTCTGCTTGAAAACAAGCACTCCAATTCAGACAATGTATTCCTCATTCATACTTCCTCCAGAGGGGAAAAGGATAATGGCAGTGGCCAGCGTGAAATAAATGTTTTTCTGTTTTCATCTATTACTGATTCAGATGCCTACATCTCTCAGCTGCCTGCTGACCCCTCAGGCTGCTTGGATATGATAAGAGGTGGGGTGTAGGTACTTTTTAAAGGTTTTATCCAGAAAGGACCTCCCTCAGCCCTAGACATGTGCTCTCACAGAATGCTTTGTCTTCCAGGGGGACCCTGGTTCTGCATCAATACCAGACTGCTGAGCTGAGATGCAAATGAACAAACCCAGAGGAGATCCCCAAGGCATCATTGGCTCAGCTGGCCACAGACACTTTCAAAACACTGTCCAGGAGGGCTTTCTTCCTAAAGTGGCTAATTAATCAAAATAAATACCTGCAGTGGCGAGCCTCCCTTCAACCCCTCCCATACTCTCTTTAATTTGTACAGAGAAAGCATTCCAAGACATCTCAATTTGTTGCTGGGTGAACAGCTGCAGCATCACCATGAAGAATACAGCACCTTCCCTCTCTCTTTTGAAGGCATCTGATGTACAAAATAGCCATTAATATTTTTTTTATCTTTATTTTTTTAATTCTACCATCACTGTGTTGTTTGGATTCATCTGCAGCACCCTGCTCACCCTTTTGATCAGTATGGCAGACTGCTTCAAAACTCCAGAGGAGAACATCCCTTTGTATACTGTGACTATCAAGGTTAGTGGAGGTTGGCTCCAGAAAGAAGAAAGGAGGCTGAGAGTGAAGTCTGAGTTCCCACAGGTCACCATGGGCAACAGGAAATCCCATCTATTGGAGGTTCCAGGAAGTGTTTTTGCTTCTTGTGCTGTTTTCTGGGACTCCTGCAACCATCTTCCTCCTTGCATGTGTTTAGATTTCCTCTCTTTAATAGAGCAGATGGCACTGGAGCAAATTCCATAGTGTACAGTACATTCTTCCTCCAAGGCAGGAGCAGATACTGCATTACAAACCATTTTCATGTGTGGGATGGAGCCACCACTGCCTACCATGCACTTGATCAGTCCCTTCCTTATAATTCAGACAGCAGCTCTCCCTATTCAGAGGGATATCCCACCTAAAACTTCCAGTCTGAATCCATGCCAAGCAATCCCTATGGAAATGTTTTCCTAATAGAGACTAAGTTAGAAGTCAACATTATAAACTCACTTAACTTCTAAAGTGCTCCTGGCTCTACACAAATCCCTCCTAGATGCAGGATATCTAGGCTGGATGACTCCAAGTCATGGACTGACTCCATGGCATGGAACGACTCCATGGCATGGAATCCGCATCTGGCAGAATCTGAAAGACTGAGTGTTGCTATTTGTCTTTTCAAGCAGAGCACCCACTCTTTATCTTAATCTCATATAATATTATTACTTTGTAATAACTGTCCTCAAAATTGCTCCATTGAATGTATTTCCTTCTTGTCTTAATTTCTCACTTGTCCCCTATTCCCTCATGAATTTTGAATCTATTACACACAAAATGTTCCAAAACCACAAACCCCAAATCACAGAAATTATGCTGATGCAGCAAAACCACATGTCTGGGGGAAGAAAACAAAGCAAAAAGCCCAATTTCATTAGTTTATAGAGAAATGAGTAGGAGAGCAGTGACAAAGATATTTGAAACCTCTTGTCTCCCGATCAGAATGCAAGTCAGATGTGTCAGGATTAAGCTCTGGTTGACTGCTACTTGAGGTGCATTAGTACAGCTACTTAAACCTGAGTAATTCCATCAAAGGCAAGGTTCCTCTGTTTGAAGTTAGACACACAAATATTGAGCAGCATCAGCTCCAAGTTGCCGTAATATGAATAACACACCAATGTTCCTACACCATTAATAGCAACACTCAAGAATTTGCTGGGCTGTTTTCAGAATACTTGAAATGGAAATAGAACTCATTCTACTCTTCTTAAAGCCATTTCCTTCAATTGCTTCTGTGATGATGAAGAATCAACTCAAACATACAAGGTAAACAAAGAATAGTAGAGAGAACCTAACTTTGACCAGATGAAACTACAGATAAGAATATTTAATGCAGATTTCTGCCGGGTGGCTGTAAACAGGGGTGGACAGGGCATGATCCAGTGTGCACACAAAATACAGTGCAGCTCTGAAAGGGTGAATGAAGGGTCTGGAAAACCTCAACCATTCACCTCATGATAACCAGACAACAAGTGGGCACTGGATAACCAGATAATGACTGTGTAGTGGCAACACAATGTAGTAGAAGTCTGCATTCCCATCACACTTCCATACCTGCTCTGGAAACAATGGATGCAATAACTTCCAACAGTGTCAGACCTCCTGAGCATATCACCAGGACTTTTTATACAGCAAAAATACAGTAGGTGATACCCTTCACTAAGAGATGACTTGCCTGGCCCTCCATCATGATGTTTACCAGGTCTTCTGTGAGCCTGACCCTTGCCCATTATTGAGTCTCATTTAACCCCAACACCCAAAGAAAACCACTGGCTTCCAAAGCTGCAGGGCGTGTAGCTGCGCCAGGGCCTACCTGACCAACCATGTCAGCCTTCAGAGTCATCAATCCCCTGTCTAAACTAGTAGGCTTTAGGATTTAATTGGCTTGTTTCATTTTGTCAATCAATTAGAGCATTTGAGGGTTAAAGGGTTTGTCTACTCCTTTTGTTAATTAAAAAAAAAGAAAAAGAAGATGGATTTCACTCTTTAGTTATCCATTTCCTAGCTACCTGTACCAAGAATAAAAAGACAAACCTTAAGAGGTTTTGGGTATTTTTTCTTTTGAAGTTTGGAGTTTTTTAGCAGTGCTCTTTCCCTTTCTGTGCCAACTAAAATGGCTTTGTTTTGTAACTGATAAAGGTGCCTTTAACACATGTCCACAACAAGGAGCATTGTGTGCAGTTACAATTGTTCAATAGACTCCCAGCCCCAGACAGATGGTGCTTTATCTTCACCCACTTGTCAAGATAGCATAATGCATTGTCCTATCAGGGATTAATGGAAGTGCCACTCACATTAGATGCTAATTCTGGTACAAGTCTGTTAGCACACTACAGATGCTACAGCTACTGTTTCCCACTAGTGCTTGTAGCAGTCAGCCCACACTGGAGCAGAAGCAGGACATTCAGAAACCAAGGTGAGGAGCACAATGTAAAAATCTACTCAGAATGCAACCTTGTGGTCAATGGGAGTCATTTAAAAAGTGAGAGGAGGATGATTAAAAACCCCACAGAGGGAACAGTAGAAGAAAAAGTGAAAACTGAATATTAAAGCAGACAAAACAAAGATCAGGAACCAAGAGGGAGGTTAAAACAAAGGATCCAACACAACAGAGAAAGAGCCTTTTCTCAGTAATAATCAACATATCACATCATCAGAAAATCAGAACTAGAATGGTGTCCATAATAGGGAAGAGAAGCCATAACACAGGATAGAATGTAGGTACAGTGAAAGTACATTATTCCACTGCTGGATCGTTCCTCACTATGTAGGCCAAAGCATTATTGCCTTATTTAAAAAAAAAAAAAAAAAAAAGTGTTTAACATATTGACTAGGTACGCAGTTGGGTACTGATTATTAATGAACATATAAGTCCCAAAACTGATTCCAAGATACATACTCTAAGAACAATATGCCAGGAGACATCTGCATAAACACTACAAAAGACAAGCAATTCAGAGATAAGTTTTCAGCTCTCTCATGGACCTTCTTTTTTGTTTAGGTAAGAGATTTGAGATCTAGGGCTAATCTAATTTGAGATCTAGACAAGCAGTCTCAGTGGACTAAGAACCTTCTAGACTCTAAAAAAAGAGCTTATGCTGCAGCACTTTTATCACATTTTCCTTTTTGTACTGTGCCCATCTACCACGGTCTGTAGTGGAATAGTGGAATAGAAGAAATCCAAGATTAGACCCTTCTTTCTGAAAAGTCACCGGAGAATGGGAAATCTTTTGTGCTTGAGAGAAGTTCCTACATATTTATATGGATGACAAACCTAGTTAGATACTCCATGGTCACGAAACTTGTAATAACTGGCACTATCATGTCACTAATTGGTCAAGGCCTTTCACTCTGCATTTCAGAAGAGGTTGCTTGTGAGATAAAAGGAAGAAAGGCAAGGAAGAAGAGGTTATTCAGAGATGCTGATCAAATCTGAAAAGCCAAACCATGGCAGCAGATGGTAGATGGCAAACAGGAAGGTGTTGTGAAAAACCAGAATAGTATAAAAATAGTGGAAAGAAGGAAAGCATTCTGACAGCATGAAATACTAACCTTTACAGATACACAAGGAAATGCATATACACCGTCTGTTGCTCCATTAATAGATAAAGATGAAGCAATAGAGTAAATGCAAGGGAAATTAAATAGCAAGAGCAGCCTATCACTAACAAGTTTATGCACTGAGATGCAGCTTGAATCCAGGTCCTGAAATAGTATATTAGACCCTAATGATTTCAAATCTCTTCTGAGAGTTGAAGACATGAGGTATACTGTTAACTTCTCACAAGTGTCCTGTACTGCATAATAGAAGCTGTGGTCATGGTAAAAAGCAGATGAACTATTAAACAGGAAAACTCCATCTGGTTCACAAAATCAATGAGCTGTAAATCATAAAAATCTAATGGGGCACACCAGGAAATTAAACCTGTATACTTCTGCCAGTCTAATACTTTTATTTGTCAGAGGATCTGCTGCTACCAGGCACTGAGAATGGACAAGATGGGCTAGATATATCTTTAGTCTTGCATGTTTGTTCATTTTTATGGCTTTCTTTACAGCTTTTGTTACTGAGAAAGAGCTCGCCAAGGAGATGGAAGAGAGTTTATTAATCACAATATGTTTGACATCCATAACACTGAACTGAAAACCTTGGCTGGAGCCAAGGACAATGTAGGTTGATACCTAACTAGTCACTCCACACTCCAAGTGAACATAGTTCAGTGACACACTTCCAGGGCCAGACCTCCTTACACCTCCATTTACAACGGTCCTTACTACTCCCATCTGGACCTTTCTTGAGTAACGCTTATGGTAATGGCCAGAAAATATTCTGATTGTTTGACTGCATATAAATTGGATGCCAGAATAATGTAGATATTTTTTTTTTGGACCAAAATAGTATTCCCAGTTCAGAGCCACATGATGAACTTTCTCCTCTCAGTCAGTCTCCCTTTTTTTGTTCCTCATTCCTCATGCAACTCTGGCAGTGCAATTACCACCCCTTCACAGTATGTGTCTGGATTTCAGTTCCAATGTAGCCATGTATTGATGTACTGTAGATGGACCTAAGTTTGCCACATTATTAAGCAGCTGGTCACCACAAACTCCCTCTTTACTCCATAGGGAAAGATCATATCCTTCAAGTCTCCCTCACAGCAAGAATATTGCCATAACCTGCAAGTCCTGCTACTCAAGTCTGAGATTTTTCCATGTAGAAGAGCCTAGCTGCACTAAATTCCATACCATCCTACTAAACTGACTTTACTGGCAGCCCAAGATAAGGAGTGTTCAAGTCTTTAAAACACAGTGTACTCTCTTCTCAGTGACAAAGATACTGCCCTAGGAGAGTCATAAAAGATGTGCTTATCTTTACAAAATACATGTATCGTCCTTTAAGCCACACATCATTTTCCACTGGTGAAGCTCCACACAGTTGGATGAATAAACTGTAAACTCTTACAGTAGTTCCATTTGATTGAGCAAGAGCCATTTTACAAATAACTCAACTTCGGTCAGTCCCAATTAAACTAACTAAATGGTCAAGCACTGAATGTCTAGGGGTGAACAAAGTTTCATCAACATCAAAGTTTTATTTTTATAAAAAGCATTTTTCCTCACCACAACTGGGTTAAAACAGAGATAGTCTTTGGTCTCATTTTTAATATGCTGTTAGTATCTATGAAACAGATCTTACCTTGATCTTCTGAAGAAACCGGTGACCTGGAATAAAACAACAAAATCCAGTCAATCTTTGGTAAACAAAGGTCTCAAATAAAGTTCAGTCTCTGACTGGGGAATGGGATATGGAGCAATCTGAAGCTTTTATTCTTTATTCCTTAGAAGAGAAGACTGAGAAGCATCTGACCAAAAA
>VYXD01005828.1:754612-803011 GCA_013397195.1 Hylia prasina
AAAAAAAAAAAAAAAAAAGGAAATAGGGCTAAAGACCTGAACAGGCCATACAGGCAGCAGATTCTGCAGGCCAGAGTGACCATATGGAGCCATGTCCGTGAGGACCGATGCCAAAACTGTCTGTAGATACTTGGCAGAAACTCATCTGCTACTGCCACTGCCAGGAGAAAACACAACTAGGGGTGGTCAAGGAAATTACATCTTGTCAGGAACTCACAGGCATTACAGTGGCCATTTTTTTGCAACAAATCAATGTAGTGGTTATCATAAAACAGCAGTCATAATTAATAACAATTCATGCCATCTTCACAAAAGTAACACAACAGATCAAAAACAAACAAAAAAAAGTCTGGACAGATGTAAGTACAGAAAAAGGCAACTTATCAGCAGCAACACAAGAGTTATAGGATACCCTAGCCAGTGGATTAGGATTCTGATAATTCCCCAAGAGAGGGAAGAGTTATAAAGCACAGATGACCTCTCAGTGTCCCTGCTGATAATGAGAAGAACCCCAGTGAATTCCAGGGATTTGTGTCACAGTTCCCATCACTAAGAATCACACTCTTCATGGTTTGGGTCAGAACAAAGGAACACAGAAGTACTGGCCCTCCATTTTTCCCTTTGCTGCAGTAGCATGGCTTAGCAAAACTGAGGCTAACCATGGAGCTGAATTTGGGATGTACCTTCATTATTTAGACCAGGCTGATAGCACACAGTCCAGTGAACTGGACCATTCCTCAGCACTTCCCCAGCACAGACTTGAGTTTCACACACAGCCTTACCACACAAGGGTTTGCTCCTGCAGAAACAATGAGTTTGTTCCTGGAGTGAGTGGGGCAACCCATGTTTCCTTTCCAAGATATTTAATTTCACAACAATGTACAAAAATAACAAATTAGAAACGATTTAAAAATGTTAGTGTTGCCAGCAAACAGATCAAAGCCAACATAAGAAAAGCAGCCGCAGAGGGGTGAAGGGAAAAGAAGGAACAAAGGGGAAAAGAGCACATGTATATTTAACTCAGTCAGCAGGGGCTGAGGGCTGGAGGGGGGAAAATAAGTGAAGAAACCCTGGGTTAGAGGAATAAAGGAGCTGAGGAAGGAACCATGATCACATTTCATAACAAGGGTTTGAAAATGAAGGTTGAGGGATTATAGAACATCAGAAGCAGATATGCAAATATGTAGACGCAAACAGGAAAAATTGAAAGAAAAGAAGGAAGCTTTCCTGCCAAAGTATGGTTTTGTTTTGTTTTTTCTGTAAAATAGAGAGAAATTTGCAAATAAAGAAAGAGCTAGCGCACAGCTGGAGCAATGGTCACTATGAAAAGAAAAAATCTGATTGCCTAATTAGGATTCTGGCTGCACAAGAGGCCAATGTGTCTGTATGGATCAGAATTAATTAATCCTCTACTCCCATTAAAGGCTCTGATTGCTGCTGAACATCCTAAGCACGCATCCTGCTCTGCTGCCAGCCAGGCCAGCTCTGCTCTCACCCTTCAGCCACACATGTGGAAATACAGCAGGGATGCAGGTAACCCAAAGGATTTAGCAGGCACCACCAGAACTGCCCTGCTTTGACCAGTTTGTTGCAGATGTTTGTCCTTAACTCCTAGCAGAGCCCCTTCTGAAGATCAAAACCCACTGCATTTTCTACTAGGTCAAACAGCACAGAATGGGTCATATCAAGAGGTGAAAAATTTTAGATACTTGAAAATATTTTTACATGCAGGTGTCATGCAAGGTTCCTTGGCTCAAATATCCTGACTCTCCACCCATTGCTAATGCAGTATTCCACTGCATCAGCAGAATTTATTCTTTTGTTTTGTTTCTTAATTGCCCAGATTCATCACCTTTCAGTTCTTTATTTGAAACAATAAAATAAACCATACAGATTATCCTATAATTTGGCTCTCTTTTATGCTTGGTAAAACACATGTCATTAGCTCCTTAAAGCATCAACAGCAGAACAGATGCTATTACAATACCAATGCCTTCTCAATTAAAACATTGATTGAATAAAAGGATGAAAAATATGTTTACACTTATTTTGTGTACCTAAAATTATTACATATTTTTCAAAATATTAGTACCTTTTTGCTTTGTTGCATGCCTCAAATACAGTGTTTGTAAGAAATTTAATGTTACTACTGATGCTACTATCAATGCCTTTACTTGAAAGGATCTATCAAGTAGCTGTGTAGTCTGGTATCCTGAGAAAATAAGGTTTATATAACCTTATTTATATGAGTTCCATCAGGTTCATATCAGTATCTTAATGTGTACATATGCATCTGTCTCACCCTGATAAACTCTGAGCTTGTTGGATCATTTCACCCCTTGTTAGTTGACAGAGAGTCAATTCCTGCTTTCACACAACAGGAAACAAAAGAGCATAAGCTCAGCTTTTCTGACATAGCAGCAAAGCCACAAAGAAAGGTTTTGAATATCCCATCCACAGGAAAAGCCTCAGTGAGAGCTCCCACCACTGGAGATACCAAAGGCTCAACCACAATAAACTGGGCTTGTTTTTGTTCCACTACTGACATGAAGTAGATTCGAAGAGAGTGGAGAGGACTTCCAGCATCCTCCTACAATTCCAGGCCATAAAATTTAGCAAGGAGGCTTTCCCAACTGCTCATGTCCTGTCCTAGCTACACCAGGGGGAGTCTTGTTCATAGCTATGATGGAAGGAAGTGAGACTGAGGAAATCTCCACACTAAATAGACCTGGGCATTTCATGCACTGACTCCTCCACCCCATGCTTATGACAGGCTCTAAGGGAGGAAGGAGTGAAAGCCTAATGACCTGCTCTAAACCACATCCACTCACTCTACAGCCACAGGGGGCTTTCCTGACAGGAAAAAAGATCCAGTAGATGCTCATATTTCCGGTCACACATCTTTCTCTCAGGTCTCTAAGAAGTGTGAGAGATATTCCGTGGCAGCACTGATCACCAGACAGGTGTTCCAAGAAGGGAGGATTCTCATCTGCTAACATCCACACAGGAGCCATCTGTCTAGTGCCTGTCAGCTACCCTCCCAGTATGATCCTGGCTATGTGTTTTACTGTCATAAAGAAGCAAGTTATCATCTTCACAGCCTCCATGCCTTAAAAAAAATTAGAGGTGAGTCAGAGATACTTCAGGAAAATGAATATACTGTCAAGATCTGTGGTCTCACCTGGGTCAAAACACTTTGCCAAATGACATCTTGAAGAGATTTTCATTTGGTTAAACAAAACAGAAAAAAATCTTCAGGAAAAGTTTCAGGCGCTGCAATATCCTGTTCTTGGCCGTTTCAGAATGGAATAACTTTTTTTTCTTTTTACATATATATAAAAACATATCCACTGGGTTTTTCTTCTGATTTTATCTTGGTGTAAAATTAACTTGTAGAAAGAAAGGGTCACCATCTCCCCAAGAGAGCAAAGGCAGGCCAGATTGTCTGTGACTGGCTACATTTCCAGAGTCATGAGATTCAATTATCTCTTCTACCAACAGTGATATTTATTTTCCCATGCATAAATGAAACTGAGGAACCTGATTTCACATATTTTCACCAAAGGCTTTAATCTGACTTTCCTCCTGCACTGCTATTACAAACAGCTATTATTGCAGCAGATAGTTCAAGTTAAAGACATATTTCTGTGATAGGGAAGAGGATCAGAAGGTAGAAGGAGGAAAAGCACATTGTCAGAAAAGGTTTTATCACCTCTTTTTGTTTTCCATACTGTTCATAGCTCTCCTTTCTTACAGGTCCTACAGCAGGGTGCTCTCCTGTTGCAGAGTGGCAAACTCAGCTCAAAGGGATAACAGAACTTGCAAGACTCAGCCTGCAAGGGGAAGCTGTGCAAGGTCTGTTCCACCACCCCTTACACAAGCAAAGCAATATACTCAGGGCTTAACATGAAATCCACAAGCATCTTCCAGAAATCAAGGCACACATATTTATAAATACATAAAAAAGCCATAAAAATGGTGTAAAATCATACATACACTAGATACATCCAGCAAATTGGAGTGCTTATAATATTGAAGGCATGAGACCTGCCCACCTAAAACTTGAAGGCCTCCAAGTTCACTGTCTGATCCAAAGCTCACTCACTCTTGCAGGGTTTGGATGAATTGCTGCAGAAATCTAATCCTCAGTATAGCCAAGGCAGCCTTCAGTATCATACAAGCCTCTCTCAAAGAGCAAAACAGTCGGAGCAAGCACTAGGTTTGTTCAGCACTAGACAGGTGGAAGAAGGAATGTTCATTTCTAAGGAGGGAAGTGCAGGGAATGTCACAATTTTGAGCCTAGTCAACTGAGACTTAGGAACCTAGAGATATACAACCAGACTCCAGGAGATGAATTCTAACAAAATTTTAGCAAATGAGTACATTATTCATGAAGACAAAAGCCTCTGGAGAAACAAATTTGGAGCTGATGTAAAGCAGCTATTTTAATCAATAAACCTGTATGCAGAAACCATCTGCACCAGACCTATTTAAAACCAGCCATTTAATATTTAAAGGCTGAATAACAATCTCTATGCAGCAATTCTGCTGGTGTTTATGACCATTCCACTTTTTTCCCGCTTAAGGAATGTATTTCTGCAAACTTTCTAATTCAGTCTGACAACAGTTGCCTGTGATGAGGGGAGAGGAAGAGTTGTCAAATTAAACCCATTCCTTCTCATTTTGCAAGTGCATCTCTTCAGAAGAGATGGTATCCCTGTTGGGATTTATTCACATATCCTTTGATTGCAAATGAAGAAAATTTTTAGCACATCAAGTATTTTTAAAATACAGGTGAGAAAACCCTCATTCAGCAGTTTGTATCAATGCTGCAAACAGTATCTCAGCTGCAAACAGTACATCATTTTACTGGTAGAAAGGCAGAACTTCTTGCTTTCCTGGTCCCTGACCAGATAATGCTCAGTCTGGGCATCACCATTTTCTGCCATGGCATTTGATGAAAAATAAAAGCCTAAGAATTTCTGAGAGCTTCTCCACACTTTCACTTTGACCCTATACATTCCCAGATCAGTGACCATCAGAGGCTGCAGAAGTACAACAAGTTAGCAAGTTTAGCAAAGGCAAATGCAAAGTCCTACACTTCAGGAGGAGTAAACCCATGCAACAAGACAGACTGGGAGTCTAACACCTGAGAACAGCTTTTCTGACAGGGTGCCTGACATTTGCAGAGTACAAGTTGAACATCTGTCAGCAGAGTTTCCTGTAATAGAAAGGGCCAATGACACACTGAGCTGTATTTGCTAGTGCAGAGCCACGAAGTAGATGGAAGTGATTTTTGACCCTGTACTCAGTGTTTGTGAGACTTGAGAACAAGACAGACATTAACAAATTGGACTGAGCTCCAGAAAGGGCTGCAGAGGTGGTGGCCATGGGAGGACAGACTACAGACATTGGGTTCGTTCAGTAAGAAGAGAAGGTTTGGTAAAATCTAATTGCTGCCTTCAACTACTTAACAGGAAAGCATAGGGAAGACTGAGTCTGAATGAAGAAAGAAGCAACAGTCACAAACTAGCACATGGGAAATTCAGATGGGATGCTACGGGAAAAATTTTTACCATGTGGATGATCAAAGAGAAGAACAGGCTGTGTAAAGAGATTGTTGAATGTCCAGTTTTGCAGATATTCTAAATGCACCTGGAAAAGGCTCTGAACTTCATCTAGTTGGATCTATTCTGAAGATTTGTATTAGATGATCTTCAGAGTCCTTCCCAACCCAAGTTTTTCTGCAGTTCTTTAAGTCTCTCTACAAAGCTTTCTGGCTTTACTGCTCCATTTTTCCTGCCATTCTTTCCTCTCAAATATTTCTCATAGACAATGGCCATACTGTCTCACACACATGGGAAAACACTGACCAGCAAACCCCCTGAATCTAGGAAATTCCATTCAAGTTATTTATTAGTATGCAGAAATCTGTTTGGACATGTCCTGTAACCTGCAATGACAATCTAGAGACAAATACTAGAGAGATTATTCTTTCTTAATCCTGCTAAAGGAAAAGATCAGTATTCCTTCGTGCATCTCTAACTTCCTCCAGCAGTCCCTGTCTCTACCTGCCTCAGCAATCACTGCCTCAGGCTGTTCACATGCAGTCCAACACACAGGAAAGTGATTGGTGCTTCTCAGGGAAACCAGGGCAGCTCAGATGTATTCCATGCTGGGTCTCAGGCATTTCAGGGTCCCTTATATTGTCACATATCTTTTTTCACTGCTGTTTAACTTTTAATCTCTTACCGTTCGTCTGTCCACTGTGGAATGTTCTAATGAAGACTTGTAACACCACACCGCAGCTATACCTGAAGCTGTACTGACACCCAGAGGAGCTGTCTGGGAATTGCTGCTTAAAAAGGGATTAGAAGATTTCATTGAAAAATCACGTGTCTAGCACTAATTTTTAAAAAGAAGAAGAAGGGTACATAAAAGCGCTATGAAATTCATTTTGAATAAGATAGTTCTACCTCAAAATATGACCTGAGCAAGCTGACTTGGTATTTATTTGAAAAAGAAGGTATTTCCAAATGAGCAGCAGGATCAGTGTAGAATGACCACAGTTTGTTTGTATTTAGGGTTTGTTTTGTTTTGTCTTTTTTTAAATACTTGAACTTTCTTTCTCTTATCATCACATGGCACCAAAATCTCTCAGTGGAACGCAAGAAACTTATTTTGAAGAGGGCCTTATCCCAGCTTCTTTTAAATGTTATTCTTCCATTTCCAGACTTTAATTAAATCTTAAAAATCCTCACTGACCTATAGAAAGTGAGATATAGGCACACCATGTAATGCTTTAGTGAAACAACAACCTGGATGTAAAGGGATTGGATGTTATTTGACATGTCATTATTAAGATCTGGAACAGGAGATAAAGTGTCTGCATTTATGCACTTCCTTAGCATCCAACATGAGAATAAAAGTATATCTCTTAGGTAATAAAACATTCAGCTTTTCCTCAACAACAAATCAGTGCACTTTTACTTCTTCCAGAAAAAGATTAAAGCAGATATCACTTTGTTAGGACTTAAATTTTTATTTAACCCAGAGAAAGAAATCATTTTGCTAAGCACAATGTCATGACAGCCCCATTTTGAGCACCTCAGGTATAACTTGGTTCATAAGACACACCTCCACTTGGCCCACAGGCCAGATGGAGGTAAAGCACATCAGCTGCCTGGTGTCTTGAGATACTACTCAAATAATTTTAGGCCACTTTGGGTTTCTAAACAATCCAGAGGCTACCCTAAACGGTGTGTTTGTTACAACAATACAAACCAGTCACTTTTGAGAAACCTCATTTCCTTCCTGAAACACATGAATCCCTCAGAAACAGATTCTTGCAATTATGTTAAAAAATAAGTGGCCTGGTTTTCACAAGTGCTAAGCACAAAGAAAGTCTCGCTTTCCTGCCATCTTTTAAAGAAGAATCTGAAAATTTAAAAATCTTAAAAACCTTAGTTAATATGCATAACACACAGGTCCTAGGCAGAGCAGAACTGCTGAGCCATTTACACTCCTGCTATAGACTAATTGATGGAGAAAAAAACTTCTGTTGGGAGTTTCAAATATGGCTTTTGTGCTGCACTTTTAGATGTCTGGCACAGAGACAGGAATCTAGGAGTCAGGGTTACACTGGCTCCAAGCCACCTCTGGCTCTCAGATTTCAGCTCTTGGCATAATTTGGTCAAGTCCATCTGTCCCTGCTTGCCCATGGGCATCAGCCCTGCCAGAACCTCAGCAAGGCCCTGTTTTGGCCCCATTTCCCTCCCTTGCACACACCTCTGTGCCAGCCCTGCTAAACACTCACTGTCTCAGCTACCAAGACAAAGCTGTGGGGTTTAGTGGTCCTTTCCTAGTGCAGAGGAGCAGCAGGCAAGCAGGGACAAATTGAATGTTTTCAAGCTTTCAGAAGTTTCTCTGTTCTCCCAAATCCTTTGGCAGGAATGTAAAAGAGGCATGTACCTCCTACACCCTGACATATAAGCCCAAAGCCAGGGGACCCAGACACAAACACTAGACATGGAAGAGAAAGGGCAGCTCCCTGCAGAGCAGCCACACCAAGACACGCAACCTGGCAAACAATGAACTTTCCAAGCAGTCCCAGTGAAAAATCCCACTTTTTGTTCCATGGTTCAAGTGAAGGCTCATGTCAAAATGTCATTCCCAGCCTCACCCAAACACTAATTTTTGCAGATCTAAAATACTCCATTGCAAACCTCAAAAGATGACCTCTTTTCAAACAACTATCCTTTGTCTTTAGCTTTTTGTCACATAGTATTTTTGACATTTCCCAGTTTTCAGCCACAACAGAAATACAAACATGAAGATATCTGAAGGATTATGGAAAGGTTTGGCCTTTTTGAGTCTAACAGAGTCAACTCAGGCAAACTAGTACTTCTGTGTGATAGTTTACAGCAGCTATTTTACCAAACTACATTTCTATTCTCTTTGAAAGCCTGTTAAACCAGAACTTTGGGATATGAACAGGAATAGAAATACAGTCTGAATGCATATAATGAGATGTCCAGGTGTGAAAGCTTGAAGACAGTATGTAGCCCAATGTGTGTGTAACACATGTACAGGACCGTGTTTCTTACCCAGGCTCTGAAGGTTACTAGCTTTGGCTCTGATAAGACAGCTTGGTACTGAGTGAGAACACATTAAGAACCAGTCTCCTCTCCAAGCAGATGGCAGCTCCTTATGGCAGAGACAGAGCACATGGACACAGGCTTGCTATTCCTGTGCAACGCTCAGAAAACTAGGACTGGGAGGTTTGGGGGCTGTTTTTTGTTGTTTTGGTTGTTTTTTTCTTACTCCAACTCTTACAAGTGAGTAAGAAGTACACATAAATACATACATACAGGTCTAAAACTATGAGGTACACAACTTTTCCAGCCTTGATTGCCTTTGTAAGTCTGCCATGCTGGAGAATATTTGACCTATATTTATAACCGTGCTGAAAGTATACCCAGAAGAATATATCTTTCTGTCAATCACCCCTTATCACCCCAGTAAACCCATCCATCCCCTTTTCCAGCACATTTAATGTCACTGGGAACTGTTGTTTCCAGTCCATAAAGCTGGAGAGAGAGATATTCACTTTCTACAGTGGCATTGTCCAATCCACTCTTGCTACCTTGCTCCTGCCAAGTGCTGTTACCACATGTCCAGTCCTTGCAGGGAAAGCAGTTGGCCCTAAAAATTAAATTATCAAATGTCATTTTCTTTTACCCAGATAAAAAGAAAATGAGATTATGAGAAGTTGTTCTCCTGATATATCCTGTCCTCTTTGCTGTAAAGTTGTTTTACTTCTCAGAGAAGATTCTGCTTTGCAAACCAAGGACTAAAGTAGGTAAGCAAGCATGGAAGCAAAGGGGGAAAAGAACATAATTGTTAAAAAAGAAAGAGAAAAGAGACTTGACTGCTTCAGTCTTGGCTATGAGCCAGAAAGTGGAAAGCAGATTAATAGCTGTTATGGTAAACCACTTAAAGGAAACCAAGGTACCCAGCTATCTCTACTTTGACAACATCATTTTTTATTCTTTAAATGTACTCCAAAATAAAAATTTACATTCCATGTGGAAAACCTGACTTTGTCCTTTTATCTATGGAAATCTTCAGAAGGCATTGTCAAGCTAGGTGGTAGCTGACTTTTTAACATTCAGGTAAGGTGGTTCCTTTGTCAAGTACATGAGAATTCTGTTGCTTAAAGTTGCCCCAGGGAGAGGAGGAGAGCTGGACTGCTTGCATTTCCCTTTTGGAAAGTAGCATGCCAGTCAAGAAGCAAGATCCCTCTAAAGAAGTAATTTTGTAGTCTCATCATGTGTGGGAGTGTTTTGCATGTCACTGTCTGTCAAAATAATTTGTCAGCTGGGTGAATTTCCTCAGCTGTGCATCAGGTGTTGAGATGCCACAACAGTCATTAAGAGAGGGCAGGTTGGTGAGAAAAAAAGGAAGCTAAAATCCCACCCAATCCACTCTGGGGAGCTAAATTCTGAATGATAAAATGTATTGATAACAAGTACTGATGAGAAAAATAACACTGTACAGGGTACAGTACAGTGCTCTATTTCTGCCATCTATCGAAGGGGCAGATGCACAAACCCACCCCACATGTGCCTACTGTTATTAAAACCCCTTTGCCTCAACAGCAAAGGCTGGACACTTCATTCTTGAAGAAAACACACACTCTTTGCATTGCATTCATATACATAAATAAGGTTATAGACATGGAAATCTAAACCAAATTCTGATTTCTTCTTTTCCCAATTATGGTTAACAAGAGCAGAAGCAAAAGCTTAAAGCTCAGTATTACCGGGCTGGGGTTGTCAGGATGATATGTAAGTACCAATTACTAATGACTGTTGCAGAAAATTTTAAGTAGTAAAACCCATTAATTTTCTACAGCCCAGATCTCTGTAGATAAGGCCAGACTTGTGAGTAGTAACATAAAAATGTTACTAATCAAAACAGAGGATGAAATTTATTAAATAAGGTTTTGCCTATATGCAATCACTTAAAGGTAACACCAGAAGTTGCAGAAAGTTTGTGTTGAATAGTTTCCAGAACCATCTGATTCTCACTGTTTGCAAAGGTCCCTCAGGTCCAGTGCAGGCAGTTACCACAGAGCCATGGCTCATCCCATGACCTGGCAGGGCTTGTATGTGGCAACACTTTCCTTTGTCCTGCTTTTGTGCCTTCAGACATCAGAACTAAATGCCAGGATCTTTTCATGCCCAGAACCATCCCTGAGATGGTACTTCTCCAGCTGAAGTAGCACAAACCTCTTGAATCCCGAGTTGAGAGCATCTGTTCTCATGCTTTACCCACTCAGAGTAAACCAAGAGCATCTCATGCAGGCCAGTCTTTGCAAAGGTATTTCAGTACGGATATTCCTCTCCATTCTCTTTCATTTTAGCATGGTTTTCCTCTCCCAACTCTGTCTTTCTTCTACAGCTCAGTCAAGGTGTGTCTACTAATCAGACTTGGCCAGGAGTCCCTGAATAATTCTTGCATTTTTCCCACTAAAAATCTCCCCAAACAATGAACGTGGCTAGGAACTTGATGTATATAGAGAAATCATGTTCACAACAGAAGCTTAAAATACATGACATTTTTACCTCACATGTGCACTAGAAAAATTAACAGGTGCCATCCTTGTCAAAGAATTCTTCATAAGTGGAGGTAAGGGAAGATTTATAGAGGAACTGAAGAAAGGTCTGCCTAATGGTGGATTGTAGCTTCTATCTGAGATGTGTATAAAATTTTAAGTATTTTCACTGCATCATGCTGACAAATAGTAAAAGCTTTAAAAATACAGGACTAGACCCCTCACCAAAATGCATCACTTTTTTGACACTCAGTCTCATGTACTGAACTTGCTCTCCCTCCAAATACTTATTCATTCGCTGTATTCTTATAATTTATTCTTCTTTGCGTTCTTCAAAGTCTTTTCCCTATTTAACCCATGTTTACCTTCTTCTGGATAATTCTAATTCCTCTTTAAAATGCTTTCCCTCTTCTTTGAGTCTACATCTTCCTTTCCACTGACAACCCCAACTTTTTGACATCACTTTCTTAGCGAGAGGCAGAGTTGTTTTAGGTAAATCTCTCATGCTCCCCTTTTAAGTAATGAGAGAGATGCCTTACAAGCTGTTTGTAAAAGTATCCAAGACAACAGAAGAGAAAAAAATGGGAGAGTTGAGCAAAAAATAAACGCTGCACTCTGTTATATTCAAATTATATTGTAAGGACTACACAGGAGTGTATAGTAGAGGTAATGGTGATTTATGCCTTCACTAAAATAAGATTTGCTTGACAGCAATCAGTGCTCATGGAGCCTCATCTGCAAAATGGAAATCAGTTCTTACAGGTGTGCAAATACCTGATTAAGACATACACACTTCACTCTTGCAGTGTAATTTTATAAATGCAGCTTGAGTTAAATCTGAACCTAAAAATTAATTCAGATTTTCTATCAAAAACAGAAGGGTAGACTACTCTGTCTATTTAGGAGCTGATACTGAGTTTTCCAATGCAATATTTTTCAGGCAAACCCTTGGATTTCTCAAGTCCTTACCAACCTTTGAAATTTTAAGGATTCACTGCCACTAGGCAGTTCCTGCCTAGCATATTCTGAATCATCTCTTTATGTTTTCTAAAATTCCACTAAATGAGCATTCTTTCTCCTTTCTACATGGAAAATTGTATCCCTGATGGTCTTCTCATCTTGCAATACCTGAAGATTTCTCTTTAAAAAATACCCTAAACCACCTTGTAATATCTGCATTGTTACAGATTTCCTGGGCAACGATAAGATCCTTGTGGCTGAATTAAACACTTGGCATTTAGCCTTTTTCTTATTCCCTCTGAGAAACTGGGTTATTATTGCTTCATAAAGCAATACCTGGATGGTATTACTAGCTAATTAATGTCTATTCAGTGGAAAGGGCTGCAGCCATCTTCCAGCCCCTACAGGCATTTTTTCTTCTTCTCCCTGACAAGAGCAGATGGTATCCTGGCCAACCTTCGCCCACCCTTCACAAGCCATGCACTTTTTTCAGAAAATGCAGCCAGCAGCTTGGGAAACACATTAGCATCACAGCTGGACAGATGCTAGAAAAGTGCTGGTTACTGCCCCAAATAGTTGGAAAATTAATGACTAAAATTAAAAGATGTAGATCAAACCTTTACCAAGGCATGGTCAGCTTTTCATCTTTGTATGCTGTTGGGGTTTTTATTTTATTGAATTTTCCAGCTCTCATCATATAACAGGGTGATAAAAAACTAAGAGAAAAATATGGCCAACAACTAACACACAGCAGGCTGTGAGGTCTTCTGCATCTCAGTGCACTATTTAACCATAGAATGAACTCACTCATGTACAAAGGAAGGGTCCAATTACTTATATCAGTGCAGTCAGACCAGAATATTTCTTTTTTCAAGATCAAGCTAGTCCTAGTAAATTTTCTTCCTAATGTGTTTTTTTTTAATGCAGTGTTCACACTAATTGACGTTCCTAATAAACTACAATCTGCCCCAGCTTTTGCTTACTGCATCAATACACTGTTTCAAGTCCTGTCCAATCCATCACAGATCAAAGAGCCATCAAATAAGGAACAAAACATGAAATACTATTAATCAACAGCTACCTGAAAATAACATGAAGTTCAGTTAATTGGAAACAAAAGCATAATTTTTCTCTCAGAAAGATCCTTGCCTCAAAACCATTATATTCACAATATGCTTTAACCAAACAAACTTGTGATGAAAAGCAACACCTAACATTATAATTATTTTTAGATCACATATGCTGTTCTCTGCTTTCATTTATTGAAATAATATAAGGGGTCATTCAACTTTGAATTTTTAGCTATATTCCTCACTTGTCAGAAATAATTACTTCATCTTAATGAAGCTTTATATATATATATTTATATACACACACATATACACACATCTATATGTGTGTATATAGTGATGACAGATGCATCCTAAGCATCTTGAAGGTATATTATGACCAGCTGTGGTCATACCCTGTTTAGGAGAAAAATGACCACTGGAGAAGCACTTCCAGTGAGTCAGCTATGACACTTTCTCTCACACCTAGTCCCCTGTCATTCGCCCTAGGCTATAGGATAATGCATTTTGAGCTGAACAACATTTCTGACTAGCTAAAAAACATTGGATGCTGATGACTCTTAGAAGATCCATGAGAGCTCTGTGTACAGGAGGAATTGACTCCTCTGTTCTCTGATATATTCCCATTTAGGAATATTGCTGAAAACCTTTTCTTAAGTTTTAATTGAAAAATAATTTCTGTAGGGACAAATCTCTGCAAAGAACCTGTGAGCAACTTCGGTTACCAAAATATAATAGTACTTTCAAAAGCACTTATTTTTTTTCTTTAAAGTGCCATGTTAGAGAGATTTTTTTAGATTGCTAAGTCGAACATCCAGAATCTTGGAAATTTGGTATCTCACATCATACTGCAACCCTGTTGCAGTCAAACGTAATGACAACTTTTACTCACATTGCCACTTTCTATTTTCTTCTACTGGACTCTTGCCTCAGTGTTTAAGTAGAAACCTGCTTGATATCCTCCTGTATATGCACTGCACAGCCTCAAGATTTATTTCTTCCATACTGCCAAAACTGTGCACAGAATGCACAATGATTAATGTCCTGTTAAGCATCTCTGACAGTCTCCCCATAGTATCCAGGGTTCTCGTGACCATGAAATTTACCCTCACTGTGCTCCTTTAAGGCAAGGTCACGATATTATCCATAATCTGCAGCTAGAAAAGCAGGCACAAACTTTCCATTCATTTTACTAATACAACCTGAGGCAACAGAAATCCTATTTCTCAGTTTCCAGCTCTCCACACTCCTTCAAAATCTCCTTGTAGTGGCCTCCTAGTGACCAAATCTACTTCACAGTGGACATGCACAGAATGGGGAGCCCATGGTTAACTGGCCACTTGTGAAAAGTTTGTAAATCTTCACCATTCAGAAATTCTGTCACAGATGTTGAAAAGAGAAGCCAGTCCCACAGAGCATCATTCAACTGTCTTAAATTTAATAATACCTTGCTGCCTCCACTGTGGTCCCCTGACTCTTTTACCACACACCTTCCACCTTGGTAGCAAGTAAGGCAGTGTCTAAATATATTTCAGAGCTTGCCCACCTGTGTAATATAACATGCATAAACCCAGAATTATGTTTTCTAGAGAGAAACAGTCACAAGACCCTTCCCCATGCCCCTAGCCTGTCTCACTCATCTCTTATCTATCTGTACCCCATATCCTCTTGCTTTTCATTATTCCCATGCTGACTCCCCAGACACCTGGTTACCCACTGAGCCCTGAACTGTGCTCCCATCCTTCAACCCTGTTCCCCAAGTTCCTGCACATGCTCTCTTTTTGCTTCTACTCCTTTGGCGCTCGCAACCTGTTTTCCTTGTTTCTTCATACACCTTCTCCTGCCCATCTCCATGTGACCATGACTATTGCATCCCTTATCTCCTTGCTGCTGGAGATCAGATAATGAGTAGCAAAGTCCCACTTCCCTCAGCCCTGCAGGCAGGTGGGGAACCTGAATTCGGCACAGACTGGATTTATTTATTTGTGAGCATGTACAGACAGAAACTTTTGAAAGCAAAGCTCTTGGATCTGAGGCATCTCCAAACAACCTCATCAGCAGGGCAAATTCAGGGGTAATTGTCAAGACAGTAAAAGCCATCTCCCTGGTATTATGATGACATTTCAGTAAATGTCAAGCTTCCAAAATTTCATTCCAATGAGGTTCATTCCACTACCAGCACTAACACACCTCAGGAAAGAAACACTGGATTTATTTATTTATTTGAAAGAAAATCGTTTAAAGGAACACATTTCCCACAAATCTTGTCTTCAGAAAGAACTGACTTTTTTGTTAAAGTTTTTACTAAAGGAAAAAGAATCAGTCATAGACTGAGTCTTAGCATGAAAAATTTCAGCCAAACAATTAAAGTTAGAGAAACTGTAACGAAAACAATTCCTCATAGTAAGCAGCAACAGAGACACTTTACCCTGAGCGATGCTACTAGCTTACTTTGTACTTAATAAATCTACCAAATGTAATTATTACAGCCAAGAAAACATTTCCAGTCATGCTGATGCAAACAAAGTCATTCTTCTTATCAATTAGAAATTAGTCCACATGTTCCCACCATCTCTCCACACTGCCTAAACCTATCTAAGTATCATTTTTCTCACAGCTTTGCCAGCTTCAGATTTTGGGCCCTGCTATTCCAGTCCATGGAAAAATGAACCTGAATTCACCATTCTTCACTTTGCAAAGAATATCAACAACAGGTCCAGAATCCCTCAGGGAGAAAACCAGGTGATTTTCTCCTACCTTGATCACTCTTTCTTGACATGACAGTAGTTTCCAGTTAGCTGGAAAGTTTACAGTTGGTAGCCTCATGGCTAGAGAAACTGCCATCCACACTGCAGCTGTCCTGGAGCTGTAGGGTCTGCCTGCCCTGTGCCTGGCAGCCCCCTCCCACACACAGCCTGACAGAAAAAAGGACCACGTTGTCACTCTTCCTTATTTTTCTATATTAAGTTTTAAAACCTGCCCATTGGGTTGCTGATATAGTAGAACTAGAAATATATTATATACTTGGTGAGTGGGGGGAATAGAACCCCAAAACACAAATAACTTTCAAAGCCAACAATAGATTTCTGATGGGATTTCACACTAATCTTTTGTAGTGATCCACTGATGGTTTAGAAAATCTAAAGTGAAATAACCAAAAAGTTGAGAACAATTTTTAACATAAGTAAGCAGAATAAGAGATATTTTTAAACCAATCTAAAACAGTAGATAGCACTAAGGTGGTAAAAATTTCTTTTTTGGGGAAATTATCAAAAAGAAAACCACTGTACAGCCATCCTACACAGTTCAAGACTATATGAAAACCATTGCCTACGTCTTTGACAGCAAGCAGCATTTCTAGAGATTTTTGCTTTATCACTTTGCATCAGAACTGCCTTAAAGGTTAATGCTTTGAGCTTTCACCAAACCAGTTGCCAAGTAGATTTTCTTAGCTAGAACTTCAGACATCCCAAATTAAGTATTGTCTTTCAAAAACTTGGATTTAGATTTATTAAGAGAGGAGGGTGACACAGAGAATGAAACAAAGGCAAGAACATAAAATAACGGACAAAGAGGAAGAACAGAGGGGAGAAGCAAAAGAGAAGTAGCAAAAAGCATTTGTAATTTCAGCGTGTTGGCACAAATCATTAAGCTTAAAGGAGACATTAAGAGCTGCCTGTGGTGACAGGGACAGTGCATCATCAAGCAGAGAAATGCAGAGGGCTCTTACTGCAGCATATGTGTCTGGCTGGCGTCCTTTTGTTTGTCAGGTACCTCGTAGTGGGGAGAAATCTTTCCAAGGCCGCTGTCGCTCAGCATCCTCTTCCGAGCAGCAGGGTTCCACAGATCCGATATTCTAAGGGGAGAAGGAGGAAGAGAAAGGATTCACACCCCTTGTGTGCTCCACTTCAAAGTTGTCTTATGCTCATTGGTTCCCAGCATTTTTCAGACCGTAGCAAGTTAAAATAGATGAATTCACTATGAGTACAATACTGCTCCTAAAGATGAATAGAAGCATTTCTGGTCTGTCAAGAGGATGATAAGAAACAGAGACACTTCATGATCATTCTTAGACACAAAGGGCTTCAGGGCCTTACACAGTGGAATCAGAACTCTGACCACGCAGAGAAATTGTAACTCAATCACCAGAGATTTATGGCAGGATCTAGGGTCAGGTGGTGTGAGGTGGTTAAAAAGTGCTCAAGTCCACTAGTCTTGCTGTGTGTTCCAGGAAACCTAATGGAGTAGATATTACACTACTGTCCTCCTGTCATCACTATAGCTGGATTTGTTCCTACCTACCACCTGCCCTCCATATCTCCTAATCCTTCAGAAAAGGGGACTAGAAAGAGATGCCCACTAATAAAACTACTGAAAATCAGATCCCAGCAGCACTCACCCGGTTGCCTGCTCCACTACCAGATCAGGCATTCCTGGTGGCGTCCCCACCTGCTGAGACATTACCATCTCTGGGTCCAGAATAAAAATCTCGTCCTGCGAAATTTCCGTCACAAAGTGCAAATGTTCCTGTTGGAGCGACACAAGCAACAAATAATGAACCTGCAGCATCACTGGTGTCTCAGAGAATCCAGCTGCCTTAGAGTGAGTTGGCTATGTGTCAGGATCTCTGAAGGATATTCAAGGAACTCTGTGCGTTTAAGTGTGTACTCATACACACACATTAAAATCAATGCCACAGAAGTCACCAGTCAATATGTCATTGATTTCAAGCCAAACAAGATTCCCGATGAGCAAGCTGCACAATCACAGCAACACTTTAAAGGCTGTTACTTGATGATTATGCTAGGTTGATGAAACCTGGAGGTCTACCCATAAAGCTGAGGTTTGCATTTCGAAATGAGGACCAACACCTCAGGTCTCTTCTTTGATGATGGTTGACAGAACTTTTCATTGTTTGAGGATTGTTTGGGGATACTCTTCCAGATCTCCACCACTTGTATATTGTGTTTTCACATCTCCATTACCAAAGCTCTCTTTCTCAATCCTTTATTTTTATTTTTTTTTTTATTTTTGACACTAAAGGCTTATTGTCTTTCAAAAAAACAAACAAAACAAAACAAAACAAAACAAAACAAAACAAAACAGAGTGTGAGTATGCCTGTCTGTGTTGGCAAATGGGCAGGAAATTTGCCACTGTTTGTGTGCTGAGACCAACACACAGTGTTAATTTTTACCCCACGGAATCACAGGATGACGGAATAGGCATTAAAAATGACCACTTGGCTAGCGTCAAGTATTAGAGAAATGCAGAATAAGCCAAACAGGCAAATTGCCCAGTTTAATTTGAAGCAGCATTTTCTTCCTCCCTGCCTTCCCAATGTCATATTACAACATCAAACCATTTATTTGACTGTGTGCAAAGAAGTCCCATGGTGTCTACATGCAGACACTGAACATGGGAACTCTGAACTAAAGTCACAGCTCTTTCTGCTTGAGCTAAAGCACCAACTGCTTTTGCTAAGAAACAGTAACATGTGATTCAGAAACAGCTTACACAGTTCTCAGGGGTACCAGATATAAACAAACGCAGCGTGAAATCAACAATTTGCACTTAATACTGAGACACTAATTGGCCTGTTCTGGCTACAAATCAGAAACACCAAAAGCCCTGTAAAATTTTCAGTGTCTTTTAGAAAATATATTCAGATTGTCAGATTTATGCCACAGGTTTGAATCCAGCAGAGATACACATTGTTTTGAGGTTCCCTGTGAATATTTTATTCATCTCTGTTCATAATTCTCAAATTTTAACAAGTTAACTTCCATAGTTATTTCATGGCATGCACACACACACACACAGAGAAGTTCAAGACTTCTGGTACCTAAAAACATCAGTGAAAAGATAAATACAAATACATTGGTGCCACACAGATGCCCCTAGTAAGACTTGATAAGGAAAATTGCAAAAATTCTGATCTGCATCAGATTGGAAGTAAACAGAATGACAGATGGTCAGCAGATACAAGACTTCAGTGAAATAATGTGAATTAGATCAATTAAAAAACAGCTCAAAATTTTTTCTCTGCTTCTCATGAGACGTTTTGCATTACACATTTTGCAATACACAGGAAGAATGGCAGATAATTCATTTTAAGCTGTTTTTGACGCAGCTTAAAAAAAAAGGAAATCTACAGAAACAAAAAACGAATAATGATTTACCTGAGATCTGTCAATGCGGTAAAAACGATCAGCAGAAGTTGCTGCAAGACAGAGAAACAACAGCAGAAAATAGTCTGAGCAGGACTGCATGGACAAGATGGGCTGCACTAACATCACTGGCTCATAACACAACCCCTGTCAGGGAAGGCACAGTGGATCCACAAGAGCGTAAGTTAATTCTTTATGTCCACATGAGTGGTGTGTCTCGGGTCAGTACCATGACCAACATCTTTGTCAGCAGCACAGACAGGGGATCCAGCGTGCCCCCGGCGAGTTCCCTGCTCACACCAGGCTTGGTGGAGAAGTGAACGCTCTGGAGGAAAGGAATACCAGCCAGGGGGCCCTTGACACACTTGAGAAGTGGTCCAGTGGAACCTCATGGAGTTCAACAAAGTGCAGAGTCCTACGGCGGAGCAATCCCACACCTACGAGCTGCGTGGAGAAGTGATTGAGAGCAGCCCTACAGAAAAGGACTTGGTGGTGATTGCTGGTGAAAAACATGAGCCAGCTGGGTCCACTTTTAGCCCACAAAGCAAACCATGGCTTTCTGGGCTAAAAGCCATGGGCTTCAGTAAAAATGAAAGTGGCCAGCAGGTCAAGGGAAGGGATTCTCCACCTGTGCTCTCATGAGTTCTGCTGCCCCCAAGACAAGAACAACCTGGAACTGTCCAAGCAAGTCCAGAGGAGGGTCAAGAAGTTGATAAGGGGTCTGAAGCACCTCTCTTACAAAGACAGGCTGAGAAAGTTGGGGCTGTTCAGCCTGGAGAGCCGAAGGTTGCATGGAGAGCTCAAAGCAGCCTTCCAGCCTCTGAAGAGGCTTACAGGGCAGCTGAAGGAGGACTCTTCATCATGAACTGTGGTGACAGGACAAGGAGTAAGAGGTACAAATGGGAAAAAGGGGAAATTTAGGGTGGATATTAGGAAGAAATCACTGTGAGAGTGGTGAGATAGTTGAACAGGTTGCCCAGGGAACTTGTGAAGGTGAATGTTCAAGGTCAGACTGGGCAAGGCCTTGAGCAGCCTGGCTTAGTGAGAAATGTCCCTGCCCATGGTGGGGGAGGTTGGGCCTAGATGATCTTTAAGGTCCCTTCCAACCCTTAACATTCTATGATTCTGTGATATTCCTATCCCATTAAATGCTGAATTTAAAGATAAGGCTTAATGAACCAGTAGTCACTGAAAATATTAACTTGAAATAAATATTTAAAAAATGTATAAAATGGATTTCAGTCTTATAAGAAGAATTGATTACATTAAAATATCTGACAGAAAAAGCTGCTTTGTTCTGATGGGAGTATAGCAAGCATATACTGAATTTGATGGGTCTAATGGGATTAATTCAAATTCTGAATCTAAAGAAGAATAATATGCTTGAGAGCTCTTTATAAATCAAATGCACAGCCACAGATATTGACTCTCAATTAGCAATATGTTCAATAAAAATTTATGCTACTCATGAAAAACACATGAAAATAGGGGGATTCATTAAATAATGCACATATTATGAATCTTGTCATTGCCAAATAATTTATATTACTAACCCCAAAAGTATTTATCATCGACAATGTGCTTCATCAGATGCTATTTTTTTGTATCTGCTTTGAATTTATTTGGGTGAGTGAAATCAGGTCTATTCACTCTGCAGTTTTGCACACTGATGTAGCATTTTAGGTTTTGGCACTTCACAGGAATATCAAATACTAACGACAAAAACTGAACACATTTACCCATCCAGCTTTCTCCAAAACCCAAACAGATTCTCACTGTGGCTTTTATCAATGTCCCTCATGAGGGACAAGGAAGAATGATTAGAAATTGCCAAGGAGAATTTGTTTTTGTTTTGAGCATTAAAAATTTAAGTCTCCCCATTCTGAAGCTCTTGTAAAAGCAGATGCCACCCATTTCAGCTGCTAATTCCTGTGCTCTGGAGCCTGATGTAAAGCCCAGATAAGTCATCTGCTTTGACAAAGTCTGGGTCAAACACAAGTGCAGCTCTCCAGTGCAGTGTTACAAGGAAAGGGAGGTACCTCTCTGTCACCTAAACACTGTAGTGCCTAAAGACTGCATGGCCAGTTTCACCTGCAGAGAAACCAGGATGTAGAACTCAGCATTACCAGCAGCAGTGAATTGGCACAATTGGCCATACTCTGAGCTTGGGCAGTGCATGCAATAAAGTCTGCTCATCACAGCGGAGACACTCATAAATCAAGCTTCTAGCCTGCCTCAGGGGAATGCCCCTCTGCGGGATGAAAAAGCCACAGCAGATATTTTGATTGTTAGATGAAGGGCCTGTTTAATTTTTTAGAGGGGAAAGGGGGCATTTAGTTCTTTTTTAACCTGCTCAGTGTAACAAGAGGGAACAGTTACCCCTCCCTAGTAATACTCTCAGAACTATCCTCCATAAGCACACCAGAAGCAGGCAGCATGCTAGGCATAGGAGAAGGGAGATGCACTTACCATCTAGGAAGCACCATCTAGGAGAAAGCCTCTGAACAGAAAGGACTCTAGGGAAAGAGCTTTCCTGGTCCTGGATAGGGCATGAAAACTGCATTATTAAAAAACCCCAACAAATTCTTTCTTCTCTAAAAAGCACTATTTTCTAGACTTTGACTTTTTCATTTTGCTTTCCTGACATTGCACAATGGGCAAATTCTATATAACCCTGGAACCAAATGAAATTACTGGGGAGGAATTAAGATGTTCTTCCTGACCTGTATTTATCAAAGACTCAAACAGGCTACCACATGTGGTTTTAGTTCTTACTGGAGAGGCAAAAGGGATCAAAAGGGAGCAGAGGGTGATCATGGCTCTGCTCTATGCTGCCAGTGAATGGTCAGCCAACTTCCTAAATCTTCAGCATGTAACATTTATACACAAATATATTTGCACAGGATAAAACATAGCAGCATGGATCTTTGGCACATAAAATTTATATAGACACAGATTCTTATTCACATCTTATTCACATCTTAAGCAATACAATCAGCACATCTGCAAATGTAAATTCAGGTTCATGTTGGCTCAAGATTAAACTTTACTCCTCTTTCAGACAACAGACCACAGAGTAGTATTCCAAGTCACGTGTCAGGAAAAGAAAAAGTAAAAGCAACAGGGAGGATTTTACTTGATCCTATAAACCTTATTCTCATATACAGCTTATGGTATCCAGCCTCTGTGCATCACAGAGATGGACACAATGACAGCATAACATTCCATAAAGTGAATTATACATGGGGAGCAAATAACACATCTCAGGGATTTCAGAGAATCAGATTTAAAATACAACTTTGTCTAATACGGGTGAACAGACTTGTGGGATTTTAGGTTTGATTGCATTGCCACTGGAGTGTTTGTTGGAAAATCAAGGTCCTCTGAAATCCACTAGGCTTGCTGACCTCTTATCTACATGCACAAAGCTTTATGTATCTTAATATTTAGTCCACTCTGTGTCAAATGGAGGGAACTGCAACACAAAGGATAAGAGGAAGAAATGTACTAAAATGCAGTTTATAAAAAGAGGAGAAATTAGTAAAATTCAAAGAGTGCAAAATGCTGAGAAAATGAAGTTAGGAATACTGCTGGTAAATGTCAACTCAAGTCACAAACTGCACATTGTGATGTACTCCCTCCAAGACTTCATTACAGTTCAACTACAGAACTAGCTTGCAAAGTCTCAGGCCCACAAGACTGATATTTTGTGAGCATTAAACTCATTAGAGAAACAAAACAGAATGAGAAAACACTCCAGTATATTTTTTCTCATTTGCACCTAGGTTTGCTAATATTTCTGCTGAGTGCCTATGTTTTGAACTGCAGAGGAATCACACAAGAGAACTGCATTCATGAGACTTAAAATACCCATGACACCTTATTAGTGAGGCATGAAGACAGTTCCATCAGCTCAAGCACCCTATTCATGCCCTTTATCCCCCTCTTTTTCCCATTTCTGTAATATGTTGAGGGATACCAACAGATATGGAATGAATCTCAAATTAACCTAACGAGACAATTTGCAGAAATGACCCACTGAGGGGGAAAAAAAAGAATATAGGCAAACAAATACCAAAGACAAAACACAGAGAGAGGTGCATTTAAAATGTAGCATCATAAAAAATGAATGGTATGTTGGGGATTTCACACTGCGTGCATTAGAGAAGATGGGTAGGGCAACTAATTTATACACTGCTGTAACTGCAGAGGTTAGAGCCAAGTATGGAGCTGATTTCTGACATTTCATACTCTCTTGTACATCTCCCCATATACACAGATTTAGTTCTTCATTTTACCTCAGGCAGTTTCCTACACATGGAGCAGTCAGCAGCCACTTAGGTTAATTTATAATGAGTGGAACAGAATCATACATGCTGGTTTATTAGTCAATTTGCTAGACACTAACACTGTTCTAAAACTCAGTTCCAGGGCAATGATTGATGGAAATGTCAAGAATATGAAGTTAGCATTGGATAGGAAACAAAGAAGACAACTCCAGGAAAACCTGCCAAATTGCATTTTCTTATAGTGTCTGCAGTCAGTGCATCTACAGGCATTTTCATTTAACTGGAATTCTGTATCACCCAAGTAATCATTAGCCCCAAAGAAATTATCTGCAATTTCACCACATTTGGTTCCTGTAGGTTGGGCCTCTCTATGCTTTCTCAGTGAACCCATTCCTGCTGATCCAACAAGACTTGCATTGTTATTTCTAGGAAAACATTATCAGCACCATAGAAACTTGTCCTGTGATCCTAAGCACTATGTCACCTGAGCATGGTTTGTGCCAAGTCTCCATGTTAATACCAGATCATGTGAGGAGTCAGCAGTTAGTCTTACTTAGTTTAATTCCAATTTAAGCACTCTACAATGAGTTATTTTACTGAGAGAAATACACATCCTTGAATAATACTTCCAACTGAAAAGACAAGTTCTGTATTGCATAAATTGTAGAATAAAGTTGTAAAACACAGAGAGACCAATTTTAAGAACTATCCACCTAAACTAAAACCTATTTATCTCATGCAGAAAACACACATGTGTTTAAGATGGACTAAAAAACTACCCTGAAGACTATGCAAAGTAAAGGTAGGTGACCATCCTGTACAGCTATAGTGAGAGGCTGGGCCTGCTAACACACTCTTTTTTTCCTCAGTGATAGACTTTATTACAACAGTTATGCAATGCAACATGTCATCATTCAGTTGCTCAGACAGAGAAACAATTTTACTTCTGTCACTTATCCCACAGGACACATATTCTCATTCATTTCAATACAGAAAATACTGATATTGCAATATCACTCACATCATCAAGCTCTGCTAATTTTAAAGGTGATTCCATAAAATTTGTCCAAAAGAAAGCAGAATTAGCCTCCAATATTTAAGGGTAAATAGGATAATCAGATAATTAGAAATTCACCTATGGGTCTTTCACCCAAGAACATATGGGCTCAAATACAAAGAGTGTCATTCCCACTTTTAAGCCTCTTTCTGTTCTGATACTAAAAGGAAAGCTTATCTTACCTGGTAATGAACCCTCTGTGTAGTCGATGTTACTGACTGTAGGTCCTAGCAGGAGAATGAAAGACATGGCAGAAAAAGATTAAAGCAACAAAAAGAGCTGTTTGTAGTTCTACTATGTGAACTGGTCAGGCAAATATAAATTTGCAAATATTTTTCACTGGTTTTAAGCATATGAAACAAACTCCTCAGAAAAGTCAAGGAAATCTCACTCAAACATTAGATTTGTATGCATTTGGTCGAAAAAAATGTTTTTTTTAAAAAAAGAGATTACAGTAATGTATCTTTATCACATTACAAAATCTATTTGTTCCAAGAGAACAATCTAAATTTACAATATCAGCAACAAAATTAATGAAAATATGCCAAAAATCTTTAAGATACTTTTGCAAATATTTCTGAGTGATTAATGCACTAAAGAAAACCAGTGACAGTTCTCTCTATTTTAAGACAACCTCACTCCAAGAAGGTCATATCAGAATGATCCTGATATTTAACAGGGCATCTAATTTATTTTAATAGAGATTTTGTCAAATGGTTATAGCACATGACATAGTCTGCTAAAGAGCCTGGCCTGCAGTCCATTGCCCTCCAGCAGAATACAAGTTGGCAAAGCCCAATAAACTTTGGCATCTCTGCTCCCAGCAAATGGGCCTGTGTGAAATCAAGCACACACACACAAAAGTAGTACAAACTCTGCAAAAGGTTGGAGAAACACAGCTCCTCCACAACCACTCTGGCTAATTCAAACAAAATACTAGCTGTGCTCCTCACAGGGTTGTACCTAAAACTGCCTGAACTCAGTGTGAGATCACATTTCTAATCTGATGAAATCATCATCATGATTATTTCACTGTAATTTTCTGTACTGTATACTTCAAATATGCACCACCTTACAACATGGGTTTGTGGCTGATAATAATAATCACACCCCAGGTCTGGAAGTCCAGAAATGCATTAGATTAAGGTAATCCTGGCTGAAATGCAAAGAAGTGAAAGCCTGAAGTGAGATACTAAGTTTCATATTCAGACTGCAAGTGTGGAGCTCCAAAATCTATGGGAACTCAATGGCTCCTAAAGACTTCAGAGGAAGGGATGAGGTTCATAGTTCCTAAGTAAACTAGACCAACAATTTATAATTTTTTTATAAATGTTAATATATAAATTATTGATAAATGCAATGTCCTCAGACTTGAAAATGTTATTAAAAGTTGTCACTAAGAGATTGAAAAAATCAGAGACAATACAGCAATGAAAATCCGTTTGTTTTATCACTAAAGGAGTTCATACAAATGATTCAGGTAATGAGGCATTTGGAGTCTTCATTTCCCAGGGAGTATTGTAGAATGAACTCTCATGAGGCAAGATGTTTGAGAATAAGAGGAAAACTATTGTTAGGTGCATGAACACCCATCTCTGTGTCTTTGAAAATATCTAGTTGAGATTTGCTGTGTTTAGTGGTGTGTCAGATTACTCCATGAGAGTATTAGAGAACAATTTTTGCATAATTAGAGCCACTCAAATACCACAGTGTTTATCCTTGCATAACAGACTTTCTAATCCATAATTTATGTCATTTCACCATGGCATATGAAAAGTCGTAATATTTCATTACAAATCAAGGGGAAGTTAATACACCCATCCACTTCAATTCTGTTATCATTTAAAAGGAATCAGTATGATTTTTAATTTCCTCTTTAGGGAATATTTTTCAGTACTTTTATTATCATATCTTAATTCTAGAATTTTTCTTTCAATGGTAGGCAAATTGCAATACTCTTGATACATGGTTGTTGTAATTCTTAGACCCCTGCACTTAGAATTGAAAGAAGCATAAAATATGTTTTGTGAATGATACTTGAATTCACAAAAGCCTCACCTCTTGTAGACGGTCAATGTACATACGACAAGTCTCCAAGTCACAATCTCCCCGTACAACTATGATTCCTAGGGGAATGGCTGAAAAAAATCAAAAACAAAGAAAAACCTCTTTAACTGAAGTCTCTTAAACTCTAACAGACTTGCAGTGGTTTCCAATTTCGTTTTTTTAATATCCTCATGAAAGTTTTCTACCATCTAAATCTTAACAGTTATGTAAAAGCAAGAGGATATTATTCATCCTTAGTTTTACCCATTTATAATTATTAAATATTTCATTTTCAACCATCTTTCATGGTTTCATGAAAGAAGCTAAAACATATTCAGTTAAACTGTGTACTTAATTTTCAGATCGGAACATCAAATATTATCTGTAAACAAAGGAACATACCCCAGAACAAGAGTTATGGGGGCACCCTTATAGCTTGAAATAGGAGTGATATTTCATTCTCAGAACTCAAAGTCTACAGATTTAAAGTAGTGGAAGTCACAGCCTGATTTCAGGGAAAACTATTCAACACCTGGTTATTTTGATGTAAGGCTGCTTTCAAATCAGAACAGACATTATTCCATCTACACACAGAATCGACATATCTCCAGATTTACACAGACAGAAAAAAAAGATAACTTGTGAAAATACAGCAAAACCTTTCAGGTTAGGGCAAAACTTTTAATAACAGGAGATTGAGGTTTCCACATTCATTCTGTTCTTGGCACCAAAAAGAGTCCAAAACAAATTCACAGACAGAAAAATAAATAATAAAGAATATAATAAAAGAGAAAAAGTGAGTCCACAAGAAAGGTACCAAGAGAGTCACCAACTAAAATCTCATTAAAGAAAAAGAAAACAAGTGAAAACTCTTGAGTACCTGATTTTGTAAAAGTGAATCACCGAATTAAGTTCCTTTTTTTTTCTCCCTGAAGGGTCTTTAATCAAATAATGGCCAAAAAATTTATGGGAGCAGCAGGAAAGATATTTAAATCTTCACATGAAATATTCCAGAAGCAGAACAGAATATCAACTCATAAACAATTTTGATATCTGGATAACGAGCAGCAACATAAAATCACCAAGGTTTCTGAGATAAACAAAACACAACTGCGCTGCAACCCTTCCTGCTGTTGAAAAGAATTTGATTAAGAGGGAGATATTTAAATACTGATAAGTTCTTCATTCTGATAAGAGAACAAGACAGCGCTAAAAGATATTGGGGAAGAGAGCTCCTATTTTTCTGGTCCACGAGGCTTGAATCAAAAAGAGGAGCTCAGTGGTTTCCCGGGAGAAGAGCTGGGAAGCACCTATTGCAATCAAGGTCACTGTGGACCTCAGAGGCTCAATAATGCTACCAGAATTGTGTTTGGGAAGCAAATTGAACAGCAGAAGAGCTATGGACCCAGGAAAACAGGAGGCAGGGAAAAAAATGCTGAGTGAGAATATGAAGAAGGAATAGGTGGAAAGGAGGAGGTCACATATCTCCTGAAACAACATTGACATCCAGTAGTGATGACAATCCCCCTGCACATTTTCAGAAGGTACAGGTGGAAACAGTAATTGTGGAGCCCTCCCAGAGTCTTTCACTACAGAACAGAGACTGAGAGACAAGCTCATGGAAGGAGGGTCAGAAACAGGGCTTGCTTCACACACTCCAGTGCTCTGGGTTACAGACTGATTCTCTTTGCTTAGTGTTTGTTATTGCTTAACCTGCTTTGGCAGAAGCCCCTTGAGCTCTTTGCAGAGAGTTCTTAATGCCCATCTAGTTTCAATTCAGCAGATCCCTTTGCAACCCTTACTGAAAGAGTGTTTGTTAAATTCGTTTATAGCAGTAAAAACTGAATTGCAGCAGACATGGCTACACCTGAAACAGCTACAGAGCACTAGGGAGTTACAGCACTGGCACCACAGATTTTGTCTCTCTTCTACACAGTTAATGAGGACTGTAGCTTCGACCTGACAAAACAACACAGGTAACAGAATTGGAATCCTTAACTATCACCATTCCTGAGAGACCAAAAGAGAAGGACCTTTAAATATTTGTAATTCTAAAGAAATACACCAATATATCTAAAAAGAAAAAAACTAGCATGCA
Organism: Hylia prasina; assembly: GCA_013397195.1. NCBI lineage: Eukaryota > Metazoa > Chordata > Aves > Passeriformes > Sylviidae > Hylia > Hylia prasina. Next base: position 783,420 of record VYXD01005828.1, read on the forward strand.
ATAGATATCTTAGTGGTGATACTGTGTAAGCCTCATCTAATTATTGAATAAGTAGTGATTCACACTACTTATTATGTCACACTGGTTCTTAGTGGTCAAAGAACAGTTCTGAAACTTTGGGCTGTGTGACTTTGTCCTTAAAAAGAAAAGTGCTGCTTTAACTGTTTGGAAATAGTGAATTAGCATGATCTATGGCTTTTGGGGTCAATGGTTGGCTAAGGGGTAATGTATGAGGTGGGTCTCAAGTGGCTCCATTCCATATGGTTCACAGCCTTTGAAAAACCTTTAAAGTCATTACTGGATAACACTACAGTAAATGCTAAAATGTTGCTTTCTAAATGTTGTTGTTGTTATTTGTTTGTTGCTTGGCTGGTTCTTTTGGCAAGACCCATTTGGCTTTCAGCAAGGAAAATGTCCACAGCCCTCGTTTTTATCATAAACCACAACAAGCAATCAAAATGCGCCACACAGACAAGACTTGCAAAGTGCTTCACAGTCCTTGCTATTCTAAAACAAAAGCAAATGCTTAGTGATTGATAATGGGATAGAAACTCTGGGGTTGCTGCTCATTCTACTAATAGTGCAATATCATGCAATAGAGGCAAAATTAGTTAATTTTTCATAAATCAATTAAAGGCCAAATCAACTTGCAAGGCAGACAAAAACCATTGTGGGAACTTTCATCCAGGACTTAAGGAGACTCTGTATTTGCTGTGTGGATGAGGATGTGGACAGTACAAAACTGTGCTCTGGGGCACAGGGATTACTGGATATGCCAGGAGAGAGGTGGGACTGCAAATACATTAAGAGAAGAGACACTACAAAGCAACTCTCCATGTACCCACACGCTGTCCACTTCTGTGAATATATGGATAAACCCACACATGAATATGCCAAAAATAAAGGACAGTCTCAGATCATGAGACAAGCCACAGGCACTCAAGTGTCAGATATTTTTCCTGAGGCACCTGCTCTCTGAGCACTTGCATCTCCTAGTTCCTTTGTGCTCCCTGAATGATGAAAAAGGATTTTTTCCAGGCAGCTGTGATGAGCAGCAGTGCAAGAACCCCAGGAAATGAGACAGGCAGACAGTTGCCTCATAATCTGAACCAGTACTGCAGAAATGTTTTTCTTCCTAACAACACTAACAAAAACCAAGGATCAGCAGGAGGAGGGTTGGGCAGATGCAGCAGTATGGCCAGCCTGGTGTTCTAATTAACTGCAAGATTAGGAGTCCTCATGAAATTAGCTATGGAATTTATAAACAACAAACAAATCTTCCACCTATTAAGTGCCCATTATTCTGAATACCTAGAGCTAGTGAACTCTTTAATAGTATTGAGGACACAAATGAAGGAAGAAAGCCCAAATATACTTGTATATATTATAGAATTCAATCATCTTCCCTGTTTATTGTTATGAAAGGAATCAATTTGTGATCTTAATACCATGATTAACCCACTCAAATCCCAAACAAAACAGCCTTGAGACAGAACATTACAGCAGATGTGAATGCCAGGAAAACTCATTCTGATTCTGACATACCTCAGGGGATTGTTTAATGCAAATGTTTAATGTAACAAATAAAGGATCCTCACTACTGAATATGCCATAAGAATGCCATTTTCCTGAAGGGCTGCCACGGCTATTAAGAATATGAAGGACCAAGTAAATTCATGGTAGAAAATTATAAAATATTCAGACATTTATATTTGGAGGTTTGGCTTTTGCCAGTATGTTTTTAATAAAACTGTGTTTGTACAAAAGGATTTTCTTACCACACAAATCTAAGCCACGTATCTCTTCAGATCCCTTGTGCTTAATATAATGAGAAAACCCAATTCTCTCTAGGTTCATTGGTTACTAGGTTTTTTAGCCCACTTTCAAAATCCTCACATATATAAGGAAGTAAAATACAGTGGAGGTTATCAGATTAAACCAGACCATGTTTGAAAAGGCAGTCATGCCCTTCAAACTCTCAGCAATTTCTCCAATACCCTGCCAAAAGGGAAGAAGCTGTCCAAGCCAAAGGAAGAGAGAACCTGTGCCAAATAAGGAGTAGATTTAAAAAAAAAATAAAAAAAATAAAAAAAAAAAAGGATATTGGGACTAAGAGCTGACAGCAGAGATCTGGATAAACAACAAATAAGTATTTAGGGTAAAGAAAAAGAACAGGAACCTGAGCTGTGAGGTCTGCAGAGACAGACTTAGACAGGCAGGAAGGATGTGCGTGGGATGAGTTACTCAAAGAGGACAACCAGGACTGAAGAGGAAATCAAATCAGAAAAGCGTTAAGGAAACACACAAGTAGAATATGGACAGAAGAACCTCACAGAAAAACCTTCTTGAGAAAGACAAACTACAGTGTAATTTCCTGGAAAGCTTGAAGAGGAACATCATATTCTTGCTTCTCCCCACTTCTCTAAGGCAAATATAAATTTGTACCTATTTGAAATACTGCCCATCTCTTCTAGTTTAAAGAAGATGATAAACTTAATGCATGACAATTACCCAGTAGCTCAAAAGGCAGAGGACTGTACTGAATACTCCCTCTGAGGTGTCAAGGTAGATCTAGATTAGATATTAGGAAAAATTCTCTACAATGACAGTGACAAGACACTGGAATGGGTTGCTCAGAGCAGTGGTCCCATCCCTGGAAGAGTTAAGGTCAGGGACTTTGAGCAGCCTGCTCTAGTGGAAGAGGTCCCTGCCCATGACAGCGGGTTGGAGCTAGACGATTTTTAAAGATCCCTGCCCACTCAAATCATTCTATGATTCTATAACTCCATGATATGAAATTTCAATGGTTTGGGTTTACTCCTTCCCCCAACCTCAGGCAACAACAATTTCCAATATTTAACTCACTACTGACTTCTAATCCTCTTGCTTTCACTTTGCTTTTCAATTTGCTGGGAGGCTTTAAGCAATCCATCCAACCCCACTCAGTTTCAGGTCTTATGAAATCACTCTGATGAAGAAATGATAAATTAGCTAATGTATACACAACACACATTGACAAAAGAAAGTTGTTAGAGCAAGTTACTGACTTCTAAGTAGAGTGAAGATAATGTTTTCTTTTATGGAGCTTATACTATGTGCCCAAAGATATCTCCTGACAAATAATTGTCCATTGATGCATCCTTTACAGGATGAAAGAGAAGGTTTGTAGCTGCACAACCTGCCTCATCTAAATCCACCCAGCTCAAAGTTGCTTCCCAATATAAGCACATTTCTTTAGTAGGTCATCAGGAAGTCTTCTGCTCCCTGCTGCCTCTTATATTACGTATTCAGGATATAAATACCAAGTTCTAACTGTTGACCCTTTCTTACTTAGCTAGATGTTCAAAATCACATGAACTAGTCTCCAAAGTAGCTTCACCTGTGATATCTCTAAGTTTTAAAGAGTCAGAATGTCTTTCATAGATCAAAAATTCTAAATGCATTTCTGGTATGAGGAAGATATAGTATTATTGTACATGTACACATCACAATCACTCACAAGCTTGTCACTCTGTGGCCCCATTTATCTGATAAGAACTCCTAGGATGACCCCAAAACCCTCAACTAACCCACAGATATTAGAGGCACACACATTATCGACATTTAGCTACAGATAATCAAAGAGACAAGAATTCAAGGAGCAACTGCCTCCATGTAAAAGAAAGTGTGGGAAACCTAGAGCTGATACAGGGCTGAGTTACTTCTGATACTGTCATCATTGCAATTGGGTATGATCCCTCCTTAATCTTCGGTACTGAGGAAGCTAAGATTATTCTCCGTGGCTAGGGCACACACAAGTTAAGGGCAATAAGGGCTGACATACCCTATTAAAAAATCCCACAACTGTTCAGTTACTGCTTATGGTGAGCTTTTTCACTGATATATTTTTATGGTGCAAATCTGAAATGGTGTTGCTAGGAAGAACTAAGAAGCACTGAATAGGCCACTAGTAGCTTATGCTTGGTTTGTTTGTTGCCTTTTTTTTAAAAAAAACATAATTAGTTTCTGCATATGCCTCCATTGTCAGGAAATTCTTAGTTATATTGGAAAGGAGAAAATAGGGTGCCACACAGAAAGATTTGGCTGTCTTAAAAATAACTCAATTGTTCACCCACAGTGCTGCTTTGGATCACACTTTCCTGCTATAACAGGAAGCCAGAGTGCACACAAGATAAGCAGGCAACAGAGACAGAATTAAATTACGTCCACCCTCATTGGCCAGAGATGGTGCAGGTTGTGACTAAGGTGACAAGTGCTTAGGACATGAATAAGGAGGTGTTAGAAAAGACAACTACATTTGCAGTGAAGAACATTACAACATAACTAAAATGCCAACATATATCCCTTTCTTAAAATGCTACATGGAAGCATTCATCCCTCCTCACTGAAGGATCAATAAGCATCCCCTGTACCATCATTAATCATCCTCCACACAATACTGAGATGCTGACAGGAGAAAAGAAGAAGCAAGGGGAGGGAAGAAAAGGACAATTCAGAAACAGCATCTTGGTTAAATGCCAGCTGCGTTGACAAGAGAAGTAGAAAACAACAGAAGGAGAATGAGCTAAGGACAGTCATGCCCTTCAAAGGACAAAATGACATTCTTTAATTGTTCTGGAGGCTTTCAAAATGAGGTGTCTACCTCCAGCAGAGTGAAGATTAATCTTCATTGAACAGTTTGTATCATGAGCTCCTCTATGTTAGCAAATGCAATCTTAGGTAAAATAGTTGATAGATTCAAATCTGTATTTCAAGCAAACAAGGGGGATTAATGTATTTACTGTGAGTTAAAATTATTCAGATTATTACACTGAGGTCAGAGCTTTCAAAACTGTATTATGGAGACATGTAACAGGCAAAAACCATAATAGGTACTTTGGTATTTTTCCTTCACAGATAACTCCTTATTAACTGGCTTCTTTTTCCTGTTCAGATTGCCTAGAGATTCTGCTTTGTTCTCAAATTATTTAGGGAGGTCAAAGTGTTTTTAATCCTTGTGTATAGAGAAAGGATATTAAATAGAGCATTCTGGATTCAGTTATAAGTTCTCTGCCAAAGCCTGAACAAGTACATAAACTTGGTCTCCTGCAAGCATCTAGTGAGACATCCATAGGCACAAGAGCTACAGTCCTGCTGAAGGAAACCAGCTCCTCTTCAGTAACAACTCCCCAGTAAAAGAGTCATTTAAAGTTATGGAACCAGAGGAGCAGGCTTATGACCACCAGTGTATAGTGCAAGTTACATGCCCTCTCATAGGATATTCCTATTGCAAAGGCTAAGGTGAAGTACCGTTTCTGGTTTCTTTTAGGATAATGGGGACATTTGCTTTCTCGTATTCTTACAGTAAGTAACAACAGTAATGCACAAGCATTACTGGGACAGTTAAAAGAGAACTGGTAGGAAAAACAAGTCAGCGAAAAATATCTGGGGAAAAACAGTCCAGTCCAACTATGCTATATTATCAAGGTGGACATGCATTAACAAAGAGACAAAAGGGTTTTATTACAAATGACCCACCAATGTCCAAAAGCAATCATTTTAACTCTTGATGAACAAATGTCTGGTTTTTGAATGATATCCTCTTAAGCATGCTCCTAGTAAGTGATCAAATCCATATGAAGTCTAAAACTGAGATGTTAGATCGGTTGCTGGCATTTTCTTATAATGTTATCATTATGAATTTTGGCAGGTGACAACATAAATACACAATTACCACTGCAGTGACAATAGTGTAAGCAGTTGTATAGTTTGTGTCAGAACATGTAATGGCTCCTAAGGACAAAATACATGCTAACTACAGACACAGAAAATTTACATCCATAGTAAAGATGGTTGCGGATAGTTCTCCTCAGATGGGAAACGCTCAGATGAACCAAGTCATTTCTGACAGTGTTGGGGAGTTGTATGTTCAATGTGGCCTGAAATCTACTCAATGTCAAACTCTCAATTCAAACTTGAAGCAAGTTCTTCTCCAGTGAGGAAGAATCCTGATCCTGTTAAAATTCTTCTCAGTCCAGTGAAGAAGACTTTGATTGCTTTAAATATGACCAAAATCCACTAACTTCAGTTAAGGCTGTCAAGACCTGTATTAAAATTTAAGCCACTTCAATTCTTTTGCTGTAAGGAGAAATGGTAGATTGAGGAGGGGTGGGAATGGAAGAGTGAAATGGAAACAGTTTAACTATCTTCCAACAATAAGATAAGCAAACCAATTAAAAGGCTTGTCATCCTGTAATTATCGGAGCACTCTATTGCAGAGGGAACTGAAGCTCTGTTGCACAACAAACAGTCATGCTTGTAATTTAATATGAATAATGAGCCAGATGCATAACAAAACTATTAAATTATCACAAGCAGCCCTGTCCCTCATTGATTAATGACTCTGTGTGTCACCAAGGAAAGGAATTCCATTTTTAAGTGCAGATTGTAATCATCAACGTTGCCAACGCAACCACTGTCTTCGTTTGACTTACCCTTAAACACGGCAATTAAACCATTACATGAGGAAACAAAACAACAATTATTCTCTGAAATGGAAAACTGAAGGCTGTAAAGAATAAGGGTGTCATGAGCCCAGATTTGTTCCCCAAGATGAATGTACCTGTGCAAGAACCATGTTCCAGGTCAGTGAACATTCTCAATATCAAATATATCATGATCTCCTACTCAGTTTGAAATCTGATGCTAATCATAATATCTGGTAGTTTCATCTACTAGAAACGCAGCAGAACCAACAGAAAGACATGAATAAGAAATAACCTGTGTAAAAAACACTTATTTTACAGTAAATATAATCAGAAGGGCAGAAACACAGTTAAATAAGAAAGCAGGTGGAATCTCTATACACAATCTTTATGGAAGCTATTTATATAGAGAGAACACATTTGTACATATGTTCATATAGATGAGCATACTCTCTCCCTTACTCATGCAAAAATGTATGCTTGACTCTATGTTTGGGGGTTTTTTGTTGTTATTTTTGGGGTAGGAGTCGTTTTGGTCAATGTAAGATTTGTACAGAATGTTCTACCAAAAGCAGCTACAATCTGGCTTCTTCCAACTTACAAGCTTCCCGGAGTTTTTCCTTGTCATAATGTAGCCCCTCGTATTCTTGTAAATTAATCCTGTTCACTCTGATCCTCAGGCGATCTGGGATGGAATGAGGACTGCAAGAAAAGAAGAAAGCTTCTTAGAAAAAGTGTTCCCTGGAAGAGCTAAGGAAAATAGGATATGAAGGGATTTCAATCTTCTCCTAAAGAAGAAAACAAACAAGCCTCTTCAAAAGTGGGCCAAGTCCCCACAGGCCTATTTCTGCATTTAAAATTATAATTCTCTACTGCACAACAGCATAGACATTATACCTTAAATAATGAACAAGATCAAGAATCCAGTTTGCTGTTTGTGTGACCTGATATTGTAAAGGGTTTTTTTGAGTTCTTACACCCCTATGTAGCTACTCCACCCTTCTCCAGTTCAATTTGGCGCACACCCTTAGAGCCCTACCACAGCCAGAAGATAGATCTGCCAGCTTGAATTTCGAGACATAGAAAGGTGCTCCTTGGGAAGTATGTCAGGACCTCTGCCCATGAGAGCATCCACACCACATTACTGAAGGGTCCTGATCCAGCATCTGAGATCTGAGAAACAGTCAGCAAAAACGTGGCTAAGAACCGGATTTCTGAAGTTGTGAGTCTAATACTCAGAACCCAGGAGGCCTTTAAAAAGCCTTTTAAAAGCAATATGGCAACCTCACTTTTACAGATTTCAGTCTGATTTAGATGCCTCAGCCAGTGACAATTTTGAAAGACTCAGTAGGTCAAATTAGAAATTTAAATGTTCATATACTGACAGAAATTTGTCCTCAAAAGCTTTCTTTTTCAATTCACACTAGTTTCTACCTTAATGTAACCTATTATTTGATCTTTTCAGTTTAGCTGGATGCTATACAAATTAGTTTAGCCACACTTGCATCTTCCACTTTTAAAGAAAGATAGATAATCTGTGTATTATAATGCACATAGCAAATGTCTGTCCCATAGGAACTGAGCCCCAGATCAGTTAAAAGTAGATCATTCATTCTGTGGTTTTACCAAAAGACTGTCTATATTTTTTGTTTTAATCTCGTTAGTAGCAGGACTCTGCCTACAGGAATATTGACTGATACACACTGCCTTTTGAAAGTCATAATGCTGTGTACTATCATAAATATGATAGTATTTGGTTTGCTTCTTTCTTTGTCTCAGTTTTAAAGTATTTGTCTTAGAGCATTTGCACTCCTGGTGAAGGACAAGGCATATCTCACAAATGTTACCTGTGTTACCTCATTTCTAAACATCGGTTCAAATGTGAATATTCTTTTTTAATGTCATCAATTGATTATGTCCTACCACAATGGGCCTCATTTCAAACTCATTATCACAATGAATAATCTGGATATCTCGTGAAAGCAGGGGAGGAAAGATAGGGAAACAGGATGACCTCACACCAACGTCTGCCAAACCTTGGCTAATTGCCTCCCTTCCAACCTACCTGCGAGAACAGGATGGTGTTTGGACACCAAGGGGAGAGAAAGACAACACTGACTTCTGTAGATATGCTGACTCACTACCTAATGCCACGTAAGGAAGAAAAACAAATGTTATTTCTTAGCTTGAAGCTGATGGCAAACTATTGCATGTGCAGTATCACCTTCTGAGTCAAATTAGTCCTTTCACCTGAAAAGAAGTGAACAAGATCTTTTTCTTTGCTGGAGGAAGAAAAATATCTAAAATGAAGATCAAATCTAGAATATATTTTTGCTTCCAGGAACCACACACACATTCTACAAAATTCTCCTTTAATTAGAAAATGTTTAAGAGGACACTTTCCATGCTTTTGCAAATGGTATCATATTTGATATATAGGCACTTTGTATATCTCTGACAGCTTCTGCAGGAGCAACAAGCACACCATCCTAAAGTGTGATATATTTTCTGAAGAGAAAAAGGAGCAGGTCCAGTGTAGGAGGGCAATCACATGGCAAGTAACCAGAGTTTGATATTTTGTTCTGCCCTTCTCTCACACCATTTTTATAAAGACAGGCTAAAACCACTACATAAACAGGTTGTGTGCTAAAACATACAACTGGAGAGAAAAAGAACTTGGCCTCTTGTCCATTTGAAAAGTTTAGTTATCTTAGTGAAATAAACATAACCTTGGAAACAGTAGATTTCTATAGAAAATAAACTATTATCAGAAATAACAATGCCAGGAGTTCCTTTCTACAGGGTAGACACACACTTAGCCAGGTCCAGTCACAGGTAGAATATTCATAATACAAGTAAACATATATCCACATTCCTAAAAATGTGTGTGTATTGACACATACACAAAAGAGACATTTATTCAGTAACTGAAGCTTGATAGTTTTGTTCATCAGTTCTTTTCAAACACCCTTTGTTCTCTTAGAATAGTCATTGGCTGACACATTGTGTCACTAAATTTTTTTAACTAGTCAAAATAAATTTGATTCTAAAACTCACTATTTAAATATTCATTTCTTGTGTTATCAGACTAACAATTGACACCAGGGTATATTGTCCTCATCAAACTAATTAACTCATTCATTCGCAGAACTCTATTTAATGCAGCTGAACAAAATACTTCTGCTATCAAGACTACTGCAGTCTTCATAGACACTGCATCATAATCCATATTGTTATACAAATAGATCCATTTGTCTTTGTTCAGACATACTCAGTATATCCAGAAACCAGAAAGATTAAATACATAAGCATGTCCATGTAAAGGCAAATAACAGGGTGATTAATGTCACTGAACACAAACATTAGTACAGTATTAATAGAAATAGATGTCTCTGAATACTGTGTAAAACAACTTGCTCAACCTCAAGGAGAGGAAGAAAAGCTTTCTTTCCACATAAAGCAGAAATTTTAAAATAAATTTGGGGAGATAACTGCACCTTAATTCAACCTAAAATCCTTAAATTACTTACCTCTTATCAATTATTTTTTTAAATGGTGTATTACATAGTCAACAAAAAGTATTTGAAAGCACAGATGAATGAAGTCCATTGCCTCCTAAAGAATCTCATTAAGAACTCATTCCACAAACACATCAATCCACAGAATTAAATCCTAAATGTCATTTGCCTCATGAGGATGTAAATAAAGATTGGGGTCAACTAAAACATTCTGTTTGCTCATGTTTATTATTTATAATGATTTCATTTAAACACAAACCTAAATATGAATCTTCTCCAAGATCTTTCAACTAGAAAACACCCTTGGCTTTTGATGAAGTCATGACTTCCTCCTTTCACCCCTATTAATCATCCAGCAACAAGTGAGAGGATGCCAGACAGCTCACTTGGAGCACAGCTGGTTTTCCTGGGAAACATGCTCCTGCCTCCAGTCACCCAGGGAAGAACACAGGCAGAGCAAGCTTGGGTCCTGCCCAAGCCTGGTACTCTTGCACAGCAACCGGTTACACTTCTGCCACGCCACCAGCTTGATTCAGCTGGGAAGACAGCCTTGTAAATTATAAATACCCCATTCCCTATATCAATTATTTATGAACCCAGGGAACCATTTCTTACGCTTCATGTCTCCAAAGAGAGAGGAATAATAAGAATAAACAGTCCAACAAGTGTACAGAATCCAGTGACAAATTTCTGATAGATCTTCAAGAATACAGCCTACGCCATCCTACACACAGATTTTAACATGATTCAGTAAACAGAAAAGGAAATCTACTTCCCCACACACAAAAAATACTTGAGTAAAAAAAAAATCAGTCTTTTAAGGGATGTTCACAGTGAAAAATGAATGATTAATGAATTACCTCTCTCCTAGAGAAGAAATAAACATGAAAAATTAATTAGCTGTTCCAGTGTTTAGAACAACTGGAAAGAGGCAAGCACTAGCCAAAAGAGAAAAATTAATTCACCTTACTTTCAAGATCACATTGACACAGCTTGGAAATGATACATTAAAAATAAGTTTCTGACAGCATCTATCTACTTAAAACATAAGAACTGCCGCAGCACAGCAGACTCATTCAGTCTCTTCTATGGACAAAGTTCAGTGCTTCACAAAATTTTGTTACTATTTTAAGTTTAAAAAAAAAAAAAAAGTGAAATTATAAGCTCTATCACATATTTTTTCCTTTCATTTGGAATCTGAGCTAGATGAGCAGCCATGCTGGTCCAAAGGACAAGCCCCTTGGTTAGAAGAAGCATGGGAAAGAAAATATAAACCTCACAGATGGGATAAGAGTTTAATGATAGAACAAAATAGCATAGGAATAATAATTATTAAATAGTATAATAATGATAAATATGGTAATAATAATAATAATAATGGTAATGATTGTAATGATAAGTGGGGGTAGAGTTACAAACATGAGAGAAAAAGGTGATGCACTATACAATTGCTCACCATGCAGCATATCCCCAAACAGCAGTCAGACCCCTCCCAGGTAACTCCCAGGTAAGTCCTCCAGTTTACATACTGGGCAAGACCTTCTCTAGTGTGACACATCCCTTTGGCCAATTTGTGTTAGCTTACCTGGCCTCCTCCCTCCCAGCTTTGAGTGCAGCTCCTCAGAAGCAGAGTATGAGACACTGAAAAGTCCTTTATTTGGGGTAAACACTACTTAGAAACAGCCAAAACATTATCTCACCATAAATCCAAAAAACAGTTGTTCTTTCTGTTTCTGATTTCTCTAGGGAGAAAATTAGCCATGTTGCAACCAAAACCAGGACATAAGTGTTATCCCAGATAAGCCAGGTTAACCCAACTACAGTAAATCCTTTGGCACTTCCTTATCTCGTGATTGCTTCAGCAAACACACTTGGCTTAGTAGAGGCCAGACCCACACAGACACTTAAAGTACAGACACAAAGTGAAGTTACCAGTAGAATCCTGGTACTTGGTCTCTTCTCCTACATGCTGACTGTGCTTCTCTCACACTTTAACCTTCTAAGCACAGTGGGTTCTCCATAAGTAATAATCTTTCTAAATAGAATTATAGAATTTTTGGAGGGTTGGAAGGGACCTTAAAGACCACTTAGTTCCAGTTTCCCTGCCATAGGCAGGGAGACCTTGCACAAGGCCAGGTTGTTCAAAGTCCCATCCAACCTGGCCTTGGACACCTCCAGAGATGGAGCATCCACCACCTCTCTGGGCAAGCTGTTCCAGTACCTCACCATAAAGAATTTTTTCCTAATATCTAATCCAAAGCCACTCTCTTTCAGGTTAAAATGATTCCACTTGTCATTATATGTTCCTGTAAATGGTCCCTCTCCATATTTCTTGTAGTCTCCCTTCAGGTACTGGAAGGCCACAACTAAGTTACTCCAAAGCCTTCTCTTCTCCTGGTTGAACAATCCCGATTCTTTCAGCCTTTCCTCACAGGAGAGGTGCTCAATCCTTCTGATCACCTTGGGGGCTCTCTGCTGACCTCACTCCAACAGGTCAACAACCTTCCCAAGATGGGGACCCTGAAGCTGGGTGCAGCACTGCAGGTGAGGTCTCACAAGAGCAGAACAGAGGGGCAGAATCACCTCCCCTGACCTGCTGGCCCCGCTGCTTTGGATGCAGCCCAGGACATGGTTGGCTTTCTGGGCTGCCAGAGAACAGGGACAGCTTCACGTTCAGAAACCCACATGTTAAACAGGAAAAACTGATGAAGAAAAAAATGTCGCTCAATTCCCTGTAAATCATGTTTCAGAAAAAAAGAAGATACCTACAAGCATTTTCATCCTTAACTCTGCATTCGGAGAACAGTGCACATTCTACCACTTTCTCCCTTACACCTTGCCTCCTGCTATTCTGTATTAGACTCTTCTCTTATAGACAGTAACCACATTCAGCTTCAGAAAGTTGATTCTATTTGAAATTTGGACCTCTAAAAGCAAAAACATTATTTTCTATTACTTTTTTTATTATAATTATTCATACAGGTTTTATTCTCTGCTGCAATCCTTACCACAAAAACTCCATAAAGGAGTAATATTTAGCAATATCGTAATATTTGATGATATTTCTATTTTCATTTATGCAGATTTTAGAATTGAAAAAAATAATTACAGCCAACCCACAGTGTTTATTCCACTTGTAGATGGACTGTAGGAGGTAAGCAAGTAAATATTTTAATTTTCAAGGTAATTTTTTCAGTATTTCTTTGCATCAGCCATGAAAGACAAATGTACTCTCAGGTGTGCATCTTCTCATCTCTGAACATCCAGCAGGAAAATGCAAGTTTTTACCTTTCTTTTAAAAGACCCTCAACAAAAATACAACACCTGTATTTACTTACACACCTTGTATAAGCATTTGCAATGGATCACACTACATTTCTACCGTCTCTGAAAAAAAGAGATCATATGAGCCTAATAAATTGGCTGCCCCAAATTCCAGTGCATCTCCTGCTGCAGAAATCCTGACATTTATCTAAGACAGGCTATATCCATCACCAGGTCTCAGTAGGATCTGCCCTGCTGTTCAGTACTAACTGAAACTCAGTCTGCTTCTATGTTGTTCAATAAAAAACCAAAGGAATATTTGAATCTCAAAGCCATCATAATCCAAACCAAATTTCCTTATTACCTCATGGGTTCTTATTTTAATTTGCCAGACACATTAATTGGCAGCCCCAGTCAGCAGCATGTTTAATCTATTTTTACAGATTTTAAGATACAGAACATCTTTGACTTTCAAATTAGTTTGGGGCTTGCAACTCTTTCTCTCCCTGCTTTGTTCTGACAGCTGATATCAAATGGGACATGATAATGAACTGCATAAAAAATTGGAGGTCATTTTCCAAGGGATATCTCTGAGCTAGGAAATAGTACTCATTCTCCTAGACACGCAGCTCAATGTTCTGTGTAAGAAATAAGGGTTACCCCAACTTTTTTCTAGATGCTAATTTAGATGCTGAATTGGTGAGAGAAGTTGATTTCATTACTTTGTGATTCTCAGTAGAATACAGCAAACAGGACCCACGGAAAAGGCACACCAAACTGAAAATCTCTTCTCATTTGCAAAGTAACAATGAAGTACTTGCAGCTTTCTGAAATGTCACAGAATCACAGAATGGTTGAAGGTGGAAGAGACCTCTAGGGGTCATCTGGTGCAAACCCTGCTCAAGCAGGACCACCTAGAGTGGGCTGTCCAGGACAGGTTTGATTAAGAATAAAGATGAAGATTCCACAACCTCTCTTGGTGATCTGTGCCAGTGCTCTGACAACCTTATGATAAAAAGCATTTTTTCCTCATGTTCAGAGGAAACATCCTGTGTTGGATTGAAAAGATCTCATCTCAATGCTTTCCAGGAATGGTGCCTGGCATTAAACTTCAGATGTACATGTTGCTACGGATGTTTGGGGAGCTGGCTCATGGCCGAACTTGGTCATCATCACCAGGTGTCCTGCTCACCTTATGTGGCTACTGTGGACTGTGACCTTCCTGGCAAGATCCTGTGCCCATCAGTCATGCTGTCATCTGAGCTCCCTCTTCTCATTTTTCACTGGATTTTACTGCCCCATCTCTCGGCTGAATGACACAGGGTAATAACAAAAGGCTGGGGAATTTAGAGAATAGAAAAAAGCCAGATACTCACACAGTGAAGGAGTCAGGGGGAGCCGAGACTCTCCTCAGGTCAGCAGACTGCACTTTATGGATACTATAAGGCAGCAGGAAATGAGTGGCCAGGAGAAAAACGGGACACGGTGAGGACAGACAAGAAAAAAAGGTGAGAGAGAAAGAAAGAGCAGAAGAGAAGAAAGAAAGAAAGAGACACACCACATTTAAATAGAAACAAAAGGAATGCGTCACATAAAAGTTGAATGAAGGGACATGCAGAGCTCTGAGTTCACATTAGGAAGCCAAGAGCAAGTGAAGACATGCAAATGGAGAAAATTACTGCTGTGTGGTGCACAGGAGCTTTCTAAAGACACAAGTGAGGACCAGTGACAAGCTGAGCACATAAGTATACAAGGGAGACAAGGGACCCCAGAATTTCTTCCACAGGCACTGAAAAATTTCAAAGCAACAGACTTTGGAAGCAGGTCCAGAAATGTAAACAAACATCAAAGCTGAGATCCAGATGGACGGAATTGTCTCCAAGGGTTGACCATCTCTAGTTACTGTTTAAGAAAAAAAATACCCTTACTGGAGATTTTGTATCCACAATGAAAAACTGCTGTTTCCATTCCTCTTTCTCATACCTTAGGGAAACTTGCATTTTATATGTAGTGACTCCCAAGATTAATTTGCCTTTAGTGTTTATATTCAAATTATCCTTTTTTTTTTCCTTGAATATATTGAATATGTTTTATCTAAAACTCCTCCCTCTTCTTCCTCTTCCAGTATGCAGGATGCTCTTTCTCAACCCAAACTAAAAGTCAATAAGAGCAAAATACATTTTGCAATTCAGAAAGTGTTCATTAACTGAAACTTACTGGGGAGTATAATGCAGGAGTTTATAATCAGAAAAGTATTCCTGAAAAAGCTGAACCACGGTTTCTCTTCTTATTCCCCATAATTTTTGGTATAGCTCACAACAACCACATTCTTGGCCCAGTCACAGAAACCGAGCTATGTGTTGTCTCTTTCACGGGCTACTGTGATCAATAGTGAAGAACAGGAATGAGAACTTAGCCTACAAGTGTTTCAAGGAGAAACGAAAAAAAAAAACCTCACAAAAAAAGAGGATCAGGACCAAAAAAATACAGAAACAGTGTAAAGCTTCTTCAAATTAAGTGTTTTTCTACTCACTCCCACTTCTTATCTGGCAATAATACCAAAGCTGACAATGATAACTCTGCATTTCTGTCACCAAGATAATTTTCTAATTGCTTTCCTGGCAAGGAGCTCAAGAAGGGCTGTCTAGTAATTAAGGATAGCTCCAGACCCACTGACTCATCTCACACGTCTAACATTTAAATGATAGTCATAAAAAGCCCCATAATCTATCATGTTCAATCCAATACCAGGCTTTCTGGGAGATTCCAACAGAACAAGGAGTTATATCCTAGAGATCAAGTTAAGAAAAACAGATAAACATATTTAATTACAAATTTCTTCACTTGTGCAATGCTACCAATCAGCATCATATTGAATGAACTTCTTACAATACTAATATGCTTCCTAGATTTTAAGCTTTAACAAGTCATTTACTTTTTATCACAGTAGAAGATTCAAGCCCTCTCTCCTTCCTTTTCAACACCTCAGAGTGAAGCACATACACAGATATATATATATAGAAATAGATGTAAATATATACACTCACAGCTTCTGATATGCGAAGCTGAGACTACAGTTCCTGACAGATCATTTGCATTTTCCCAATACACAGATCTGCAGAAAAATATCTCAGCCAAATCAAAGGACTCTGACAGCAATTTAGTGTACCATGGCACATTTAAATCAAGCCAAACCACGAAGAATATCCCCTTGACAATTGGAATATACTACAAATCTGTATTTCCCTACCACAGTTTAAACTCAGACCTAAAAATCCAAACTTAACCATGCTAATTTTCAGTTTGAAATACCATTAATTCTCTTTTTACATTTGCATTAGTCTCCTTCAGTGCAGAAAAAGATGTCCCAGGATTGCCCTTTGCTTTATTCTAGCTTTTGGTAACAATTGAGGAGTTGTGGTTGGGTGAAACTGGGCCCATAGTCAAGAGTCTGCTACTGTCTACTCAAGAAAGATGAGTACACCTTATGTTTTTCCAGGCAAATAGAAATTGCACTTTAGAGAAATGGGCTTCTACTGCAACTTAAAGCATTAGTCTCAGTAAGAGAACAGAGTGCTAAATTGAACAGGAACATGTTGAAGGTAACCAGGGTGGCTTTGATTACATTAATAGATTGAGAGCCAGGGGATGACCAAAAAAACTCTTAAGGGCTGGAGTCCTAAGTTTGAAGTAAAGCAGTATCTTTCTCTAGATATACAGCTGTAAGGGAGACAACTTCTAAGATAGCTGAAGAAAAAAGTGTGCCTAAGATCTTATCCTTCATTTTCCAGTTATATGAATTAGTCTATTGAAAGGTGTTACATCTCTCCACAGAACTTGCCTCATCATTACAATTGCAGCAGCAAAATTCCCCACCCATTTCCCCCAAAATATTAAAGCCTCAGTGCATGAGTGTTTGAATTAAAGGTGAATCCTTAATAAATTTAGGCCAATAGTTCAGTATCTTTGGATAAGGGACAGACTGTTTTGCTTCATGTTTAGAATACTTGATGAAAAACAGCAAAATCCCCTGCATCACTCATTTTAGCAGCAATAAAGACCTATACAGGGATTACAATAATACCCTCTACAAAATATTCTAAATTATTTAATCGGATAGCCATTTTCATGGGTCAAAATTTGAGAATTTAGGTTTTTTCTGATTAAAATATATCTGCAGTGCTTGTAAATAAAGTTTAATCATGAAAAAGGAATGTTAGTCCTGTGTATTCATCTTCACAAGTCACTAGTTTCCAATCCTCTTAGCTTTTCTGTAGTCATATTTACAATAATCATTTCTCATTTTGGTTTCTACATTGGAGAAGGATTCCCTGCAAAGTACAAACAGTTCTTTCAGGACATTCAGATCTTTCAAATCTAAATTCTGCCAGGCAGCATGTGCTCACAACAGAGACTGAAATATGTCCTGATTAGTTCTTGATTGTGGCAATTTCTTACAGGGTCTTCAATGCAGCTTAAAAAGCAGATCAATAAAGCTGAGAAACTAAATCAAAGAAACTTCAAGGGCAAATGGCATACATATGCAGAACCGTCAGAAGCCAAGGGGCACACTGCCAAGCCTGCAGAAACCTCTCTAAATAAATGAATACATAAAAGAAAGATACAACACCAGTCTAAAAGCAAGACAGGGGTAACTCAGAAGATAAAGAGTAAAAGAAAGTCAGATAAGTATTTACAATAGAGTGAAAAGGGACTTCAGAAGATGTGATTTCTTTAAATTTATTTTTCAAATGTGCTGCAAGTCCAGTACATGCAGGATCCATGACGGAAGATGCTGCCCCACACGGGCCTCCCGCCGTTAGGACATGCACATATGCAACTCACTCATTCAGCAAAGGCATGGACGTTCTCCTCTTGCTTTTCTGCACCATGTTGGCTTGGTTCCTTAGGGAGATGCGGATGAGGGAGGGAGCCAACCGACAGGGTTCACCATCCACTTGCATGGGGATAGACTTGTATGTCAAAAGCGTCACCTCCCGGCACTGGTGCAACCTCTCTCCGTGACCACCCACCTGGAGAGCAGCCTGCAAAGAACAAACAGGAAACCACGAACAAACAACACACCGAGCAGGGAAAAGTCAAGATACCTCAGAACAGAGATAGCTGAGGCAGTTAACAAATCCACAACACTGCTTTGCTGACGGCACTCATTACACAGTACTCCACACTTAAGCTATTCTAAAAGAGCACAATGAAAGTGCTTTCACCCCAAAACTGACCAATACTTAAAATTTCATAAAGAAAAGTGGTGGTCAACAAGCAGATATCTAACCACATGCATTATAGGACTCATATAAACACCCATGTGCACACACAGATTACTAACAGTGTTCATTCGTAAAGCTTTCAATTTGTTTCAGTTGGTTTGTTTTTACAATAACAGTAATGCTAATAATTATTTGCTCTTTAAAACAACATCCCTAATTAGATACATCTGCAAGACAGAAAAATTATTTCCCCTTCCTGAACAGAATAGCCCTTAATGTGAATCAGATAAATTTAAATTTTTTATTATGAGAGCAAACACATCAAGTCAACCTCAGTATTAGACAGGCTGAAAAGAGCAAACAGACGGACCTTGTTAAAACAATCAAATATCATGTTTAAGAATTCATTTCAAGGAAATTAAGCAAGGAAGACAATGAGCAGATCCTTCAAGTTCTAGGCAGACATTTTTGGGCAGATTTTTTTTTAAATGAATATGATTGTTATGTAACAACTCTCATCTCTCAGATGCAGAAAAAAAAATCTCATATTAATGCAATGCTGACAGAGTGGCCTAAACACAAGTCAAAGCCTGTGCACTTAATATTATGGATCAATTGACAATATGATCAATAATATAATAATGCTTTTTATAAAGCAGTTCTTTCCCTTGGTTTCACTGACCCACTTAGGTACAACAAGCACGTCTGAGAGACACACAAGGCAAGTTAGGATTATATCAATACACTCTAGGGTTAAAATTGCTCTTCAGCATCACAACCAAACTGCAGCTGTAGACCCTCAGTTGTCAACTAGGCTTTCTTTAAAGAGAAATAGCAGCTCAAAGGACCTTACTTCTTAAATTCAGCCCCAACTGAAATTGTTGGTAGCTTTTGGGATCTGTCTAGCCACTTCCATTGACCAGAACTGTGTTAGTGGCAAACACAAACTCTTCTGACTGAAAACTGTCAGTTTGTACATGCTAAAGAGAATTTTGACAACATTTTCAAAAACACACCCTAAACTCTTCACAGTTATTCCACAAGATCTACTAGGCTAATGAAATTTTCCTTGTGGGTTATTTCCCTAATCCACTAGGACCATAAAAAAAAAAAAAAAA
>VYXD01005828.1:803039-826765 GCA_013397195.1 Hylia prasina
AAAAAAAAAGCCAGGAAAGCATCCTTAACCCAGACAAACTTTTAAAGGAAAGAATGACCAAAACTGCCTTTTACTTACTCTGAAGATTAGATTTGCCTGAATTTCTCTTTGAGGAAACAAACACCATTATCATGGGTATTTACTGAAAGTGATTTGGACTGAGGACAGGTCACACAACAAGGTAATTTAGCTAAAACAGGCTTATCCATCTTTGTTTTAAACTAGTTTACGTGAGACAGCAGCAAGGAAGGCCTATGGGTAAGGAGCTAAGTGTGAGCTATAAAACCTGCCAGTTATGGGCCTTCTGCTGGCCACACTAAGTCCAAGCTGCAGTGCCTTACGTAGGTTGGTGCTACCATGGGGATAATTGTCAACTCTGGCTGCATTTAACCACCCCCTGAAGACACTGTCACAGTGTTTGACCACTGCCATAACAGGGTATTTACAGCAAGATTGTTTTTATGGTAACTCAGTTTTAGTTCACTTTAAGGACAGCATTGAAAGAAAGTGCACAGACAAATTAAAATTATTGGCTGAATTTCCTTTTCCTAGCAGAATAAAAAGGAGAGAAAAAATTCATGCAAGAAATACTAATAAAGTTTTCCACAGCTTTACTGAAGTTTCACAAGAGTTTGGGTGAACATATGGAAACTGTATGGGCACATAACTTTATATAAAATTTCATATTTGTATACCAGCTATACCGAAAAATAGACTCATGCCATTGATTGAAAGATAAAAAAGTTTAAAAGAAAAAGGAGCATTTATTTGATCATAGAACATTTCCACAGTCAAATCCTGACTTCATGCTCTTATCATACTGTTCTTACTGTAATAATCTTGCCAACTAACTTTGGAGCACTGCACACGCAAATCGGCCGTATTTTGCAAGTAATACTTTTTATTGTTAAATAACACTTCTCTTATTAGAAAAACCACTTTGGCTCTGCCATTCAACAGCAGAGCACGGCTTTGGCTTTATCTGGCTGAGGGGAAGCAGGTTTGTTGTTCAGCGACAAGGAGGGTTTTGTGCCCTGCAGAGCTGCCCCCCGAGCGCGCCCGGGCCGGCAGCAGCCGCGGCACTCACCAGCGAGGCCATGGTGAACCCGATGACTTCAATGTAGCCATCGTCGTGACGCTGGGGCTCAAAGTCCCTGTGATCGCCAGGGTTCCCCCAGGGCATTGTGCCAGCACAATACCTGCAGAGAGACGTTTGGAGAGCCAGTTGGAGAAAGCGGCTTGCCCTGATGGGTCCTCACTAAGCAGCCTCTTAGCCTGTTCTTTTTGTTCCCAAGCTGATACGACACCCTCAAATGTATCCACCATAAACTTTATCAGGGTCCTCTCTGAGAGGAAAATGGGGAAACACCAGGAAATAGGTCATGGAGCAGCAGCACTCTTTTCTCCCTATTTGCTTTGGTTCCTGCTGGTGAGCTGTTGAGACATAAAGCTGTTTTGCCCCTCTCGCCTCTCTCCCTGCTAGCTCAATAGTTCTAACAGCACAAGGAATGCAAAACCTTGCATAGTGTGAGGAGGCAGGGAGACATAAGAAGCAGAAACAGGCACAGCTGTGGCATCTCTCTTTTTTATCATCAAGGAATAGCTGTAAAAGTGATCTAAAAATGATAGAAGGGGGGACTTTGGAGAGGTGACACCAAATAGAAGCTTGCAGTGCAGGACTCAAAAGATTAAGTGCTTGGGACTGCCGGTGGAACAAAGTAGGATGTCGTTCTACAGCAATGGTCTCCAAAGTGGGGTGCATGCAAGAAAAATCCACAACTGACAAGACAATTAGAGTGTATAAGAAAAAGATCACTTCTACTTTCAATAAGAAAGCAAACATTAAAAACAAACATTAAAATAAGTGTTTGCTTCATCTTTATGATGTTCTTTGTTAATTCATATTTGTGCATGCTTTATATACTGTAATACTAGTATAGAGGTACTATAATTTATAAATGTATATATATTGGGGTGGTGCTTAAAAGCTTTTTACTGATAGAAATGCACAATCAAATTAAGTTTGGAGACTACTGTTCCAGAGAGCAGGAGATTAGCAACTTTTGATAATTCAGCTGTATTTTTATTAAGGACACCTTGTAGCGTGTTAAAAACTATGACTTCTTTCAGCAGTTTGGTATTCCTTAACTGGTAAAATATTTATCCTGCCCCTCTCTCCATTTCTATCCCCTCCTCCCCCTTTCCTTTTTTTCACACTTTGATTCTAATTAAGCAAAAGACCAAGTATCTGTCTCTCAATTAACTTGTTTGCAGGTTACACACAAAGCTTTTCAAAGTGTGTCTGTTAAGCATTTCTACTGTATCAGGATACCCAACTTTTTAAAGAATGGTTTTACTACACCCTGAACTTTGATGGCATTCTGCAAAGCTCATTAACAGCGTTATAGGCAGCTCTCAACAAGATGGCCCAGAGGCAAAATGCTTCCTGCACATTCACGCAGCCTAGGACAACTGGTAGGTGTCTTTTGAAAACTATTGTTATTTTTCTGGTGTAACTTCAAGAATCTGTCTCGAGCTTACCTGGGTATGTTTAAAAACACTATACACTGGAACTTCAGCTCCTGGATCTTTGGAGTCAGGTCTGTACCATCACACTACAAAGCCAAAGTGACAGAGCACAGAGAAATTGCTGAATGGAGCCACAGACAAGAGAAGTGTTGCTGCTTTGTAACAACTTTCCCAAGACTTTCCTTGGAATGTGTTGCAAATGTCATGCTCAAAACTGAAAAGTAACAGAGCCATTAAACTCTCACCTCACTCTCTCTCCAAACCTCCACCTCCACCCCCTTCCCAGAATGCTATGACACAATTTCTTATACTTACCACAACTTTAACATGCTTGGATAAATCTCTTGAACTTCTTTGCAGAAAGTCTGTAAATGCTGCCTGCAACAGAAATACGTGCAGAAATTGTCAACACTTTCTATTTTTTTCCTCAGCTCTTATCCCTCCACAGAGCTAATTACCAAAATGCCATCCTTTTGTCAAGCTTACTCTCTCAGAAGACATGATTTGATTGTTGTAAATTGTGATACTTCTCCTTTTGAGAGCTTAACTGAAAAAAAGTCCATGGACACCCAAGTGCAATGGTATCCTGGACAATTAAGCACAAATTCTTGCTCACATACTTGTTCCCATGTTTAAGGCACATGGGTAGAGGGGGGGTCATCATCCACAAATACATTGTATGTTATTCATTATCAAACTGAAGTTTGCTCTTAACAGCTTTAGAATAAAGTGTTGTCCATTTGCCCTCTGAATGCACAAGTGGGCAATCCTCAGTGCATATTTACCCATCATTAATCACTCCAAATATCTGATTTGTGCCCTGCACTCCCCATGAACCAACATCCAATATTGCTCCTCAAAGCTACAAAGATACAGGCCAAAACTTTGGGAATTCTTCTAGGAAAGTCAGTGTCAATGCAGTTCCCAAACCCTGAAAGAAGCAGAGCAGTGCTTTGAGAAGCTTATGAGCCTGAAGCAGAGGGACCAAGACAGGACCAGGACTGTGTCCAAAGGAGTGGCACTTTTCTCACCTGCTCAGCTCTGTATAATAACAGTACCAACAGGCTCTTTTCTACAGACACCTGGGGGTGGCACTGCCAGAAACAGCATGTGTGCCCTTGAAATTGTAACAGGCAGAATGAACTGGCATGAGCTCCTGATGTGAGAAAGTGAGGGGGAAGGTAATTAAGAAGACATTCAAGCAACTAAGTTGACATCATTCTGTAAGACAAAACTGTACTTACCCCTGCATAAAACATTTTATTTCTAAATCGGCTGTTGAATTTCTCTGGATTTGCTTCTGTGAAAGGATGAAAAATAAAAGTATGAACACCTGAATAAAACAAGGAGGCTTCATTATACCTTCACTTTCCCTGACAGCACTACAGTGCTTTCAGTGTATCACTCACAGAAAATATTAACATAAATATGTTCTCCTTGTATGAGTCCCCCATCTGTGCATTTCTCTGCTATCAGATTTTAAACATTGATATTGAATCCTTCCTTTTTCTTGTAGGGAGTGGAAATAGAGGGCAACATGAGCAAAGAGATAAGAATTCAATTAATTCAAGTTAATTTAACACCTCTCAGACTATTCATCTTATGATCCCTCAATAGAATTTGTAAGACTTCTGTTTCTAACAATGAAGAACAGATCTGTAAGAATTATTAGAAATTTATGAAACAATAACCCATGCTTTGAACCAGGAGTAAAGCATTAGTAAATTACAAGATGAAACAACCCCTAAATTCTGATGTGTTAGAATTCCTAAGGAATAGATATTTCTACCCAAAGATTTCTGCACAAAAAAAAAGAAATGAAAAAAAGAATTAGTTACTCTAAAACCCATTTAGAAAGTAATTTCATTTTGATTAGACTCCAAGTGATGGAGAATTTTAAGTGTAGTAGTAATGTATATCTAATAGTTAATTATTCTGTTAATGTAAACGTGGGGGTTTCCAATCTTGAAATTTTCATTCTTCAACTGCCAGCTGCTAAATCTTGTTATGCTTCTCTGCAGATTAAAGAGCCTTCAAATATCAGATATCTTCTCCTTGAGCAAATACTTACAGGCAGTGATTAAATTGCCTCTTAGCCTTCTTTCCAATAAGCTAAATGGAGTTCCCTTAATCTCCCAATATAAGGCACATTTTCTAGAATACAGTTTATTCTTGAGCCTCCTTGGAAACTGCTTTCCTTGTTTGTGGCACCTAGAGATTCCAGAAGCAGGAGTTCTGATCCTGTATTCAGTGCTAGTGCAAACTACTCACCCTGGTTCACATCAAGTCCTTCTGGCTAAAGCATCACGTTACTGTGGACACATCCAAATTACCTCTCCAACGACCACTAAAAACAATACTTCTAGTTCTCTTGAAACCCACTACATCTCACAAAATACAGCTCCATTTTATAAGAATGAGCTGCTTGAGGTTTCTGATCTGCTTGTTGGCTCAGTTACTATATCTGTTGTTGCGTCACAGGTGACTCCAACTCAGCCAGGGCCACTTCTACTTCAAACAATGAATTTATTGCGTAAGTCAATCTCATCTCACTTACTGAGCTCACAGCTCTTTGCAGAGTGTCTCAACACCCCATGGTAAGCAGCAGAAGGCTTCTGAAGGCTTAGTGCCTGTGCTGCACATTCTCTCATGTGAGTATCCCCAGTGGTTCTAGACAGCAGACACCACAGCACTGGACCTTACATGGATCTCATGACAAATACTCCCCATAACTAAAGCCCCAGTTTAGAACAGGAAAGGGACCTTTCTGAGGTCAGGGACTCAGCAGTCACTCAACCTACTGGTGCTACTTCTGCCAACACAGATGAGCACAGGTAGGGAGGAAAGACTCTGTGATGTAAAATAGAGCCTTAAGTTGATTAGAGCATAACTTTGATTGTAGAAGTAAATTACTGAGTGCATATCCGAGGCTCACTCCATCCTCACCATTCCTAAACCATCAAGGAAGTAGAAAATGGAATGTGTTAGACTCTGTCTGTGTGCAGTGGGGGAATTTCCTGCAAATGAACAGTGCTGCACAGCTGAGGTATCAAACAGCATGTCAGTGGGGATAAAGTAAATTGCATCTTCCATGCTCTACCAAAGCATAAGGATACCAATGGAGGAAAGAGCCACTACCCAGAACACTTCCCAAAGAAGCAGAGCTAAATACATTAGACTTGGATCCAATCCTCAAGTCTCAATCTGATTAGTCACAAGAAAGTGTAGAGGTTGCCATGGAAAAGGCCACATTAATATATAGGTTCTTCTGAGACACTGCAATCACTGTTTATTCTAAATGTAACAGCTAACCAATCTCCACTGCATAAAGTGTCCTGCTAGGCTGAGAGCTCATATCAATTTATCTTATTTTGGTTTGCAGGCATGATATTCTTTGTTTTAATACTATATGTGATTACAATAGCTCCACATAAGCAAATGCATACAGCCACTTATGCAAGAGCACCAATACTACTATAGTTGTGGAAGTACTTCACATTTTGCTACGATTGCTAAGAATTTCTCTGGATTGTCATCAGTGGTAGATAAGATCATAATCTGCTTTACATTGCTTATTTCACAGAGCCATGGGATACTTCGGGCCGGAAGGAGCCTTTAAAGTCCATCTAGTCCAACCCCCTGCAATGGGCAGGGAAATCTTCACCTAGATCAAGTTGCTCAGAGCCTCAGTCAATCCAATTTTGAGTGTTTCCAGGGATGGGGTATCCACCACCTCTCTGGGCAACCTGTGCCAGTGTTTTACTGCCCCCTCATTGTCAAAAACTTCTTCCTTTTATCTAGTCAAAATTTACACTCTCTTTGCTTAAAACCATTATCCCTTGTCCTATTGAAACAGGACCCATTTTACTGATAAATCCCCTTCAAGTATTGAAAGGGTGTAATAAGTGCTCCCAGGGACCTTTTCCTCTCCAGGTGAAACAACCTCAATTCCACATGAAAAACAATACAACCCACACACCAGCAACACCTCCAAGGCTACAAGCTTTCCTCTTCTAAAATACACAGAATTCACTTCATATATTTTAGCACTTGAGAAGACAAGGACAACACCAGCGGTGAGGAAGAAGCTCTCCTGGCCAAACTTACTCAGACACACAGCTTGCTTTGCCAAGTGCTTTTTCACCCGTGTAAATTTTTAAAACACTGGCATGTCTGGAATAACATTCATTCTTTATAGGGCTCCATAACTTCATTATTAAATAATGCCTCCATTAAATGAGAAAGTAGCCATGCATTTAATCTCTACTGTATATTCACAGTCATATTAGCAATGCAGAGTGATATGTGCTCATAAAAAAATGCATACAGCTGTCATAATTTCATTCCTGTGCCCTTTTGTGGCCCCTCATTATTATTCCTAAAGCTTGAAGCAGTCTTAAACATCATAAAATATGCATTAGCTCATTCCATCATGTATCCTGCTCTTTATTTAGCCTGGCATTAAAGTGCTATCTTTTCATCTTGAAATGACACTCTAATAGTATGACAGTGAATATAAGAAAGGCTGTGTTTCAGAAAAAATACCTGCCCATGAAGCTTGAAAGCCCAAAAGCTGAAGGCAGACACTTGGACAAGGTTTGTTTCTACAAGCACACCTGCCTAAACCATATAAACAGAGCTGTTCATGTACTGATATATGATATATGTCCTCAAGCCACATGTCAGTCTGTACAGGGTGGCATAACTGCCACTGGCAAGGGGACAGACAAGGTGCTACAACTGCTCAGATTCCTGACACTTGTGTGGACATTAAACCCTTTAACTTGCATAGAGACTCTGGGTCTGTACCAAGTCCAGGGATCCATAGGTAACAGCTGTTCAGTTTCAGAGCACAATTATGTTCCTGCCACTTCCAGTCCTGTGGTTCTTCTCCTCCCTCCACTTCCACACTCAAACCGACACATATTATCTCCTTTATAAGATCTAGCACTTTGGAAAGCTTCCCTTTTAGCCCTTTTCCTCCAGCACATTACAGTCTTCTTTGTTCTTTTTATTCATTTCTTAATCATGAAGTCCCTTGGAAACTCATGATACAATTTTTTTCCTCTTGTATGTATTTTAAGGTTTTATATTCCAGCTTTACTTCTGAATTAGAAGAACAGGATGTTAAATCCAACTCTATTTCTAATTACTAAAAACAACTGCCTATCCACGAGGCTAAGGAAATAAGAAGTTCCTATTACCTCTGGATTCATGGAACTCCAGCGTAACATGTGCATCAAATCCAAGACTGAAGTAATTATTGAAGACATTGAGGGGAAGCTGTAATTAGATAATAAAAAGAGACATAAAAACAACATGAATTCAACATTTCTCGACACACTAGGGTTTAACTGTTTAAACTTGGCTCATCATGGAAACCTACTAAGAACAAAGTGGAACATATCAGGGAAATGCAAGCAGAAGGTTGCCCTGAAGGTTAGTAATGGCTTGTGGAAAACGATCAGATCCAAGAGCCCAAAGAACACAACAGATCTACAGTGCTTTATGATCATATCTGTGTCTTTGTTAACACATCAAAGGGTTCCTTATGCTGTCATTTAGATTTCCCATAATCTAAATAAAGTGGCTGAGCCACTTAAGGTATCACCAACACAACGGTTTTCAAAGGTTTTGCTGACTCTTCAAGCTCAGCATGGCAAATGAAACTCCAGCTGTGTTCTTCTCGCTTCACATGTAACCAGGAGCAATCCAAATCCCAGAGAGAAGCCCTAATTCTATTGAGGATGCATGAGGCCAGCAGGCACACATCTGCCCTCTTCATTGTTTCACACACCCAGCAGGGCTGTAGAGAGGCAACTGTAGCATCCAATAGATAAGCTGGAAATTATAACTGAGAAGAGGAGAATGGTTTACAGAATCAGGAGGGGCTTTTTTTAATTTTGTAGTATTTCCACCATCTCCAGTCCAAATGATATATTATTATGTGATTTCCTTGCAAAAAATTTTCCATTCTTCAACTACAAGATACACTAGTGGACATTATATGGAGACCCACACACAAAGAAGTTAAATACAAAAATACACTACACCCTGCTGTAAAATAGGAAACAGCTGGTATCCATTAGCAAAATTCTAAGGAATAAAATTTTACATCCTGTTTTCAGTTTTGCCTAACTAGGGAATGGACAAAAGATTTCCTTTTCCTGTAACTAGAGAAAAGCAACAACAACCTTTCTGATAAAATGCTAAGGATTTTTTTCCAGGATTTTTAATCTTTGACATAAACGTTCAATGCCACACACATTCAATATTTGTTGTTTGGAACAACACATAAATGCCTTTCAGACAACTCTAGAATCACTGACACATGAAAAGAATCAAAGGGAGAGATGCAAATAGAAAATTAAAAAGTTGCAGGACTCCCCACCCATGCTGCTTAAAGTGTAACCCAAATCCTTTCATAAGCATTCTATGGTTTCCATGGGAAAAACCAGGCTCTGACCTTGCGTGCCCCATCCTCCAGCTCATCCTGGGGCAAATCAGGGTTGCGCTCCACCTGAAGATTCCAGCGGTCCAGCTGGACAATGGTTCCATCTTCTACATGGCACAGGATCTTGGACACTGGCTCATCTGTGTAACCCTGGCAGCAGAGTGACCAGAGAATCAGCCACGGAGGGTGAAAACAAATCAAGTAACTCACCAGTGACCTGACAGACTTCCCTCCTTTCACACATGCCTAAGACCCTTGGTAAATTTTTGATCAAGCATTTTAACAAGCTACTATTGAGGTGCACAAGTCTAGGGCAGACAAAGTAAGGCTATAAGGAGAGGAATTCAAAGTACATTTGCCTTTCCTGGAATAAGTCCAGTGCTGTAGTGAAGGATAAACAAAGAGAAAGTTTAAATTATGCTTAAATTAGAAACCTTTAGAAAATTTTACTTGGCCTGAAATACCAGATACATCTACTTACACTTTTATTGCAACAACATCATTAGTAATTCAAAATCCCAGACTGCAAATTGAAGCACACTGTTTTGCCAGAGTGAAGCAGACCTTGGACACAGCCCTGCCTGCTGTTTTAGCCAAAAGAAAGTTCCACCCCACACAACTAAATCTGAGCAGCAAGTTGAGAACCCCCAGGTAAGGGCACCCCAGCCAGTCCTTACCCCACCCCAGTTGAGGGTGCGGGCAAGGTCATTCCCAGTGCCAAGTGGAAGGACAGCCACAGGAGGTGGGGGGCTGAGTTGCAGCTCATCAAGGATGGACAGGATCCAGCCCACCTATAAAAAGGGAAATTAAGGGAACCATCAGGAATATTAAAGGGAAAAAGACGTATTGTGATCACATCATATTAAATTTCATAGAGAAGATCAAGTAAAAGAAATTTAAAAATGAATGAAGAATAATATGGACAATTCAAGGTAATTGTTTTTTAAATTACCATTATGTCAAAAGAAACTCAACCTTTGACAAACAGCTATGAAAGAAAATGAGAGAAACATTAAAACAGCATGATGTCTCAGAACTTGTCCTGCCAAGCATGAACAAGTCTCCCTTTCCCAGAGGAGAGACTTTAGTGCTGAATTATGCCACTGAGTACAAGGCATTATACCTATATATATACAATATACAGATATACACACACATATGCACACATATCTAATAAAAGAAGAAAAGACTAGACTGAAAGACAGACTAAGGTTTGGGGTTGGAGGCTTTGGATTGGAACAATGAATCTGTCCCTTGTATCCTAAGCTTAGTTATTTCAGAGAGCAATTTCTTCTATTTTTCCTCTGGACTACATAAAACTTTCAAATAGAAATCTAGCCAGAAGGAACAAATTTCTGTGAATTATTTTTTTTTCATTGAATGGTAATTTTCAAAGGGGAGAAAGAATTGTTAAAGATGTTATCAAACTTCTGGTGACTGAAATTCTTGCTGCAAAAAAAACAGGACTCTTTCTTAAACCATTTCTCACTTAAAAAAAAAAAAAAAAAAGAAAAACTGAAGGACTTGTGCTGCATTTTTAGATTAAGAATTAATAAAAATTAACAGATTTTTTTTTCCTGTTGCCAGTCTTCAAAGATGCAGTTTCTATTGCAAATGTGAGCTTTTAAACAGGACAGAAAATCAAAATCCTGACTACAGCTGGATTGAATTTTTCTTGCCCCAACTAATATTACTGTGGTTTTGAATATATTCTCAATCCAAACCAGGATAGCACTGGTGTTTCACAAAAAGCATCCAGCATAACATGGCCATCAGGACAAATAGCTGGGGTTGGAAGGACTGCAGAAGGGGTGGCCTGATAAATACAGAAGCCACTATGCTATTTGCTATTCTAGGGTATTTCCTTCTCCAAATCTCTTCAAAAATAAATTTGATTTTGCACAAATAGTATTTATCAGGCAGTTATTTATCATAACCAATTGTCCAATTATTAAAGCATTCATCTGGGATGTGATCCCCATTGAGTTCACTGTCTGACAACAGCCATCTCAAGTACTTACAGCTCTCATGACCTTGGATGTCACCAAAATTACTGAGGTCTTTTAAAGGGATTTTCAGAGGTAACTAATCCTCTCTCTTTCAAAATATCTATACTTCTGCAGTGATGACAAGAGACAGAATAAAAAGTCAACATAACATCTGTGGGGCCAGGACTTCTTAAAGAAGTTGGTCATTGTCATTGCCAGTGACTTAATCCACACACCTGTGCTTCAGCCTCCCACTGCTACAGGTAACATCACAATAACCACCACTTTGCAAATTCTTTTCTGATGAACAGAAACTTCAAATTACTAATTTATAAGCACAACATTGTTATTTAACTTGAGGTCACTTCTAAACCTTGCACATTATATTGCACAATCCAGGATGACACAGACTATCACTTCCCTGTAAACAGAAAGCTCCTGATGCTTTGAAAACAGAGCTTTCCAATTCTGCCCTGGGAAGTAACAGCAAGCAGTCACAATGGAAAAGTTACAGTAAGTTCTGATTCACCTCAATAATGAGAGGTAACATCTGGTCTCATTGCATATTCATTAAGTCCGTTTGAGACAGATTTTTCATTTCTAGATGTAATGGCTTTGGGAATAACTAGATATTAATTTGTTTCAAACTGAGCAGCTGCAGAGGTAATAGTGGAGTGCTGCTCATACTAATGAGAAGGTGCTGCCACCTCTCGCTCGCAGAGTTCAGCAAAGGGAAATAGGATGGCCCAACTCTATGTAGTTCTATTCTTTTCTCTTTTAATATCTCCATGCTTAATTTTTTTCCCCTTCCTCAGATGGGAAAGAAAACAGATGGAAACATTTTCTCTCAGCTGATGCCTTCTGCAAAAGGACTTTCATGTTTCTTAAGGAAAGTTCATCATTCAGTAACAGTCACATCTTACTTTCCCATGTCCTAGCAAGGCAGTAGTCTTATCATTGATTTTTTTATTAATTCTTGCAGGGAAAGCATTGATATTAGTAACCCTACTGCTGGGTTTTAAAAGAACCCACAGAAGCTGAAAAAATTCTCTCAGAAATTAAGTGACAAATTAAAAGAGGGGATTCTCCACAAAATAAACCAACCACCTTTCCATGCCCTAAACATCTAGAGATATGTTCTGTCTAATCGCTGCATCTTGTGAGTAGTAATGCATTTTCCTTACCATACTTACTGTTAAAATAGCCATCAACTCCATGCTGGGGAACTAAGTCCCTAGAGATTAAAGGTCAGTTTTTCTACTGATTTAGCACTCAGTGGCACAGACTGAGATTTAAAATATTTTCAAGTACTGGAAAGAGAATGCAGTTATAACAACTCCATTACCACTCATGACCTTTGGACCATGAGCCACAGAGTTTTTCTCCAAATGAAGGTGCCCAAATCCTTTAAAGCTCTGACCCCATTCACTTACCCAAGAACATAGAAATTCTGTCATAAAGAAAAGTACTGAACCTGGATCTGCCAGGATCTAGCAAGAAGGAGCAGAAATTCAGATTTAATGGCTCCCAGACACTAAGTTAACCTTCTAGACCCTCAGATCTAATATATACATTGAGAGGAGACCAGCAAAGCTAATCCTTATTCCTTTTAAGCTGTACAAAATCTTTATGCATAAAGGAAAGACGGCTTTGGACATGAGAATCTGTCCCCATATCTTCACAGGCCAGGCCACACAGAAAATCAAAAAACAAATATTAGATTTCACAAGCGTAAGATATATCTCTCTGTGCCTCTGCAGACAGTGTGAGATGGGAAACCCACCACTGTGAGGAGTTTAATCACTTGGCCAAGACCACGGGACTACCAGGTCCCTGCCACCTACCGTCCCATCCCCACCACATGCCAGGATCCTCAGGTTTGGCACTTTTCTGTACAGCTCCAGCCTGCCCAGGGAGGAAAAGGAAGGGAAAAAGGAGAAAAATGTAAGAACAGTAATGCAGACATTTTTAATGCATTTTGCTGAGTGACAGTGTAACCACCACTTACTGCATTTCAATTATTCATTACTAAGAATTTGAGTGGAGGTGGAAATGCAAAACCACCAGGATGTGAAACGGGACCTTCCTCCATGCTAGGCAGCACCTCCTGACAAGTGTTTGATCAGTTTAGCATCTTCCCAGATTTTCATAGTCCCTCTAGGGAGGTCAAAATCTTTCATTTTTCTCTTACCCTAAAGCAAACAAATTCAAACACTGAGGTTTTAAAACAATATTTAATGTTCTTCATCATGACTTGTTGAGCTACCATTTCTCAATCTTGTATAATGTGACAGTTTCTGCAACTCGTGACTTTATTTTAACACCACAGAAGGCAAGAATATGTAATAGAGTTCTTTCTCTGGATATGTGATCTAAATATCAACAGGAGAGACCAAAAAAAGCACCCATTGAAGTCCTTCTCCTTCAGTTTCACCCTTCAGAAAGCCAAAATGAAATATTTTCTGATGAAGGGGAGGGGGGACATTCATACGTAGAGAGCTGTGTGAGCTCCTCCTTTTCCCCATTATACAGCTCTGAAAAATATATGTCTAATTTAAAGCTTCCAAACATCATGAGACAACAGCAGCGCAGGTGTTTCTGCAGGAAAATAAAAAGCTTGGGTGCCTTGAATAGGAAACATTTGGACTGTTCTTCTACAGGCAAATATTTGATTTTACATTATCACTGTAAAATATCTATGGTAATAATATTTACAAAAATATACAAAACATATTTACTAAACGTGGAAGTAGTTCTGAACAGATGGTTAAGTAAAGCCACTATCCCCATGTCCAATACCACAGCAGGATGCTTTCTTAGCCCTTGGCAGCAAGAATCAGCCCTTTAAAGAGAGGTACTCTCTCTCTTGGATGAGGCTTGCACTTTAGTTATTGCCTGGTTAAGCTGAGTTAGTTACTCAGTGAGCAGGGACAGTTGCACAGTGCCATTGTGTGGCAGTCTGGAGGCAGCCTCACCCCACTGGAATGTTCATTCATTAGGGAGTGGTCAGGCATTGGGATCCTCAGCGAGCCTTGGAGCATCTGGACCTGGCTCTGCCTGGACACAGGGGCAGCTCCTGACCCCTTCTCACAAAAGCCCCCATTGCAGCCCTTCCCTTTGCTACCAAAACCTGGGTATGTAAACCTCACACAGTCACTAACCCAGCCAAGCTAGATCTTTTCCTGTTTTCCTGACCAGAGCAGAAATAAGGTACACAGCAATGAAGGCTCCAGTACTCACGCATCTCTCGGTCCTTCCTGAGAGAGATCAAAGACCTGGCGTGGATTCAAATACCACATAAACATTTGGAGAACCTTGGTGCCCTGGCAAGAGAGAAAAACCAAAGGACAAGAAGTTATGAGCAGTTTAATGATTATTGGAAAGAATAGTGTGCATTATTCATTATATTTCACCTGCTTTTATTTTTTCTGTGCTTTATAAAGCAAACATAAAACAAGAAGACAAACTAGAAAGTGGCATAGCAAATGACTGCTCTGTAGAATAGCAATCCAGGATGAGTTGCACATGCAGGCATATAGACCAATTTCAACAACACAAATCACTAATGGTCCATAAGAACAGGCATTTGGGGTCAGACCAAAGGTTCATCTCCCACAGCAACCTGTTCTCCTGCTCCTCACCACCTGCAACAAGAAGGAAACCTCTGTTATCCCACCTCACCCTCAGCTATCCATGACAGCAAGAAGTTGAACAAGATTGTAGCTAAAGTCTCCAACATATTGAACAGTGTGCTGCCCAACGTCCAAGCAATGACAGTGCTCTGGCCTCCACCATCACCACAATGATCATTCATAATCGTAACCTCTACCATCTAATGAAGCAGGAGTCAAGGACTTTGTGGGGCACAGCTGCCCCAATGGTCACTCACTCAGTGACGTGTGGCCAACCCATCACCTAAAGGTATAATTTCTGTTTTCTCAAACTCTAGGATTCATTTTCCCACTCAAATACCTTCCTTCACGTTCTGCTCAGACACAAAGTGACAGGATCTCTTACTAGCAGCAGAGAGCTAAGAACTCTATGGGCTGAGATTGTACTCTAATTCAAGAATGCCTTTCAGACATGGCCTAAGGGTACCCATCAGGAATTTTCCATAGCTCTCCCTTTCCTAGGGATGGCTCTTCTGCCTGACACCTTCCCTGAAGAACCAAGAATAGCAGTCATGGTACCTAGGAAAAGGTATAAAAGAGAGAAAATAAATGTGATGTCTTCCATAAGTATTCTTCCAGTCTCAAATGTGTGCAGTTCATAGAACTCTTGAACCAGAGGGAGGTACAGGACTTCACAGTTTTCACTTCCAAATATCTCCTCCAGCCTGTGTAAATGTTTAGCAACAGCCTATTGCAAGGAGTTTTTCACTGAACTTCAGACTGTGAGAAGAACCAGCTTTTTCCTTTTGTTTTGAATCAGTCTAAACAGTTTCATTTGATATCCTCCCTAATTCCAACAGAGAAGAAAATGAGCAGTGCCTATACTACTCTCCATGCTCCATAGGCCTCTGTTGTCTAATACATCAAACTTTTCTATTACAAGGCCCTGTTTATCGAAAGGCACTCAGACTTTTTGATATTCAAAAAGTGGCAGAACCAGGAAAATATTCACTTGGGGTGAATATTGATTCCAAGAATCCTAAGAAAGAAGTCTGCTGCATTTTAGTCACTGAAAATTGGTCTCTGTGGCACAGTACAAGACCAGTAATGATTTTTTGAGATGTCATAGGAATATATCATTGCACATTCAGAAATTTCAAAAGCCTTTCCTAGCAAAGCAAAGCCACTTTTTGGATAAAGTCTAAAGCTTCAATGGAAACTTAAACTTTCTCTGGAAAGATGAAATCTTCTGAAAACCTCCAAATTATCATTTTAGATTCCTGTCAAGGATCTAAAGATTGGAGTATAACCACTCAAATATCAAATATCCATTCCAGTCATCCAACTCTACTGAGGTAGAAAGGCCATTCCACAGCAGGGACCTCTTCTGAGGAAGGTCTTCAGGCTTCTTCGGGCACAGAGTCCTTTCTGTCTGACTGGCACAGAAATAGTGTCATTTGCAGAAACCCTGCTGGTAAACAAACTCTGCAGTGCAGACCCAGATGATACTCTTACCTGATTCCCTCCACTTTTTGGATTGACAAAAACCAGCAGTGGCTTCATGAGTGGAGAGGAGATAGGCTTTATCACAAAAGGCCGGCCTTTGTTATCCTGAGAAACAGAAGCAAGAAATAGCTTTGATACAAGTGATACATGTTTCTTTGGCATAGCATGCACAGAAGACTCAGCCTAGTTCTGACAAAGCTACCTCAGGTCCTGGAAATAGTACAGCCATGTCAATGTGGTGCCCAGCTGAGACTAATTTATCCAGCTGAGACAACAAAATAAAATAAGAGGGCTAAAATATCATTTCAGGGTAGCACACAACTATTTCAAAATCCTTTTGAGATTATTTCTGACCCTATTCTCTGCAATTATTCACACAACACGAATAATGTATCAGATACATTGTTATTCTAATACAGTTTTTCCAAAGGAAAATAGAATTCGATAATTTACTTATTCCATTAATTCCATCTAACAGACAAGTTGCATAAGCACTTATTTGCAGATAATCTGTTTTCAAATTCTTGGCCTTGCTGCCTTCCCACCTTTGAACAAATGCCACAGATCCAACAGGACATTATCAATAAGAAAACTCTTTGCCTCCCTACTCCCTAGCCGCTGCAGGACACCTGAGAGCCCAGTAATGAAGGCACTGTCCTGGGCTCTAACAGACACAAATTCCAGTTTCTGGTCTGCAGCTCTCCCACCGTGCAAGAAAGGACTTGAACCAGAGAGCCCTGGCTATGCAGGGGTGAGTCTCCCTCCACCTCTCCCATGAGGCTATTTGTCTATATAATTAATCCACCAGGAAGGATCTGGAAGCAGGGTCTTCTATAAGACACATGGTAAATAAACCAATAGATCAACAAACTATTTTCTCTCTCTGTGGTCCAATTTTAATATGGGGTCCCCTGAAGAAGACATCCTAAAACAGATCACTTCTGGACCACAGCCCTGCATCAGTGCATGCACCATGGGTTTCACAACCCCCGTTTCACACCCTGTGAAATTCTTTCACTGCTTAGTGGAAAAATAGGGTGTGAGCTGAGTCTCTTACATCCCAAGGGAACATTCTTTCAGTAGGGTGCTCGTCCTTCTGGAGTCTGGTACGTTGTTTCTTGAAAAAAATCAACTCAGAAAATGAAACTTTTCATACAAGTTTTATCTCTTCTAACAACAAATCCAATATCATGGAATTTCCCAGGGGAAAAATACATTAAAAACTTTAGGGAAAAAAAAGGGGAAAAAAAAAAAAAAAGCCTTAAAACTTTCAAGTCTGTGTTTAGACATTTAAACAAAAGGAGCATGACTTCCAAAGCAATTGAATACCTACTTCATTTCCTCTTTTGCTGGCTTTTCTTTTAAAAGACGTTCTCTTCTTTCGCCTTGTTGAAGTCTTTAAGGAGTTCTACACCAAAAGAAAAAAGAATACATGAAAAGCAAAAAAAAAATTTAGAAGACAGGCCCAGACAGAGCCCCTTTACGAAGCTCTTCCATGCATGTCCACTTGGAGAATGATAAGAGTATCTGGCACATGCTCGAGGTTTAAATTACATGCGCTGCATGCTTTACACTTCCACACCACCGTTTATGGAGAAAGCCACACACGGAGACCAGACTGGTGCTTTGGAACTGGAAACTTTCCCACGCTGTGAGGGGGGAAAAAAGATCAGATGCTCCCATAGACTCACATAACACCACATGTTGTACCTGCCAACCCTCCCAATAGGGGTAGGAGACGCCCGTTTCCCCTTCGGGGCTCCAGTCTCCTGCCCAATCAGGCTCGTCTCCTGGTATGGAGACCACCTGCATAAAGATGTAATAAAAAAACATGATAAATAAGATATTTTTCATGTTTTTTTGTTTGCTTTTTTTTTTTTTAAAAAGGAAAGAAAACAACAAGTTTTAGCTCTGGCAACCATTATGACTCAACATAACGTAGGCCATCATGGCATATGATGCTGGCACTGTGGAGTCAGTTCCAGCTGATCAAGAAACTTGTGTAATCATCTGCTGAGGAACAAACTGAATCGTTAATTTTTAACGATTTAAGTAAAGAAGGTGCCTGTGGGGGTGATTTTTTTGCTCTTAAATAATTTTTTTGTTTTGTGCTTTTAAATAACAATATCACTTAACTACACAGGAAGAAAAACATACAAGTGCCTGTATTTTTGCAGAACCTACTAAATTAGAACTTATGCCAAGGCTATTCTCCAGGCAGATGACAATCTGCTCAGTGGTAATGAGCAAAAAGGTGTTCTGGTGTGATAAGAATAGTCCAAAAAAGGGGAATTTTATTATATATTTTTTATTTCTTTTAATTCACTAGTTGAAGTTATACCTGCAGGAAACCCTAACAATTTCCATAATTGGACTTTTGTCTTATGGGAAATACTCCAAATATTTTCGCAGTATTTCACCTTCTAGTCTAACTACCACCAGGAAATAAAATAGCATGAGGAATTAGAAGAAAGTTCATTGGGTTTTTTTGTTTTCCTGGATATAAGACAGAAAGCAAGATTCACTCAGCTCATGTGAAAGTTCATTTCTGTCCTGACCTTGATCAGAAGTGTACCACTCATGAAAGTCAACAAGCAAAGATCATCAAATCTGTAAAAAGTGATGTTTATTCTTAATCCTGTTCACTATCCTACATCAACAAGAATAGCTAGTAAGTTTTGTTTAATACACATCAGCCACTTTCAGAATTTCAAGACTTGAGTATGACACAGCAAATACACAAAGTTAATGCTTCCACATCCCTGAGAATGCCTAAAGGCATTGTCCTCTATCACACAGGCCAAGAGAAGCCTGCCAGAGAGCACGAGGTCCCAAGCTCTCAGCATTCCTCAAGAAGGAAATAGTCATGCCTTATTCTTACCGAAAATACTGAAGACAGCTCTGTAGAGCAATTTCAGGAATTTGCTCTTTTAGACCATATTTTGAGAAACCACCTAATGTGTTCATATGTTCATAATCTTCCCTACTCTGATACAAAGCAATCTTGGAAGCATGATAAACCATAAAGACTACCAAGTGCATCAGCAATCCCATCTGCATTGACTGCAGGCAAAAGTCTTGATGTCAAGAGAAATTTTGGGGGGCATTACATTCAAAGCTGCCTCCCATGGGGGCCGTAGGCCAGTTCTCCAGGCATTCTCTGAAGGAATCTCCCTGGGTTGGGACAAAACACAGATCAGAGAGAGAAGACCTAGTCCGCACTCTTGTTAGCAGTGTGCTGAAAGCTCACATGCATACCAAGTTCAGAAAAACCCTGACTAATTAAAAAAGTATAATTTAAAGAATGTTTAAATGTAGTTGCCATTAAATCCCACTATAATGTACCAAACAGTGGGGTGGGAAAAGGCATGCAGCTATATTAAAGAAACAGTTTAAGGCTAAGCCTCCCTTCCTGACTATAACCATTTTCATTTCCATACTCAAAAAGGCACTAAATTCTGCATCTCAGTAATGTTATTTCACTTTTTTTTTAACATACCTACACCTATAGTGCTAACAGCACCTAAAGCTTTGCTACAGTAATTGCAACCACATGTTCATAGCAGATGAACCGCAAAAAGCTGCTTAAACATACACAGGGGGTTTTGCAAACATGCAGAAGAGTAACAGCCAAAGAGTATCAGCAGTCTTTGCACACTGAAGTGAAGAAATGGATACATAACACCTTGTTCAAAGAACAAGGTAATGACTATTTTGTAAACATATAATGTTATTCAGCAAGGTACCTGATAGCAAAGCATACCTTTATAATGGGCACCATAAGTAAATCCTAACTTGCCCCAAGAGAGGAAACCTCTCCTTTGTGGATGTCAGTTTGTCCATCTTCAAAAAGAGATTTTTCATATTATTGAACAGTCAGTATAGATCTCAGAAAACTTAGGTGGATGAACAGAAGAATTGCAGTCCTTCTTGGATGGTGTTGGGTGAAGGCCATGGACTACCTCAGACAAATCCAATGAAACCTTTCAGCTTTTTCCTTTACAACATTTCATCCTCAGTTTCCAAAAGTTTTTAGCACACTGATTTTGAAATTACTTAAACAATGAACAGCATCTGGGAAGGTCAATCTTGACCGTTTTCTGGTTGTTCACAAACCACTATCAGACAAGCCAGCTGCACTCAGCAGTTGAAGAAATAAAGAAATAAGCCCAGAAATTTAAGTATTCACTAGAACTAGTTCACAGTCCTCAAAGGAGGAGAAGAAAACACCAAGTTTACTCACCTTGAACAGAAAAACCTTGGATTTTATAGTTACTGCCTTTGTCTTCCCAAGCAGAAGACAGACTAAACCAGTAAATCCATCAGTCAGATCCTCCTTATCATCTACTTTTCTCCCACAGCACAAGCATATGGCAAGTCCACTGCCAGAGCTAACAGCACTTTGGCTACCAAACCTCACCTATAACAAAATACCACCAGTCAACAAGGGTGACCTGCTTCACAAACTAGGAAATGGAATTGTTTTGAACCCCAGAAAAACAGCTGGTATCAAAGCACTGCTAGCAATACAGAAATATAGGAAATCACTAAAAAAGTTACAGAAGTGGGTCACATTATGGATAACATGGAAGAGGTATTGGGACTTTTCCATTCATGTAATGGGGTCATTACGCACAGGGCTACCACCAATTCCAAAACTGTTTGAACCATTCTGAATATTCTTCATCTTGCAATCAGTTGCTTAAAAGAAGCAAAAGCTCCATATTTAGACCATGGGTTATCAACAGAAATTTGTTTTTAACCAATTACACCATGATGCTTCACTAGCACATTGTTGGTAACGAGACACAGAGTGTGGTCGTTGTGCAAGCCTAATATTTGAAAGGTGGTGACCCACATTGTATAAAATAAGCATGGAAAACCATTTTTATGGCAATCAAAAAATAAAAAATTATAAAACATGGCAAGGTTTTGCTACAAAACGCCATCTAATTTACTTAAAGGAAACCACAAACAAACAGGATGCAGGCACCACTAAAACCAATTTTATATGAGCAGGGAATTCAGTTCAGGGGTTGTCTGTGACCAATGTAAGTAGTTAATTAGAGCTGAGGAAATATTTTATACCCAAAAAGCTTCTAGCCATATTTATTCTGACTGTGGAATGTGTGAAAAACAGATTGTTGGTAACACATTCATTTTTTTAATGTGAAATTATAAAAATTTGTAAATACTGTGTTTGTACTCTCTGGATCAAGTGATGTGAATATCTCATAGTGTTTACTAAACATTTCTATAGGGTGAAGAGGGTCATAATACATAGAAGTAGAGCTGGCCAGAAACAGCAGGAGAGGAAAAATATTTCCTAAGAAAATAATAAATAAGAAAACAAGACTTCTTGACAAAAAATCTGAAAACACATCCAAAAGATGCCTCATTATTTTCTAAAGCAATAAGAATGTATTTCCCATAACTCCAATGGGTGCTATTAGGAAGCTTAATGGAAATGCACCCATTGTCTGTGTTAAATACAATTTTGATCTATTTAATGTTTCAGCTGCTCAAGATAAGGTTTTGCATGCTACTGACCATGAATTTCAAGGACTAAAGATGTGAGTTAATAATGAAGTACCTTCTCTGTGGTCACAACTCAGGCACACAAAGCTAACAGATACTTTCTTTTAGTCTAACATTTTAACCCTTTATTTAAAAGATTTTTTTTTCTATAAATCATAATTACCTAGATCAGATTTCTTTTTAAATTTGAAGTTGTCAAAAAAAAAATTAACAAGAAAGCAAATTCTCTACAGATATTATAAGGAAGGTACCGTGCTTTGGGCAAAAAGCCAAATCAAAAGAAAACTACATGCCAGGGTTTGTTTGGGGTTTTGGGGTTGGTTTTTTTTCATTTGTTTGGGGTTTGGGTTGGTTTTGGGTTTTTTGTGGATTTTTTTTTTGGTTGTTTGGTTTTTTGTTGTTGTTGTTTTGTTGGTTTTTTTACTAAAAAATTAAATAAAATAAAAATTAAAATGATTAAAGAAAAGCTTCTTTTAGTAAGGTCAAACGTGGACACATCTGTCAAATACCACACAATTGCTAAAAATTAGCCAAGGATATTAAGTCCCCCCCAAGGAGTCAAACATTCCTCAACAAAAGAGAAAAAAGTATTTCTCTGGAAGAGACTAAGTAAAACAGAGAAAGACTGCCGGGAAAATCTACAAATAGCAAAAAGCCTTTTTTCTCAGAGTGGAAGTGGCTAGGAACCTTTCTATGCTCTCCCTTGACCTAAAGGAAAAATAGAGGCCTCTGTGACTGACTTTTTGGTTCCTCTGTCCATATATCTCCCCTTCCCTCTGCCCCTTGTCTTTAACAACCAGCTTCCAACTCATGCCCAAATCTGTCACATCCCTAAGCTGGAACTAAAGACAGTGTCACAATTTAGGCCTCAGGCCTTTTTCCAGTTTCATGGAGTACTTTTATCTTAATGCCTTGGCTACAGCCTGAACTTCTTAAGTTTCTTCTTGACAGCCAGGAGGCAGAATCAAAAAGCCCAGGTGATTTCCCAAAGATGGACTGAAATAAAGAATATTATTCTGAAATTAAAAAAAAACCCACAGAATTTCTGACTCTCTGATATGTTCAGTGTTTGTTTCTTTCAGCTCAACTTAGAGTAGAAACAGACTTTCAAAGAAAAAATTATTCTTGCATTTGTGAACCCCCTTTTAATTTTTGGCCAGCTCTCTCTTAGGTATCTTTTTTCCCTGTAGTGTTCAGCAGTGAGTTACCCTTTCCAAGACCTACTACATCCATCACAAAATCTTTGAAGTCCAATGCCTGTTGTGTGCAACCCAATGAGCATGTGGGTTTGCTGCTGGCTGCACAAGCACTGCTGTTAGACCTAATTCTTTACATGTCCATTAAAGGCAAATCCAGAGGGATGCCAGCCCAGACACAGCAATTCCTACTTTAGTTTGAGTGAATGTTTGTGAAGTTTTTCCCTGTATTTGCTCAGCTCTATTTATGAAACATGCTTGACTGCCTACCACAGAGGGGATGTCTTGCAGTATGCTTGCTGAACTCACAGGAACAACTCTGAGCTGAATTAGCTCAGAAGAAGTCATGTTTGTGGCTAATCATCCCAAACAGGGAAATTTACTGAAGGACTTGATGGAGGGGAAAGAGGATACAGGTTCATAACCACCATGGATGTATGCTAGGTTTCAGGGATAGAGACAGAGTTGAACAAGCATGCCTTGGTGAAGGAGGACCAAGCAGAGAAGCCAGGCTGGCCCTGCACAGCCAGACAGGCCCTGCACAGCCAGACAGCTTCAGAAACAGACATCAGCATGCAGTTACCTGAGGTTTCTTCACCTTAATGATCCAGGTGGGAGGCACAATGACAGCAGCATGAGCCCCCAGGGAACATGGCTCCTCAATGTGATGTAGCATGAAACAGGTGACTTTGTTATGAAACTGGAAGAGAGGGAAAGAGTAGAGTCAAGAAAGAGGACAAGAAAGACAAAGGGGAGGCCTGGAGAAGAAGAAGAGGGTGATGGTACAAAAACTGGAGCAATATTCCCAACTCCACCATCTTCTAGTCCTTCAAAGCATGGAGATTTAGGACATGTAACTAAAGATGATCTTCCTAAGCCACAACTTCTTAGGAAAAAAAAAAAA
>VYXD01005828.1:826797-922769 GCA_013397195.1 Hylia prasina
GGTTAAAAAAAAAAAAAAAAAAAAAAAAAAAAAAGGACAAACAAAAGCAAACCAAGACAAACAAAAGCACCAAACCAACAACCCCCCACAATCATTCCTAGTTAAACCCACATCACACTCTCCTGAAGTATTTTCCACTTACCGCCAGCTTGCACCAGGAACAACTGATGGCCACAATCTCTTTACTATGGAAGGAGAATTTCTGCTGAAAGCCCTAAAATAACCAGGGGGGAAAAAGGATTAAATTCCTATTGACTATAAGAAAATATATACCTCTAACTCTAGCCAGGTGAGTGTGCTAGGCAAGCAGATTTTTGAGGGATAAAATAATTACAGGAGGTAACAGAGAAGATTTTTCCACTAGATATATTCACACAATCCTTTTTAAAGGATTTGTGCAAAATTTTATGCTTTTCCTTAATTTTTTTGTAGTTAAAAACAATGGAAGAAATAGAGAAGAAATGTCTATTTTAATTTTTAATGGATTTCTACAGATCTGAATTTTTCAGATTTTCTGTTGAACAAAGTGTTCTGTCATTGCAGCCTTGTTTGTTCTAAATATA
The DNA here is from genome assembly GCA_013397195.1 of Hylia prasina. Taxonomy (NCBI): domain Eukaryota; kingdom Metazoa; phylum Chordata; class Aves; order Passeriformes; family Sylviidae; genus Hylia; species Hylia prasina. Next base: position 827,361 of record VYXD01005828.1, read on the forward strand.
AACAAGAATTTGAATTTTCCTTTTCTTTTACTACAGAGTGGAATTACCTCCTTTTTTTATGACAGAACAAAATTAACTACAATGTCTCTCTGGGACAGTTCTGACAGGGAAATGAAGTAATTAAGTTTGTAGTTTTTTTGAACTGACTCAGATTAAAATCTTTCCAATAAGTTCCAAAAATCCCAGTATGGTCTGATTCAGATAACACAATTTAAATAAAATATTTCTTTATATTTTTAAAGAGAAAAGCCCTCCCAAACCAGAAAATGTGATTTTATTCTCCTAGAGAGGAGCTTCTTTCTATAGAATGCAATATGATCTTGCTGTAAATTCTAAGGCTGGAAAAGACAATCGGGTCATATATATCCTTCTGCATGTAACACCGGCAACAAATAATAAGACACAGTCTGTAATTTTGAGCTGAGTTAAAGCTTATTTTAGTCAGAGAAAAAAATTGATTTGGGTTGATGGTTGGAGAGATGGAAAGTCCACAATTTTCAGTGAGCAGTTTGTCATAGTTGCCTTTACTACCTAGACTTCAGATTTGCAGTTGGTTGGATCCTTTAGTCATGGCCTTCCATCAATCCTCTCTCCACTTCTGTAAGTAGCCCATCACCACCCAGAATTTTCTAATTCAATCTCTCTACCAAGTGATGAATTTGCAAGCCAGTTTTGCTTTCAACAAGCTGAGCAATACCTAAATCTCCTACACGCTGGACAATGCCCAAGACCCAAGGCAAAAAAAGTTATAAACTGATTTAGTAACACCTAACTGGTTATTGCCTCACTGCTTCTGTTATTAAAGTCCTCCTTATCCTGCAGGACAGATGAGCCTATTAGTGTTCAGTGAAATGACAAGGTCAAGCACGCCAAGAAGGAGAATTAAATAAACAACCAAAAAAAAAACCAAACCATGCAGAGATGCCTTGGTCTTCCTAAGTGAGGGACTGAGTTACAATCTGTCTGTACAGGGTGGCTGAGGACAATTCTGTTGATGCCCAGAATGCAGAAGTACATCTTGCAGCTTCATCTACAGGTGTCCCCAGCATGTACTCAAACCAGTTTTCCACATGGACCTCATCACCAAGATCAGCTCCTGAAAAGGCTTGTGTTACCTCTGGCTACATTTTGGGGGTTTTGTTTCAATCCTTCTCCTAATGCCTCAGGGTTTACATTCAGAGAAATTCAAAGAGTAAATTCTTCATAATGAGAGCAATTTGGCATATTCAGGTTTAGCAGTGGAATGTAGTGAAGTGGCTTAACAAAGACAAGCTGGCCAGATACTTCTGGCTGAGCACATCTTGGCTGCCATTCAGTGTGGGCATAAGAGCAGAGTGACAGTAACTGTGATACAAGTGCTGGAGCAGAGGTCTGACTTTGGACAAAACACTCTTTCCTCATTTACTTACTCTAGTGCTTCACAATGTTTCTCGCAAATCTCACTCCTCCTTGTTCCAAAGTGCATTAAAATAAAAAAGAATTATTTCAGTCCCTCATGGGCACGAAGTGTTTTGGCTTTTTCTGCTTTGTAACGTCCAGGGGGAAAACTCTTCTCTCCCAAAATCTCCAATAATAAAAGTCTAAATTCAGTACATTAATTCCGCAGCCCATCAGCTGTGCATTTTAAACATACGGACTGAGCAGCTTGTCTGGTTCTGGATGGATCATTTTTCATTATTTAGTAAGTCATTTGGCTTTTAGGGAGTCATTAGAGAAAATGATACAACAATAAAAACATATTAATGATAAAGAGCAATAAACCACCACTTTCCTCCCTCCAATTGCTTTACAAATGTGAGCTAATTCTTCCTAAGGATACAAGTTTGATGTAAAACAGCATTTATTTGAAAGCTAGCTTTACAAATAAAGTAACTGATAAAATTGATAAAATAAACTGAGCACTGTAAATCAAAGTGATATTTGACAGGGACTACAGGACTGAAACATAGGAACCCTCCATATTTCACTAGAAATCATATTTTCTGCCTTCTCTGAGTGAGAAGGAACACTGAATATCAGATGTATTCAATCATGCAAGGAGGTCATCTGCACCAAATTAGAAATTGTAAGATAGAAAATGAATTTCACCTTTTTGAGAGCATCAGCCTAACAGTATATAATTAGCACTGATTCTCCAGCAACCAATCCCTCCACAATACATGAAACCCCATGTTGTGAGCTGCTCCTGTAGAAATAAACAGTTGTGCACACCAGAAAAAATGTAGGAAAAGAGCACCTGATTGCCCACAAAAGCAGCTTGTGTTGGTAATTCAACCAATCTGAATAGTCTGGATTAAAGTACAAATTAACATAGACACCTGTGCACCAAAAACAGCACATAAGGATTACTAGTTCTGATATGTTTTATTTATATCATCAGAGGTATTTTTTATTAAAGACTATTTTCACACCGGTGTTAGGCCTACTAATAATATTTTTTGCAAGTAATTTCCTACAAAAGATTTTCTCTTTTTAGTGCTCTTAGAGATATCTTAATGCAACATAACTGTAGGAGAGCCAGGTATTATTACAACTTGAATGCAGACTGCAACAGAAGCATTTGGGTGGTGATCACTGCTAAAATAACAAAGAACTAGAATGGCCTTTCAAGCATGAGAAATCTCAGTCTTCACTTTACATGCAGCTCTTCATCAATCCACAGGCCTTTAAAGGGACCAGTGACAGAGATACTGTAGACACACACTGGAAGACACCCCCTCTGGACACCACAGAAGGTTAAAGAAATAGTATTTGTTTAGCATTATGGTCAAAAATATGTTCTCAGTCTCAGAAAACTCCTAGCCACTGTTAACTGGAAGCATATGAGAAAAAGATTCCATTTCATTCATCCTTAAGCTTCTGTTACTGCACAGGTAAGAAATGGATGCTGGGTCACATGGTCTGAGCATTTTTATGTCATATTATAGAAAGATGAAAAAAATTATCATGATTTCTCTGATGATGCCAGGTAACAAACAGCTAACAGCTATGAAACAGCTATGAAACTGTCTTTTTCCCCCCACATCTTCAAAAGAAAGAGAAGAATTCTTAAACATCATAAATGGTGTAGTTGCCACAGCTTGGGAACACTTAATTACCAACTCTTCCAACACAAGAGCTATGAAGCATTAGGAAAAACAGCTAATGTGTGACAGGTTTGAAACAGCCAAATGTAGTTCTCACGGCATGAAGTTCAGGAATTTCTGGCTAAAGGATGTTGTAGATGTTACAACTTTACATGAACTCAAGGTTCATCATGGCAAGACCACAGGAAAGAGATTAACATAGACTATTATCTATAAAGGCACTGGACAGAAATAGATTGCTTGCTTACACTGCAAATTCCAGGCCCCCTTCCCGGGTACCAATTCTCTATATAATACTTCAGCAATAAATCAGTGAAATCACCCTTGAGAAAAAGAGTAAAAAACCTAAAGCCTAGATGAGTTTATATAAACTGTATTTGCACTAGCAAGTAATGTGTAACAGGGTAGCACCTGTTCTGTTAGTACTCAAGAGATTACACACAAGCATTTTCAGATAATTTTAGTTTGGATTAGCTGTGGCCTGGTCTGGTCCTGTGGACTGAATTCCCACCAGTAACTACAGAGTGAACTTTTAATTAAGTTTAATCTAAAAGGAATTCAGTTCACTTGTTACAAGACTGTCCCACATGTGGACCATTGTAAGTGATGATAACTAGGAAAAAGTCTTTTTCAAGCTGTACTTCTCATCTAAGGTGAAACATTGACAGACCCCTGTGTACTCAATTTTTCAGGAAGCGTCAGCCATGGCACATAATGGCACACAGAATATAAAGGCTATGCCAGGGATATGGAGTGCATTAACTCCTATCCATTTGTTTATGATTTGAAGCATGAGATGGATGTATCCTGCAATTTTTTTTTTTTAAAAACTGTAATTACTGATCATTAAAATACTTAACTATTCCATTTCAGGCATGGGAGATGACTATTACACAACAATGAGATCTACCACAATTCTTAAGTATTCCCTGAATAATACGTTTTTATTACTTTAAGTTTACTGTCACTCTATTTAAGTGAGTTTCCTTTTTCTTGCAAAATGGGACAATAATAAAGGTGGTTCTTACTTGGTTATAGCAGAGCACATGCATTTTGCTGTAACAGGAGACTGTTTGGCCAATAACGTAACTGATATTTTTTATCATTTTCTCTAATTCTTTTTTTCCTGGCAAAGAAGAACTCTACTACAACATACTTATGTTGTTCTTAACCAAATATTTCTTATTTAAGAGGAAAACTGAGATTTTCTTTGAACTCTGTATTCTCTGTTTGATGGTTGGGTTTGAAAACCTATATCAACTAAGGCTGCCCATGGCTTGTGGCATGGCAACCAAGGCTTGTGCATACCAAGCACAAGTTTTTACATGATACCTAGTAAGTACTGTCATTGCAAAACGACCCCCAAGTGCCTGTAGGGGACATCCAGGCCAAGAAGGCAGTGAAGGATGGCAAAGTCATACCCTAAGAATGCTTTGTGCAAACTGCCTTGCTGCACCATTCCCATGGTACTTGCTATAAAAGGGCATCACATTTTTATTGCATGTCCTGTTGCAGCTGGTAGCTGACAATATCCATGATATCCACATACAAATCTCATTTTTCTCTGACTGAGGTGCTGTGCCATGGAGACAAGACATGGACTTTCTTACTAATTGGAAAGAGGGAGGCCAGAGTATAATATAGTGCTAGAGAAAGGAAATTAAATCCCTGTTAATTTATTTTTTAAATAACTCTCGATATATTTCAGGGGTTCATAATATTTCAGAAGAAAGACTTTCAGTAGCTAAAGTACTTCTTCCCCCTTTTTATACCTTTTTAGAAATAAGTTTTTACAACCTATGAAGCAGAGGAAACATAAAGCAGTCTCACAAATCTTAGAGGTTGCTGGGGAAGAAGGAAAGCAACAGCCTTTCTTTTCCAAGAGCCTAAAAAATAGGCCATCACAATTTTGGCACAGAGGACAGCACTGCAAGAACACCATATTAGCACAGGGTTAGCTTAGCAATTAAAAAGGCTCAAGGAGTCACAGTTTTCCTCCTCCTCATTTCCAGCAGCCAGTACACCACAACTTCCCAGGACAAATGATGTGCTCATTCCTGCAGACGCAGCTGCCTTTCCCTTCCCACGTGGGAATCAGGACTGTAATGCTCAACCTTTCAGGCTTGTCATTAGCTATTAAAAAAGGCCAAGTGTTTGTGATAGAAAAAAATACAGTGACTAGAAGGACCTACTGAGTACCCTGAATTCCTACCTGCCCTGTGTGGTGCTTGTGCTGTGCTGGAAATCTTACCTTTCCACACTGCTTACACTTGCCCTCCTGCCTCCGCCGGTGCACCCAGTGGTGCCGCACAAAGTTCTGCAAACAAGGACAAAAAGAGGTTTGTTACAGAAAGCACTGGCATCCTGCACTCAGTGGTACCACCTGTGTGACATTTGTTAACAAGCACCAAAGAAAAAGTCCCTTCAGCCAACAGAGTAGTTCCTGGAGTAAAATGTGCAGCAGGCGCTGCAGGAAACCTCAAAAACCAGCAAAACTGTAGGAGAGGACAAGGAATAAGGACAAGGTGGTGTTTTCTTTATCCATGTTGAAATGAGGCCAGAACTACTTCCTCAATATTCAGAGTTTCAAATGTTTGATTTCATGTTTCAGATACTTCTAGAGGGGGAAAAGAAAAAATACGAAGAGAGAACAAGTGAAAGGAGAGAGAAACAGCTTTTTTAAAAAATAAAAATACTAGCTCTTAGGCAAGGAGGAAAAAAATGCTACCAAAAAAAAAAAAAAAAAAAACAACAAACCAACAACCAACCAAAAAAAAAACCACACAATAACTGAATGAATGGGCGCAAGACGACAGGTTTCTGTCAGTGTAAGTAATAGAGTGTTTCAGCTAGAATTCATTTTACATTTATTCTGGAGAGGGGAACATGTTCCACTGGGAACGAGTTGTCTCTCTCAGACTCTTCTCAATCCCCCAGCACTTCTGCAGCTGCACACCAGGGGGATCAGCACACATGTCAAATGAAAAGTGATCATCATTTGTCCATTACTTACTTCTCTTGGAGATCTGGAGCCTCCTTCTCGGAAAGTCGGTTTGCAGCGAAAATTAATCTGGCATTGAAACAAAACTGTTAGAACTTAAAGTGAGCTGAAAGAAAGTTTATTCCAATATTTTGATCTAGGCTTGATTTCCAAAGTATTTATTATCTATTAAAATATTTGCTTCACTAGGAGAAAAGAAGTTACCTGTGTGTCAGAAAAATCTCTTTTCATATGCCATATTAATTCTCCTTGCTATACCTCTACACAGCCCCCATTGTCACTAATGCTATTGCTGCCTACTCAGTTCCAATATTTCAACTGCCTCCTCCTTCTAGAAGGAAAACACTTTATCTGTTTTGTTTTTCTGAAGATCATTTGCAAACAAGTGCACACTTCAGCTTAGGTCTCAAAAGTTAGTAGGTGCTGGAAATTTCACTCTGTAAGACCTTTTTGCACATCCTATCTTTATGTCTTCATAAACAAAATCTGTGGAGAATCTGACATTTACATAAATAACCATGCAAATTCTCATAGATTTCTATATTTTCCTTAGATAAGGATGTTTTCATCCACCTCCCCAGCCACAAATCACTTGGGGAGCATTGTATTTTCTCATGCAGTGCTGTTGGCACTCCAAAGAAGACAACAGGAGTGCTCATGAATGGAAAATATTTTGAGGAAGGTGAAGAGGAAAAAAGTATTTAATAAACAAGAAGGCAGTCCTATGAGAAAAAACTGAAAGTTTTGAGAAAAGAAAAACAATAGAAATAAGAATAGAGGGACGTAGACATTAAAAAAGGCACTGAAGAGAGAGAGGCCTGCAAAAATTCTAAAGGGTATGTGAAGTAAGGATGTATTAAATGAAATAAATTCAAGTTTGAGTTCACTGTCCTTCAAAGAATTAAATATTTGAAGATAATGCATAACTATGGTTTTATTACAAAGGTAGTATGACCAAGTTTCTCCAAATTTAAATACAACCCTCCCCAAATAAATTAGTCCTTCCCTCATTTAATATTTGCCTTCAAAATAATAGCTCTAGGGAGAAAAATAAAAATAATAATTAAAAACAAAGGCACACACATAAAGGAAGTAAACAAAATACCTAGTACATATAAAGAAACAAAAGGCATTGTAATAGTTTTCTTCCATTGCTCTTCACCTGGAATTGCAATTTGTTGTTTCACAGCTCAGCCACAACAGGCTGGAAAGACAAAGCTTATACTTATTTTGCCTAAACTGTGCACCTTTTCAGAGAGGGCCAAGCAGAAGACTTATGTACTAGTCTTAAACTTTATAGACTTTGTAACAGTTTATAACTTTATAAACAGTTGGTTTTATAACACCAACAGAGAGGTGGATTCATGGTCTCCAAAACAGCTCAGAGAAGCTGGGTTTTATCTAAGTGCTCATTTTCTCTGGCTGGCAATGCCACCAGCTCGCTGGGCGATGGAAAGTCAGCGCTGCTGGTGATGAAGGAAGTCATGAAAAATTCACTGGTAACATTTTGTGCTGAAAGCATGTGCTAATGTTAATTTCACTGTGGATAAAAGCGTTGGGGGTGGAAATGGTACCTCTCCAACTTGGTATTACGGCAATCACTGTGGGATTTGTCAACATGAGTCCAAACACTTGGAAAGGAAAAAGCCCTTTCCTTATAGGGTTGCTGCTATAAATTTGTTATGCATCAGCTTCTTTTATGAAGAACAACATTGCTAAACATTTAGGAGTGAAAAAGAAGCTCTAATGAAAGCAATGGGGAAATTCCCACACATATTTTTTTGCATGTATCCCACCAGGAATGAAAAGGGTGGAGGAGATTTCTCTAGCACATTTCCAGTTAGGCATAATGAAGCCAAATCTCTGAGGGGAAGACTGAGGGCAGTGATAGATATTCTGTAGGTGCCCGGGTGTGATCAAGGATCCTTGAAGGAAATGAGAAGCAGGACAGATGCCCACAGAAATAAAGTGTAAAGGAAAGGTTTGATGATTTCCATTTTAAGACAAAAACTTGAGTTCTGAAGTTTTGAAAAGAAAACAGTATGGTCTAGTAAATACAGGTGGAAACATTCGCACTAGCATCTTATGCTACACTGCTCATAATAAGTATAGCTGTCATATAATGAATTATGCTGGCCTTAGTTGGGGAGTTGTAAAAGACCAATTTTGTACATGACAGGATACTCCATTTTCTTGCTTCAATTTCTAATCTAGAAGTAGAGGCAATTTATTTTTCAAACATTAAAACCACATTCTGTTGTTTTTGTTCTTTGTTTGGTTTTGGATTTTGTTGGGTTTGGGGTTCGAAGAAATATACTTTAAAAAAAAAAAAGTGCAGAATTTTAAGCCAAGTTTTGTTCACAAGTATGTTGTTAAAACAGCTGTGAAAACGTAATTTGGCACCGAGTGTTTTCCAGGCTGAAACCTCCCTAAAAGAATTAAAAGCGTGTTGGCTACGTCAGGCTCCAGAAGATGGCAATGTCTCACCTTCTCCAACTGCTCCATGCACGCGTTGTGCACCACGATCTTGCAGGCAGCGCATTTCCTCCGCAGGGCAGACTTCTGCAACAGGAAAGGGACACTGGTGAGCGTGGAGGTGAGCTATTCCCAAGAGGCAAACAAAGTCAGCTGAAAAACAGGAGATTTTTCGCTCCCTAGGCAACACACTTTTTTTTCCCCCCTCCCCTCCTTTGGTGCTCTCAGCTGTGTATAGAATAAATAAATAAATAAATGCAAAAGAGCCGAAGGTCCTCCGGTTAAAACCTGAAGTTGGTGGAAAAAAAACCCAGCCACAGCAGTGCAGCTTGTGAACTAGAATTGGATGCCTCCCTTTAGGTAGGGGATCAGGGTAACACTGCAGAGCATCACGCTAAAAATGAGCATCCTACGAAGATGAGGAGCAAAGAGGAGAAAAATTGCACCTCTAAATCAGAGAACTCATATCAGTTTGCAAGAGGTCATTTCATGCTTATCATAAAATATTTAATTTGATGGACCTGACCGTTGCCTTGCAGAAAAACACTTGGGTACTTAGGTCATTTTAGCAGAGAATGATAAAATTCTCAGAGAATGCTGTTAAATGCTTATGAAATGTTACAGCAGGGACAAAATTCTTAATTATGCTAGTTAGTTTATTAATTTCAGTAGGGCTTTTGAAATCATTTCCGTTGAATCCCCTGGGCCAAGGCATATCAAAGGCAAAAGAATGCATCCAGAAGAGAGAATGTATTTATTTACTTTACTTCTACAAACTCAATTTAATTAACCAGATTGGAATTAATCTTCATAGAAATTTAACTTACAGACTAGTGTTTGAGGTACAGAAGTTTTATAAATACACAGTAAGCTGAGATTATTTCTTTGCTTCAGGTTTTTTACATTCAATTTATTCATGTCCATTTAAATATGTAATAAATTATTTCTTTATAATTTTCAGCATCTTTTAAATAAGCTCATAAAAAAACAGGGAACACAGCTTCAGCTCACATTAGTTATAATAATTTTATTGATTCTCATAATTATCTAGATACACCCTGACTGCACATGTTCACATGTACATGGTGTTCTAATGTTTCACCTGAAGAATCATGGCATTGTATAGCAGACTAGGTTTTCACACGTTTTGTGACTTGGTAACATAAAGCATTTTTTTTACCTCTGCGTTTACCAAGTACGTTTTTTATCTCTGTGAAAACCATATGCAACATATTACTAAACTTCCATGTTACTTTCAATGCACCAAATCATAAGGAAGAATTTGATCAGTTTTAGAAAGGCAAATTTCTGCTGAGAACACAAGAACCATCACACGGGGTCAGAACAAAGGTCCACTCAGCCAAACAAATCCTGTGTCCAGCTTTGGCCAGAACTCAGGGCCTCAGGAACAATGCAAGTGCACAGCAAACACACAGTGACACTTCCTTTAAGTATTACCACACAATCAGCAGTTGCTGGGGCTTTGCTTCAGTACCCTGAAGGAGCCATGGGCTTCTCAGGCTTAGCCTTAATGCTGTATACCACAATGCAACCAATTTGCTTGGGAAGTTTTAGGAGATGGATATTAAATTTGTGCCACGGAAAGCACCAGTATTTTGGATCACATTGCCCTGAAAACTGATTAGTGAATCAAAAAGCTTTGATTTGAATTAAATACTCTGAAGGTGGCATGGGGTGGGGGGCATTGGAGGGGGTGACAATAAAAGCAGAAAGAGAGTATCATGAAGAGTCACAGATGGTAACCACAAACATCCCAGAGAAAAGGAGTTCCCTTTAACCTTTTCAGTCTAAAGGATAGGATATTTCCTTAGAGCACTGTTTCAAATCAAGGACATGAACACAGGATCCCCACTCTCTGCCCAAGCTTCCTAAATACCAAAGTTAGAGGGGCTTGAGTATTTTCTTCTCTTTTGATGAAGCAATTTAAGTGAAGCACTAGGCAAAAAGAGGTCCTGAAATAGACTGGAAGTGTAACAGTCAAAGAACAGATCTCATGGATCTGAGATCAGTTCAATGAAACATTTCAATCGGAAAAGCTTCAACAGGAGAAAGATGACCTTGAATATTCCCAAACAGGAGAAGGTAAACACCCAAATATGAGTGCACTCATTGCTGGTAAGTGCATTCAAGAGCTTGGAAAATTCAGTTCAAACCCTTGCAGTGATTAAAATTGCAGAAATTTGATCAGACTCTCCACTCAGAGACTGCAACAAGTAATATATTTGAGTGTATTTTCATGTAAAATAGACTAGTATTTTTTAATATTCCTGAAGCACCTCAGTATTCTATCTCTTTTTTTTCCCTTAGCATGATAATAAAGCTGTTTATTACATACATTCTCACTGTGTAAACAATCTGGGTCAATCAAAACTGACCTGGGCTTTTTTCCTGAAGCAATAGAGTCTTTACCAGCAGCCTTTTGCCCTTTACACTCTCCTTTTGGAACACAGGCAAACAATTCAAGCTCTCAAGCAACTGAGCACTGCATCAGTCTGAAACCAGGCTTGTTACCTCAGAAAGAGAAAAAAGATCTGAAAATAACTCACTGAGAATTTGACTTGGCAGCTTTCCTCCCCCAGGTAGCAGAGGTCCCCAGAAACATTTGTCTCAAGCCACAGATGCTCTCCATTCACAGCATTTTCCTGGGAAAAAGAAATAGTTGTTAATCTGTTTTGTGAAATTCATCCATGTGCGTATATAGGGAAAAAACCTGATTTCCACATAAATTTAGAAAACTAAAATAAACTAAACAAAAAAAAAGCCAAACAAAAACCAGCTACCATGTCACCAGGTGTTGCTTTGGTTTTCTACAACACAAAGCCATAGTAGATAACAGTATTACCCTGGCTAACCATCCTAGCTTACAGGATGCTGATAATAAAATGATGCGTCACCAATCTAAACCAAGGTATTTTTGAGCACGTTCCAGTTAAAAGTTGCTGATGTTCTTCCCACATGCTACATAGTTTAACTGGGAATTCAGATTTCATAAGCATAAGATGTACACAGAATTTTAAAGAAGCAAAAAATCCAGAGAGATGAAACAAAAACACAACTAATGAACTTTCAATGGGAGAAACCAAAAAATTTGAGAACCAGGCACATGTTGTAAAAAACAACATGTTGACTATAGCTTTAGGGTGATGGGATAAGCTAGACAGGGGAAAATGCCTTCTGTGAAATAGCTGGGTCAAGGTTCTGTTTGTGAATACCCCAACAAAACATTAGACTGCCAGGAGAGACTAGACTTGATACATGAAAGAACAACGCATTCATCTGAGAATAGTCTCATAAAAAGAATCTACCTAGCACACTGACAATTAGGAGTGATCAACAGGCTAACATCTACTTTTATCTTGACAACCCCATCTGACCAAACTTGAACGATGATTCTATGCAAATTCTTGTTCTAGGGAAACTTGATTTTTAGTAGACAGACCATGGGTTTCACTCGTTTGTAATTCTGGTGTGACTAAAAAGCCTAAAAGTGCACTGTATACTACTTGAACAAAGTGAATAAATAGGAATTCTGTTCAGCCAGAATTAGAGCATGATGGAAAATGCTTTGACAGTCTGACATTTGGTTCCCACACTGCAGAAGTCACAAATGATGACGCTCACCAAACAGATGGTGTCCGACAGCAGGATGCTCTGAAATAGCCATCTTGGATAAAATAATTTATTTAAAATACCACTGTCAGCTTCAAAGTGATAAATTGAGACAACTTCTCTTGCTATGCTGATTTCTTAGGTAATGCAGAAAAGCAGAAGTAGAAAAATCCTTTGCTTTCTGGAGCACATCCACAACAGGCTGGACCTATGCAAGGCAGCACATGGTGCCTACCACCACCATGGGGTTCACTTCCAGTAAAACAAGAGCACAAAACCAACACTGGCTGTTTTCTGGTGAGAGGTCTACCTGTCTGCAGTTCTTTAACTTCATCAAAAATGTTCCAATTCCCACAGCACAATAGTTTAGGTGAGTATTTTCAACATTTCTATAATGCAAAATAATTTCCAAGAAATTGCACTAGCTTCAGAAATTCTTCAAGCCTTTCTTAAAAGGTACGTTATTCAGATTGGAAACTCTGTCCCTCATGTGTCCTTATACTGCAGCTATTTTCCCTTCAGCAGCAGGATACGAGCTCACCAAAGGCTGCTTGACCTGAGCATGTTCTCTGCTGACAAAACAGTGCAAACAACATTATTACCCAGAGGTAAATCTCATAGGATATAAAAGATTCTTCAGAAAGACCAGCCCTGAAAACTAAGTAAGAAAGCACACAACTCCTGGGACAGAATTTTTAACAAGGAATAAAACTTATATTAAAAAATAGATTAACCACCCCTTCATTTGGACCACGTCCACAGTTGGACCAACTTTCCATCAGGATTTCTAAAGATAAAGTGGCCTATTTCCATAACCTAGTTTAGACTGCTTGTTCTCTCTTGTTCCAGATTGTATCAGAGATTTACATATCTAACTTTACATCACCGTGTAAATAAAATTAGTTAGTAGTCTACAAGGATGACCTTCATAGTTCTTGTTATTATAGAGTTCTAACACACCTAGGCAATAAAAATGTAAATAACCTGATCTGGTATGAATGGCATACCTCCAGACACCTACTGCCACAGGGAATTTCACAGTACTGTGTGTGAAAACGCAAAATTTCAATTCCAGCAAACGGACTTTAGGAAATTTTTTCATCCTGAATCAGAGCAAAAGAGCTGAGACTGCCCAAGATGAATTGCCCTCCCTCAAAAATCTTTCCTTATCAGTTAATTTGTCTCGATAAGATGATAGGGAGTTATTTGAACTTCACCATTTCAAATTTTACCGGGCTCTGTCATTTATATGATGAGACAGACTCTTGCCACTTACAAAAATCAAGATGATATAGTGAAAGGAATTGCTGTGCCTTTTTGTAAGCCAAATTTTTTCTTCACTTCTGACAGAAAATTTTTACAAAAATCAATACATTTCTATGAAGAATTTTGACTTCAAAAAAATAATATTTTTAACTCCAAAATTTACAGGCAATGTTCCACAACATGCTGGACAAAAGGGCTCTCATCTCCACCTATCAACACAGTAGCTGACAGTGGTCCCTGTTTAACACAAAACTAAACCAGAGTAAAGGTTCTGTCATCACTTGTATATTTTGACACAGACTATATTTTTTGCAATAAGAAATTTGCCAGTTCAGTTTATTTTGTACTTGATGTCTTTATGTTGGCTTCAGGATTTAATGGCTTTTAAAGAAGCAGTTGTTCTCTTTCTGTCCCTGAAGACAGATGCCAGTCTTATGCTCTTGCCATCTTCCTCATGTTGGATCTGTGGCTGTAAAGCTACACATAAAATGAGTTCAGCTAATGGAAAAAACTAGATATCTCATCCAGCAAATCAACTAGACAAAATGACTCACCCTGTGACCACATAACTGCTGGATCTGACACAAGCAGTGCTGGTTAAAGATGGGGACTGATGCTTTTGGTGCCAGCTCAGAGTCAGGACACCACAGCTGACCCATCAAATCACACTTTTGGGATGACACGTTTTGCTCTGACTTGCTATGTGGAAAATGGATTCTGTCCATCACTGGATGGATAAAACAGCAATGACTGTAGCCTAATAAAGAAAGCTGTGAACTCTCTCTCCTCTCCAGCTTCCAAGCCTTCACAAGTATGTGAAGTCAGTGTCCTGGGAAGAAAAAGAGCCCCTGCTCAGTGAAGCAGAGGCAGCAGTGCTTTCCTGGCAGCCTGGCTCACAGGGGATATACAATCTCAATATTCTTTTCCAGATGGAGACCTCCCATTTGATTGCTCCTGATCCATTACCACCTCAATAGCAAACTAAAATAATTTCAGTATAGCAAACATTCCTTGCAAACAAAACAACAACCACACACAATCCCCCCTGAAGTGGAAGAGAAATAAGAATTCAAGGACCAGGAGTTTGCGAACCATGTGATTACATGCATGTGTTCATGACTGGCTGTGCACACTTCACTAATTCAGCTAGATTTCTTCAAGTGCTCCAGCATAGTAAATGACAGAGCAAGAGTAACCATTTAGGATGCCCACCACTATCTCCATACATCATCGTTCTTCAGACTGCAGTCAGCATGGTTTCAAAAGCAATGAAGATACACCTGACTGTTTTAATTAGCCATGTCAAGCAGCTGTACTTATTCAGCCAAACAAATAAACCAGTCAGCCCAAACTTCTAGCTCAAAAAGAGTTGTAACTCCAATTGTAACAGGAGGAATGGAACCTTCCTCCACTCCTGCTAAGACTGACATTCCCACAAAATTATTTAAGAAAAATCTCTAAAATAAATCAGTAAGAAAATTTTCATTTTATTAACACTCCAGCAAGAGAGAAGAATCTTCTTGCAAATATGCGTTTAGCTGATACTTATGATTAGTGAAAATTAGTGGTCATCAGTATAAACTTAATTAAATATATTTGTAAACAAAAATTGTTACTTTTGGCCCTTTTCTTTATGAGATGACTATTGAACAGAAACAAATTTGTTTGGATGTCTCTTTTCCAAATAGCTTTCTGCCATGCTTGGATTATGTTTCATCCTTAACTCTGAAATTTCAGAGTCTGTAATACTCATGTTGCAAACAGGAGCAATGCCTCAAATATTTTTCTGTTGATATATACTCTCAATTTTAACTCCATCTTAGCACATTTTAATTTGGGAATATTTTTCATGTAGAGGTCACCTTTTCTTTAATTATTGCAGATGTAATACATGGACATAGAACAAAATAAAACAGCATAGGGATGTTTCTCCTTTCCCCCACCATGCCTTCCAACAGCTCTGCACCAATTGCCTTTTGAGATCCCCATAACACTCAGCTGAGAGATCACCTGTACACAAAAGCAGAATAACAACATTTGTCTTTGTGGAGCAGCAACGCTCAGATGCTATCAACAGAGATGATGATGATTTCCTATGTTCTCATGAGCCACTACTTTTGCTGATAACAGCTGCACTTCAGCAACGTGAAGAATACATGTTTTCTGAATGGGTACCTTCTGCAAAATCACTGCATCCTCTACCCCACTGGAAAAATACAAAGACATTGCCACCATTTTGAAATAGGACAGAGCTTTTTTCTCTTTAGATCTCTCTGGAAAGAATATCAGATCTCAAACTTTCATGAAGAAGAGGCAGCAAAGAAGAATTACTGATCCAGAACACAGCACCTCAAGTGTAGACTTCACACAAAATTTCAGCAATTTTTAAATATGCATGGAGCTTGCACTCACCACTACTTAACTGGAACTCGAATTCCTATTAGGTCTTCATGTTTTTATGTGACTAATGGAATACCCTGGGATTGTCCTTTTGTCATGAGAGCATATAAAAATATACATCTCTTTTCAACTGAATACTTAATTCCCAGTTATGAAACTTAGCCTTGAAGACCTCTAATGGAAGGGAAGTCCATCCTTCAGTGTAAAAGTTAGTATAGCTTTTAGGAAGTTATGATACAGCAGCCAAACCATTCATGGGGAAAAGAAATAAATGTATCTAGAATGAGGGAAATGTTAATATATGTGCTACTGCAGTAACACATATGCTAATTATCCAAGCTTTAGTACCTCATTAGGCACTTCCAAACACGTCCTGTCCACAAAAGTAAGCAGACAGAACTACTGACTAGTGCCAAAAAGACACAGAATATAATGCAACTGACCCATTTCAAAGTCACATTCACTAATTTTAAATACCTCACTGCTACAGGTCACTTTGTGACTATTTTCCTAGCCCGTACCCCAATCAGTTTACCTACAAGGATGTTATGGAAGATGGTACCAAAAGCCTTGCAAAAGTCAACACAATGCCCATTGCTCTTCCTTCATCCACCAAGCCAGCCATTTAATCTGTTAGGCTGGTCAGGGACAACCTGCCCTCCATAAATCAATTCTGAATACTCTCAGTCACTTCTTATTCTTAATATTTCTGGAAATTACTTCCAGAAGGATTTGCTCCATAACCTTCCCATAAATCAGGGTAAGACTGATTAGCCTGGAGTTCCCTGGATCCTCCTTATCCTTCTTGAAGGTAGAATTGACATTTGTTTGGTTGCAACCCTCAGGAACATCCTCTGACCATTCAAAGACAACAGACTGTCCTAGCAGTGATATCAGCCAGCTCCCTCAGCACCCTTATGTGCAGCTCATCAGGTCCCATGGACTTCTTTACATTCAGTCTAAGGATTCCCTAACTTACAAAAGTAAGTTTTCCTTCTTTCAGGCCCTGGTATCAGTGACCTGGGGCTGCAGAAGGTGGCTGTTACCAGCAAAAATGGAAGTTAAAAAAAAAATAAAAAATAAAAAATAGGGACTGAGCAATGTCCTTTCCGTATCCTTTGTCACCATGTTCTCTGCCCTATTCAGTGGCAGCTCAACATTTTTCCTGCTGTTCCAGTCACTGGAGATTTCCTTACAGAAACCATTCCTGTTACCTTTCCTGTTCCTGTTAGATTCTACACTAGATGAGATGTGGCTTTTCTTACTCTATCTGTGTGTAATCACGTAGTGCCTTGTACAGTCCTACTGACCAAAGCCTGCTTCCACATATTGACAAATGCCATTTTTCAACTTCTACTCTGACACATAGTTTTCTGTTCCTGTTAAGATCTGAAAGATTTCTGGCTTTGTCTTTCATACACATAATATATGGTATAAGTTATAATATTTCTCTGCTAAAAAACATTCAGCTTGTACCCAGATAACTCCAACTGTGCATTCACAGAGCTCAAAGCATGGATGAGTCAAGTTTTTTTCACTGACCTCCAAGAATAGAAACTGAACACCTTCAAATGCCTCTTACGATGTGGGGGAAAGATTCTAAGTCTCATTGTCATGGGAAAAGGAAAGAAATGGGCATTAACAGAAAAAAATGCACTAAGAAAAAAGAGATTTGGTGATGTTCAACACACTACTATTCTAGTTGCCATCAACAGTTTTGTAGGCACCATAGAAAGCAACAGCTAAAAGGCAGTAGTTAAAAGAAAATTACAGGAGGACTTTGTGTGCAAGCTTATGGTTATAATCCTTGGTAGAAAATGGCACTAGAAAAATAGACAAAGACCTGGATCCTCAAAGGTACATAGGCAGTGAGTTGGGTGGCTCAGTCTGTACTCACTTGAGAATCTGGGCTAGAATCACTTACCTTATTATTTAACACTTGGGAGTGATACCTAAAATAAAGGCATGTGAGAGAAAGTGATATGCATAAACATATCACAGGGGCAGCCATTTAGGTCAATTCCTTTTCAGTAAGGCATCCCCAGCATTCCCTTCTGGTTATTATAACACCTGCTCCAGACACTGTATTCTGTATGGCCCTGGTGTGAAAAGAGAACCTTAAATTATACAGCAGAGCTACAAGTTAACTTGAATTAGGTGTAACAAATGTGATAAAACTGGACATTTGTAAATATGTTAGAGAAAAGAAACCTCGGGGAAGAGAGACAGTAACAATAACAATAATAAAGAATACTGGCGGTTTTGTGTAAAAGGTCTTAGGGGACATGAGAATCATCACCTCTGTTTTACAGCTAGAGGAGCTGATGTACTAAGCAAAACAACTCATCTGACCTCACTCACGAGGTAAGTGACAGAGCAGAGAATGGAATCCCACTCTCTGACTCAGTGCCCTGTTCACAGGACCATCTGATAATGGCAAATCACCTGAAAGGAGTTCTCATAAATGGAGGCAATGCCAGTTGTTACCGTGAAGACTGTGGTAGAAAATATTTCCTCCCTTTTAAATCAAGAGACAATTTACGTTCATGTCACCTAGACTTTGAAAACATCTCCCATCATCTGTCCATGGAGAATCATCTGCAGAAATACTGAAGAGAAGGATGATGTATACAAGGATGCAACACACACTGATCAATGCTGACTTCCAGTGAATAAATACCAAAACTTCTTGTCTGGCTCTGACACATCAAGTGAAATATCTTTTCACTCTGTCAAATACATCTCTGGACTTCATTTAAATCTTGAGGATTTTTTCTTTGTTGAAATTCACTACATATTAAAAACTTCTGGTCGTCTTCAACCTCCCCACATCTTCAAACCCTACTTCCATCATACCTCAGATTTGAGAAATACCTTTCTCCTTTTTACCAGTTACTACAGCTGGTCAGTTCAGTCTGCACCCAACCACAGATATCTTCCACTCACTATCCTGTCCCTCTCCCCACATGACACAGAGTTGCCTCCCTTCTCCAATCAAAGTGTGAAGTAAAGCAGCAACACCACTCTGAGAGGCTGTAAACAGCTAAGAAATTGAAATGGTCAAATGTCTAAACCATAAGCATGGGAAGTAAACTAAAAACACCACACACAATTAAAACCCAAAATATTTAATCTATGTTTACCAAGTTGTAGCAACTCCTCCTCTATTTATGTATAGGGATTACATGAGGTAAAAGGAGTATCATCAAGGATAATGGATCATCCTGGTAAAGGAGTAGCAGACAGTTGGCTGAGTAAGGGCAAGCTGTGGATGATGCACTTGGGGTTCAGGGGTGTTTATTTGCCTGGGTAGTTGCTGTTGTTTTTTCTAAGTACAGTTTTCAAAGGTGTTTAATTTAGCTAATGTGCCTAACCCTTCACTTATGTGACTGATCTTTCAGATTTCTGCTGAACAGCAGTGATGACTCAAAACAGGCATTTTTACTACGTTGCTGAATCAGCACCTGGTTTGCTGGAATGAAAGAACAAGGTATTCTCCAAAGCCCTTCCAAGAGGATTCTATGCAAGTTTTCAAACTGCAGACCATCTTAGTGAATGTAATCCAACTTACTGCAACATGGCCCACCAAATTTCATCCCCTTAAACTTTGAGTGCAACACCTAGAATTCAAGAAGAGCAGGCAATCTAAAAATCAGTTCTGTTTTGCTATAAAGAAGATAAACATAAGCCATATTCACCAAAACAGAAGTTATCTTCAGCTAATCCAGCTTGGGTAGCTGGCACCTTGATACTGCAATGTATCAACCTCTTTACCGATAGCCAAGTGTAAAATCTACTGTATGCTTTGCTTTACTTGAGGCACTTGTGTGGACTTCTGGCTCATGCTCTTAGCTCATACCACTGCATAACCACAGAGAAGGTGTGTAGGGCTGGTTTCAAGGGAGGTGCAGACTTGCCATTAGTAAACAGAGAGGCCGGCCAAATCCTGGAACATCTTCCTGGAACAACCATTCAACAGTGGTGGATGCCCCATGCTTGCCAGTGTTTAAAAGATATTTAGACAAAGCCTTTAACAATCTGCTTTACTTTTGGCCTGCTCTAGAGTGGTTCAGCCCAGAAATATAAAAGAGCAAGACAAGAGGGGTGGAAATATGCTCTCTATGTCTACATACTGGCTTGGGCCCAGAAGAAATCTAATCATACCTACAAAGAACTGTGACCAAAGATTTCAATTACCTACTCTACAGATGCAGACAACTTGACGTGTGTCTTCAGCCTTTAATTTTGGCCCATCAAACAGAGGCACAAAATCCTTTTGTGCTAAAATTAGATCAACCTTTGATGGCTTGTCAAAAAGGAGGTGGGAAAATGTAACCAGACAACTTCCAAGCTGGAAAATCTGTCCTTTTTGCTCAAGTCCACACAGATTTTTGTGTCTCTACTGTGTGCTTCAGTTTATAACAGAAGCATGTTCCTAATGACTAGCACTAATTCTGAGAGCAACATGATGTCCTATGCTGATTTAAGGATGGAGAGAGCACCAATTAGAGATACTGCTCAAAGTAACTGCCAAAAAATCACTTACAGTCCACTCTAAGGCTGCTCTTGGTTCCTTCACAGGTCCATTGGTGACTGGAATGTTGAGAGTGTGCACAGGAGCCAAGTGCTGAAGGCCTGACCTGGAGATTGCTTTCCTGCAAATTGAAAAGAAAAGCACAAATAAATGGAGTGTATATATAAAAAATATATATCTCCAACATAATTACCCAACATCCTTCCCAGCCTTCTCCAGAAATCAGAAGAGGCAGCAACACATTTCATTTCAGCTTCAGTGAAATGGTGCTTGAATGCCATCCCCTGCTAAAGCAGTTTAGGAAAAGAATAAAGCAACCTGATCACTGGAAATTACTGTTTAATGGAGATCAGTTACTCATCTAGCCCTAAGCTGAAATATCAAATCCAGTGGACTATCTGTGGCTGTGTTTGCCAGTCCTCGTGCATTACACCTATTCCTTACACACCAACTATATCTGTTGAATCAATTGATACATAATTCCAAATATCATTTATAGGAGAGCCAAAATATGAGTTTATACAAGGAATCAAACACTTGTTGCTTTTACTTAGTTTACAGGCTGGTAAAAGTTGTCCATTCAGCATCCAACTACGTAAAACAAGACATGGGGATGCCGCCGTGAAGGGAAGTCATAAACTGCTATCTTCTTTGATCATATCAGAATCCCTCAAGGAATTACAGCTTCTTTCCACTTATATTTCAGTTCTATCTTTCTGGTCCAAAGTAATTTTTACAGCTCTTGAGGCATAGACGAGATAGAATCCTCATAGATTCCTCAGAAGTCATAGGTGGTGGCCAGAAACACTCCTGAGCCTCTCTCCACAGTGCTGAGGGGATATCCCCCCTGCCTGTCTCCCTACAGACACCCAGCCCTGACAGAGCTGCCTCCACCAGTGATCGCTCAGGTGGAAGCACAGTACACTGCCAATACAAAGCTCAGCTGCACCTGAGCAGTCTGTTTCCTACAGCTTCCCAACGTTACTGCATTGTATGTATTAGAACCTGATGGCAGTGGTCAAAATAATCTCACATCTTCAGCTGCAGTGATTCAGAAGAGGACAAAAATCATCTTGGAGAGATAACTCCCTTTGTAAGCCAAACACACACATCCCCCACAAAGTAAAATGACAGGCTGTTTGTGTAAAGTGCATTTTTGTGATACCGCTCCCACAGTGCTGCAGCTATTTATAGCATCTCCTAATCTTACCACTGTCCCAAGGCAATAAAGGTCAATTGAGCCACTGGAGACAATCCAGGTCAGCCATATGCTAAATAAATCTTTTCATTGTCCTGAAAATGTACAGTGCAATATATATCCACAGTAAAGGAGCTTGGAAGCCTCGCTGCTCACAGTGCATGTCTGGAAAAATCGAGTGAACTGAAGCAGAATCTCTTAAATCCCCTCTCTTGTGGGCAGCATGAACAACTCAGAACATTAAGCCTCTGATCATCCAATACCCTCTTCTTACTTAATGTGGGAAAGACTTTGACATTAAGGAGTTTTTTTCCAAAAATATTTTGCATTTGACAAAAAAGGGGAAGAAGCCCAAGGAAAATTCTTTTACCATCTAGCAATGTATCAGGAGGGAACAATTTAGCAAGAAAGATTTTATGCCAAATATATGAGTAGCACATAAGCTACACATCTCAATAACCGGATTAAGGCCTTAGAGAAATAAGCTACAAGAAACTAAAAAAATTATTTTTACTATATTTTTCAAGAAAACTTCCCAATATTTGGCAGTCCCTTTCCATGCTGTTTTCAGTATCAATGTAGTTATTCCGGCTTCCTAAACACAGGAGTACATTCTTGTGTCTATTTGTTGTTCATAATGTGTTAGTTTATTTGGGTGGAAACAGGGCAGTGTCACTTTTTCCACTCTGCATCACTTACAGGGGTAAAGCAAACCTACTTAGGCCTGTCCTCACAACAGAGGAAGGTAAATATGTGTAATGAGTGGTTGCAGACATCTCAGCACCAAGCCTCAGATACTATTTCAAGTCAGAATTAGAGATGTGCAAACCTCCCACAGGAGAACCTGAGACTTGGCCCATATTTCTTTAAGAGCAAGCTGAGACTGATGAGCCTTTTTAGGGGAGACCTGACACAGTTTTGTGCCAACAGCCTGCCCTATCTCTGCATGCCAAGCTGGATTTATGTCTTTGTCTGGAAAGTACACAAAACACAGGCGTGACATTAACGCCTTTTTTTTTTTTTTTTCCTGGTCTGTTTTAACATAAAAGCCTTAAAATTATCTCAGAGATTGAAGATTTGCATGAGCCAGCCAGAAGTGACCCTTAGGCCCAGGAACAAGATAAAAATGTCTACTTTTGCACAGTTTCTTATCAGAAATTTTCTCTCAGAGCAAAGAGAGCCAAAGAGTCAAAATACACTCTATATGCACTGCAGAAGCCTTTCCCATTAAAAAAGGAGGCCAAGCTAAAGAGCAAACACATGGCCTCCTAATAAATGTAAGACAGACAAGGGAGGGGAAAATGGTGGGAAAGGGAAGGTAGCATGAATCTGATAACAGAGCAGATGCTGAGTATCCAGGTGATCATATCTCATATTACTTTGACAAATTACACCACCTGGCACTTTTCCAATGGCAAGGTAACACGATTGGCTTTTAGTTATCTTTCCCAGAAATTTCATCTCCACTGTGCTGAGTGCATGAATGAAAACATAGGCTTGACAGTCAGCCTTTCCCATAGAAGTAATCACTCTTCCTCTGATAAGAGGCAGACAGAAAAAGTGAATCTGTGGTTTCATCATCAGACTATGAAGAGCACAGCTTTGTTAAAATGGGCACATCCAACCCAGCTGCTGATGTAGCAACCAACAGTTAGGAAATATTTCATCATAAACAATGAGCTGTATTTTGATAACTACTTTTTCACATTCAGTAATCAGTTTTTTGTAGTAGTTATTGACTTAGCTAACACACCACCATTGAGAACAGGCATGGGTACACATAAATGCCTATGTCATTGAATATACAACTAAAAAAAAATCTGATACTAATTCTGTAATTGATACCACTAAAGAAATTCTTTAACAGAGCAGTTAACTTTCTTGAAAACCAAAAGCAATCAGACATTCAAGACATTCAAGTACACTTACAGACTTTTTTTATTTTTTAAAAGCATCACATTTGCATTTTGCTGAAAAGTCAGGCAAGACTCAACCTACTTATTAGATCAAAGGATACATATTTGATCAGGGGAGATTTGAGCTTATATCCCAGCCTTTGGCTTTATTGAGCCTTTTCGTCCATTGAAAGCATATAAATATCCTCCAATGAGTTCTTTAGACTGAATAGTTTTACCTAAACCCTCAAAGACCACAACAATTAATCAATAGTATGCAACCCATTTAAGTACTAGAAAAAAATCTCTTTGGAATAGAAAGAGTAAGTTACTGTTGTATGTGGTGAACAGCTTTGACTGTCAATTTAGTTGTCACAGGTGTTGGGGTTGCTGCCTTTCCAAGGCTGGGGTTATCATCCCCCTTTGTACATGAGCATTACCATCGGGCTAGGCTCTCAACTGCAAGGTTGAGAGAATATAAAAATCCAGAGAGACTGGCTTCCACAGACCCTATTGCTAGGACGTCTGCCAGGAAAGATGTTTTTGGGAGTCTTTCCTCAAAGTTAATCTAAATATTTACAGAAAAAGGGACAATAACTTGTGTAATGATGCTTAAGTTACAATGGCCCTGAATTTCTTTGAATATACAATGTGGGTAAACCCTACACCTGCCAGCCCTCAGGTTTTCCAACTAGAGCTTGAAAAGCCCTGTACAAGGCCAGAGAGCACCTGTATGCCACATGAACAAATCATATGTACTGGAATTTATTTGGAGGTGGTTTTCACTCCTGCAATTTAGTGCTTATGAATGATATGAAGAAAATGTACTGGCTAATCTCTGGCATTAAGTTTTCTTCCTGCATCTCTGCTGATTGCATCAGGACCCCGAATCCCACTGTTCCCAGCTTGCCTTCTGGGCATGTATGGCTCTCCTTTTTAGCTGACCACTGGGCAATGATTATTTCACTGCAACGTCAATTCCCAGATCTTTTGCATTTGCTATGAAAGGAGCTAACTTCAGCAAATCAAATAATCTGTCTGGTGCACCAACCCATTCCTGACAGTAGCCAGTAGCAGGTGTTTAGAGAAGCACTGGCACAAATTGGGTGATCCTTCCCCTGACATACTCCAGTCACAGTTTCCAGTAATCAGTAGTCTAAGGACTTCCTGAGCTGGAGGCTGCTTCCAGAGCTTTGCACTTAATAGCCTGTAATGGCTTTTTACTCTAGGAATGTGTTGGTCCTTCCCTGAACCCATTTATAGTCTTGGTCTCCACAGCAGGCTATGTAATAAGCTCCACAATTTAATTATGGGCAATGTAAAGTACTTCCTTCTGTCTGTTTTTAAAATCCTGCCTGATAATTTAATTGCTGTATCATATTGTAAGTAACAGCGAGTGATCGCCCGCCTCTCTACACCTTCTGTGATTTTACAAATCTATTGATATACCCCTTAAATCACCACAACCCCAAGTGGAAGCACCCTAGACTACTTAGACTTCTGCTAATCCTGAATCTGTTCTATCTTTATCAATGTTCTGTTGCTCAATTACAGGGGGTTTTTTGATGTATGATTGACAGAACTAGAAAAACTATTCAACATCTGGCTGCACAGAGGGGTGGTAGTCATCACACTTTCTGCACTGTTCTCTTTAATTATCCAAAGATTTCTTTCCTGAGTGTTCAATGATAATATAAAATCCAAACTTGATAGATTTTTAATCCTGTACGTACATTATTTTGCCTTCACAGATCTCACATTTCAACTGCAATCTGTTTCAGTCATTCAATTTCTGCAGTCAGACCATGCCCACTTTAACTGTGCAAAGCAACAGGAAGCTTTACCCCCTTTCATTTTGCTTCCAGTGAGCAGCACTATTCCATCAGAGATCCTCAGTGTTCCTCACCAGTAAACCCTGAACACCACCCTATCACTTGCTAACCATGAGGACACCATGCCTTTCTTTCACCCCTGGTTTCTGTACCAGAAGCTGTTTTTCTGCCCCCATGAAAGCTTTCTGGCTCCTCTTGGCCAGACCACCCTAATCCACAGGTCTCATGCCTCTGTCAGCAACCCCTGCAAGATTCACCAGTCCTGGTATTGAGAAAGCTGAGCTGGCTCTCCCCCAGCACATCACGTTCAGCTGTGCATTTACTAATCCTGCATCTTAGCAGCAGCTTTACCAGTTTCTCTGGTTAAAACTTGCTCCTGGTTGTCCCATCAGCACTCTGTGAACCCACTCCTTTAGGAGTGGAGCTCACTTAACAGAGGATTTATAAAGCCCTCTCAGCAGTTTCTTATTTGAATTCCACCAGAATACTTAGCAAAATCAAACCTTAGTGATTAGTTACTAGCCCTTTAGTCAATACGGCCATAAGGCTCCTACATGAACAGTCCCATTTTCCTCAGGTTCATCCACACAAATAGCAGCTCAGCCTAGGACACTCTCAAGCACCTTCAGCAGTGAACACTGATGCAAAAAATTCAATTAGCACTAAAAGAAACAGACCTCAGAACTCATTAAATACTTTCCTAAGCATCTGTCACCCCCTGCTGCCCAGGGAACCAGTGTATGGAAAAGCCAAGATTTGGGTAATTTCCCAGCCAGTCAACATCCACATCACCGACACCCCAAACAACCCTTTTCTGCCTCTCTCTCCACCCCTCACCACACACAGCTGTCTGAAAAAAGGTGCATGAAAACTGGGACATATCCATGAAACACTGCAGCTCCATGCAGCCCTGGGCAGCTTTGCTTTCAGCCTCAAGCCCACCCTTCCTGTACCAGGAGCAGCTCATGTCCACTAGAGACCGACCTGAAGAGAATGAAGCACATTTCCACTGCACAATCTTCCCAGGTGCCTCAAACAGCAACCACAGGGCTGTACCACAGTGCATCGACTCCCCAGTAAGTTCTGGTAGGAACATTTGGGTCTATCACATCAAACACTTTATTCAGCTTTATAGTGAGCAGGTGCAAGACCAAACAGAGCCAACAAGCCTTCTGACAAAAGGAATTACAAGACAAAGCAAAAGGAGCAGAAAAGAACTGGAGAAAGTTGGATCAGGTTAACAGAGGAAATGCCTCTACTGCACAATGATGTCTTTTCTGTGTCATCACTGCAGTTCACAGACATTTCTGTGTTATGCACATGAAGGGATAGTCTTTAAAAGGAAGCCTTTTGGTATTCTTTCCCCTCAAATTCTGGGTACAAGAATGGCAGGTTACTTTTCCTATCCCAAAAGAATGAAATGGATTAATGAAACAGGTTGTGTGTTACAAGAAGCATTCACAAGTTGTGGCATGAATATGTTTGCAGTTTCTTCAACGTAGTAATCCAAGTCATCACTGCCCTGTGGTTATACTTGGAGCTTGATTTAGTGCCAAAACAGTGCAAGTCCAAATGCCAAAGATCCCTACTATATATTTTTTTCTCTTCTCTGCTTCACTTGACCAGTAGGCATACATTGAGCGCCAAATATTACCTTTTGTAAAGTAATTTATGGTTTCAATTTGATCCAGAGCTGTGCTAAATTATTCAATCCCTTAAATCTTATCTTCCACCAAGAGTTCATCTTCTCAGAAGCCAGAGGAAGAACACAGTTTTGTGTCAGCTCCTATGAAGGTGACCAATATATCTTGTCCTAGATCTCTAAGTCACTTCAGAGTCTCTATTGCACTAAAATCAGGGTGACTTTGTTCCTGCATTCTGTCATTGGCCAGGCCCTGGATCCAGCTCATTCCCCTGAAAACTCTGTAACAATCCTCATCTGCAATGTGGAAACTGAAAATGGCTCAGATCCAAGACTTGGATAATTAATAAGATAATTATAAGAAAAAGTCAAAGTCATGTGGCATTCTCTCTGAGCTCCTATCAGAGTTCAGATTTCTATATATCAATGATTAGCACCCATTTCCTCCTTCTGCTAACTTTAGGGGTTTTTTGCCTTACTCAATTTATCCTCTAAATTTCTTAGCAAACAGGATAAAAGATGAAGGAGACTTACGGTACAAGGCAAGTAAATTTTAGGACCAATAGGATTTCTCCCAATATTTAGTTTAAAATTTCTCAAAATATATGTACAAACAGAGTGATTTCTCTTGCCACAAAAAGCGAGAGGCCTTGGAGGACTCCTTGTAGTAACAGAAATGTCAGTGTTAAGTTTCATGAGGAGAAAAGGTAAAAAACAGCGATAGAGTTGGTGATGCAATGATGCAATGTTCATGAAAAGATGAAGAATATTGTCTAGCCCTGTAATTCACTGAGAAAGGGAGTAAAAAAGGAGCCTAGGAAAGCTGGTGATAAAAAAAGTCACAAAAGCTTTCTTGAACTGATGTATTTTGCTTGATTTTTGCTTCTGTCAAAACCAATTTGTTTCAGAAAAAGGTTTAAATTTTTTCTAGCATTTTGCTTTTAAAGCTATGAATATCAGATCTGGAGAGGACCTTTTAGGTCATGAAAGCCAGTCAACTCTATTTCAAGCAAACTTACATGTTTGAATTCACAAAGCTAAAGACCCATTTCAAATCTAGCCTGATTGTATCTTCTCTCTTATTCCTACTGAGAAGCTATGCTAGATCTCCACTCTTTTCATCATTAATATCCCTTTTTTTTCTGTAATTTGCATCCAATATGCATGCCCCTGCAAAATCTTCCTTTAATTCATATTATTAGGATTTTCACATTTCATCCAAAGAGTTAAAGTTGAAGTGACAACCAACGATTTTATATGATCCTTCTACAGAGTAAAAGGCACCTGAAAATTTTGATCCAGAAATCTTTAAATCTTCGGATCAAAACCCTTTGAGTGAGTTTATGTAGGGCAGAGATGTGCATAGGGAGTTAGAAGCTCACATTTCAAACATTCTGGAATCAATCAAGTAACCAAGGCGATAAAATTTAATCACTGTCTTTCCAAGCAAACAACAAGAAATGCTCTAGGGAACTCTGAGCATAAATGGTTTCCAGCTGCATCACAGACTGGACATTAGCATTAGAGAAGATTGATACGTTTTTTACTATTTCAGAAAGCAAAAGAAGTCTGAATGGGAATTATTCCATAACACATTTTCATACATTTCATTCCAGACAAAAATCATGGGATATGCAGGACCTGCATCCTGTAGTTCAAATATAGACAAATGGTGGTGACAGCAAATTGGATGGACATGTCTATGGTATGATTGTGACTTTTTTTTTTAAATAATATTTCAAAATAAAAGAAGAGTGCAGATATTCTATGTTATCACTCTGCCAACCAGATAAGAAAAATTTAAGCTCTTTTTTTTCAGCGTACGTCTTGGTGGCATCAATCAATATCATTTGATCTGGAAGATAAGAGGGAAAACAAAACAAAACAGGGAGGAAGGGAGGGATTTAGAGCAACATTTTAACATTAGTCTTGGAAATGTTTTCTTGCCAC
The DNA here is from genome assembly GCA_013397195.1 of Hylia prasina. Classification (NCBI taxonomy): domain Eukaryota; kingdom Metazoa; phylum Chordata; class Aves; order Passeriformes; family Sylviidae; genus Hylia; species Hylia prasina. The sequence continues at coordinate 856,270 of VYXD01005828.1, forward strand.
TCAGATTCTAGCATATGCTCTCTAAATTAACTTAATTTAAGGTAATTTCTATATCAGACCAGGATCCTTCATTGGCATAAGTTATTTACATAAGCTAAAATGTCATTATGACTCAAGGACTGTAGAGCTTCACATAAACTATGTAAAGCTACTGTTTTTCTTCTTTTCCACAATTCCAGTGTGTGCCTTGCAGTTTTGCACTGTAAGCTTCAGACAGTTGTTTCAAATACGGATTATTTGGAACCTTTCCATGCCCCTGAAACATTAAGTGTTCTTTTCTTCTTTGTGTAGTACCTTTTCCTTGAAAATTGAGACACCAAAAATTGTGATTGTCCATTTCCACATTTTTCCCCATTATAAGCTTTCATTTAGCATACAAGGGTCTCAGAGGGGTTAAAAATAAAATTTTCCATTTCTGAAAAATTGAAAAGGTAATGGAGATTCATACTGACTAGACAAAAGAAAAATAATTCCATCGTTTACAGACTATGAATTTAAGCAAAAAAAGGAACATTATAGGGGATGACAAAACAAGTTTATTACCAAGTATTGATATAAGAATCAAATTTTCTTCCTTCCAGACATATAAATACCTAGGATTCGGTGAAAGACCCAGAATAAACGCAAGATTTTAAACAATCCAAAACAACCATTTTTTTATAAGAAAAGATTTTGCAAGCACACAGGACAGAGAAATAGCCTCTCTTCTGAAAATCAAGTTAGACTTTCACACTCTCAACACAGTCTAGAGAGCAGAGCAGGGAAGGGAGTTCAGGGTTCTCCAGCATAGTTAATCAGAAAAAAAAGAAAAAATTTTTAAAAGGCAGGGAAGAAAAAGCCTACATTTACTTTTCATTAGAGTGACACTCAAGAAAGACAGATAAAAGTAGAAAACTACCATGCCAGGCGAGACAAGCACCACCATGCTCCAAGCACCTGCACCTTCATCCTCCCCATACCATTCCCAACTTTCTTCCTTTCCCTCTGGCATTGTTTTTATGCACCCATCCCAAGGAAGCAGACGCATGTCCCTCGCCTTCAATTCCCTCTGTTTGAGGCAAACTGAAAGAGCTCAGCAGAAGGTGGAGAAAGAATTTACTGCAGTAAGTGAATGGCAGATGAAAATAGAAATCATCAGTTCCCCAGCAATTCTGTGCAGAAACCTATCCCTACAGGAGCCCATCCAAAGCTCAGATTCTAATCAAAAGGCTTTGATTACTTTTAACAAGTTTTAGGATCAAAGAGCAGAGGCTTGGGGATAAAATTTCATCCAAAAAAAACTTAGACCAGGAATGAAGGATGTGTGCAGAAAATGCAATAAATCACCACCTACTCCTTTCCTCATCAGCAACAACTGTATGGCAACAGAGAAGTGAGGAAAAAGTGCACCTCCACCCTCTCCCTTCAGTCCACAGAAACCAGAATACTTAAGAAACAGCTTAAAACTAACTTCCAAAACTGGAAGAGAATCTGACTTAAGCCCAGCTCTGAAGTGTTAACCTCAGAACACCTAGTGTGTTTATGAAAAATTAATTTGACTCACAGAATCACAGGATATGCTGAGTTGGAAGGGACCTATCAGCATCAAATGCCGCTCCTGGCCCTGCACAGGACACCCTGAGAATCACCCCATGCGCCTGAAATCATTCTCCAAATGCTTCTTGAACTCTGTCAGGTACTGTGACCACTCCCTTGAGGAACCTCTTCCAGTGCCCAACAACCCTCTGAGTAAAGAACTTTTTACTAATATTCAACAACTTTCATGTCCCCTGATGCAACTTCAGGCCGTTCCCCCGGGCCTGTCATCGGTCGCCACAGAGCAGAGATCAGTGCCTGCCCCTCCTCTTCCCCTCATGAGGAAGTTGTAACTGCAGCGAGGTCTCCCCTCAGTCTCCTCCAGGCTGAGCACACCAAGAGACTTCAGTTGCTCCTCATACAGCTTCCCCTCCACACCCTTTGCCATCCTCATGGCCCTCCTCTGGACACTAATAATTTATTACTAATAGTCTAATAGTAATGGTCTTTTTTACACTGTGGCACCCAAACCTGCCCTCAGCACTCGGGGCGAGGCTGCCCCAGTGCAGAGCAGAGCGGGACAATCCCCTCCCTTGCCTGGCTGTGATGCTGTGCCTGATGCACCCCAGGACAGGGATGTCCCTCCTGGCTGCCAGGGCACTGCTGGCTTGTGTTCAACTTGCCACTGACCAGGAGCCCCAGGCCCCTTTCTGTGGTGCTGCTTTCCAGCCTCCCATTCCCCAATCTGTCTGTACTTCCAGGGTTACCCTGTCCCAGGGGCAGAATCTGGCACTTTCCCTTGTTGAACTTCACATCATCACCCACTGGGTGATTGCCCAGCCCCAAATTTGTCAAGGTCTCTCTGCAAGGCCTTCCTTCAAAGGAGTCAACAGCTCCTCCCAGTTTGTGTCATCTGCAGACTTGCTCAGTATCCCTTCCAGTCCTGCATCCAAGGCATTGATGAAGATGTCAAAGAGCACAGGGCCAAGGACGAAGCCCTGCAGAGCCCCGTGGTGACAGGTCCCCAGTCTGATGTCACCTCATTGACAGTAACCCTTGGTGCCTGACTCGTGAGCCAGTGCTCACCCACTGCATGGTGTGTTTATCCAGCTGTTTAGCTCTGAGCACACCATGAGTTATCTACCGAAAATACTTATGATTGAAGCTTGTTCTTGATAATCAACTTTGGAGTTACACAACTGTTTTTTAAAAAATCAAACTTTCTGTAGCAAACTTTAACATTTCTGCCTGGAGGAGAAATCACACTAGGTTTCACAACATCGCCTGTCATGCGTTTTTACAAATCTCACCAGAATCACAGTGAAGGCCTTCTCCCCTCAAGACAGAACAGACACTGAACTGTGCTGCAGGGAGAGGCCAAGGCACTCTCAGTCAGGAGAGAGATTATTGCATTCCCTCCCAACCCCAAGGGACAGCTGCCACAGCGTTGAGCATAGGTCTCAACCTCGGAACAGGGAAACTTTCAAGGAGACATTGAGGCACAAAAGTGCAGGCAGTACATCAACTAGGGCAGTGATCTTCATGGTTGACATGAAAGTAGAGGTCTTTAGCTTTCATTAGCAGCTCTGTTGATCTAGTCAAACAAATGGTATAACTGCAGTTTGGGTTGTGTTTCTTTTCTTTTGGAACCAATTTAAGAAATGTTCGTTTTTCTCATAATCTGCCCTTTTCTTTTTTTAATCTAAATTCTGTTAAATTATACATATGTGGTTCTGCTTCCTCCCTGTTGACTCATCAGTTGTATACAAGCAGGCTAAAATAACCTCCACAATACAAAGTACTGTCAAATGCATATAACAAGCAAACAGCAGGGAGGGAAGATACTTATTTTTCTTCTAATTTCTTTTTGGGTGCTGCTCCTCTTGTGCCTATATAGCTTCAGAAAAGGACACGGTAAATTGCTGGTGCTCCTTCAGGGTTGGATAAATCCTCAGACAGAATGACCTGAAACCCTACCTTGGCCTGGAAGAGCTCCAAGCATTAACCTTATGCCCTATTACTTGGACATCATTTTTAGTTTGAAAGAGATTTTGGGTGTAAAACAGGGATTTGTAATGCCACACTCTTAACTCTTGTGTTGGTGTATTGTTTAGTTGGTGGGGTGAAAAAAACTTCGAAGTATTTTGAAGTTAAGTCACTGATAAGACCATAATAGAAAGAATATATTACCTGTTTATGCACTGGTGTTATCATGAAAGAATAAGACCAGTGTCTGAGGCTCTTTTCTATCATTGAGCATTAGGATGTGAAGACAGCACAGGAGATTAAAAACCACTAAATTACCAGAGCAAAATGTATCAACTGTACAACCATCCCACCCACTTTTGCCCTGGAGTAACACTTGTAGCACTGAAAAGGCAGATCAATCACCAGATTCAATCCAACTTCCAGCTCATATTTTCTTGGGATTTTTCAAGAAGGGAGCCATGGATCCGAGTGTCTTAGCCCTCTTGCACAGGATAAAACTGCATGTCCCCTAAGATGTGACCTATGTGGGAATGCTGAGTCATTTTACACTGGTACACAACTAAATAGTCATTAAATCATGCTGGTTTCAGGTAGAATTAAATCTGGATTAAAAATCAGCTAGAGGGAACTGCTTATCATGCCTTGAACTGCCACTGTCTCCTGATACAGCGCTATTAAAAGAAAGAAAATCCAACTCTGGTGAATTAAAACTAAGTAGCACTTTCCCTGGTTCATTACATCAGCCCCACCAAGTACAGTAAGGTACAGAAATGCAATAATTTATTTTTCTCCCCACATATTTTACTGCTGCATCACCTGTTCAAAAGGACACACACACAGAAACCATTTCTTTAGATAGCAACTATCCATTGGATGAAATCACACCTTGACCACAAAATGACCATTTTTCTACCAAACAGAAGCAAAAATATCCCAGCTGCCTTTTGCTTCTGGCAGATACAGAAGCAGCCAGGCCAGGACACCCTTTGGAAGCTCACTGCACACATATGAGATGAAACCTGACCTTTTCTTAGCAAGGAAACCCAAACTACCTTAGATCATCTGATCTGATAGGATCACAGTATAGATGTAAAAAAACACCCAAATGTAGGTTACTTACGGTTATTCACTATGTCACTTTCCCAGCACTCAAAAACGGACTGGATCACTGGGTGTTATTCTGATTTTGGTACTACATCTGCCTTAGAGAGAGGAATAAATTCTCCCCTGAAACTCCATCCTGCATATCCCTTCAATAAAGCCTTCAACAAAATACCAATGGGCAGCGAAGAGAAATGAGAGAAGACATATTTTGAGTCGGGTACTACTGGAATAGTATCACTGCTCTCTTTCTAGTGATATTCCTTAGCAGGAGGGACAGCACACCTTGGCTAAACCAACCAGCTTGCTTGGGGACCTGGCCCACAGTGTGTGAGTCACTGAGGAGGAGGAGATGAAGGAACACTCCCACCCCTGCATGCTACTGCATCAACCTGCACCAGCTTCATTCTTCCAGCTGCCTTTGCCAGAGCAGAAGGACAGAATGAACACAGTTAAGGAGAAGAGAGTACATGAAGGCACATGGCAAAAGACAGAGAAATCCTGAAGTTTTAAGGGGAGTGTGACCAATTTCTGCTCAACCGAGGATTAAAATGTAACTTTTAGGACTGATTTTTGCTTCTCTAAAAGTGAACTTAATCATCCCATGCTGATGGTAGGACAGAGTTCACATCCTGACACATCTACATGAGCAATAGGGAAGAGAAGGAGAATATTCTGCTTCCAAGTCTTGCAAAAATACCTAACTGGTGAAGTTAGTATGACACAAAACCCATATTTGCTAGCTGCCCTCACAGCAGATTATCTTGACAACTCCACAGGTGATGCTTCTTCCCTGCAGCCACATTCAGGCTTTCAAGCCATGAGTGATACTGAAAGGTTATGAAAAGTTCCTACTGAGAAAAATCCACCAGGGAGGCAATTGCAGCTACTCAGTAAGATCCTTCCAGATATAGGCAGGTAACTTCTCTTAAAACAAATACTTCACTTAAGCTCTTGCACAGACAAAGTTCTGGACAAAAAAAAAGAAAGAAAAATATATCTCTTCTGTGGAAAAGAAAAACAAACAGAAATAAAATTAACTGAAGTACTCTTGCTATTCTTTTGCCCTAGATTTTCTTCAATATATTGTCTGTTCCTTGAGCTGAGTAGGGATGGCCACTTCTGAACACGTAGAGACCAGTAACTGCCTTATTGGGATCAAGAGCCTTCATCCCCAGCTGGCAAATATGGTGTAACTCCAGCTCCAGTGAAGTAACACCACTTTGGATCACTTGAGACATAATCCACAAATTAGTTCTCAACAGACTAGCAGTACTATATTAAATCAATTATTTATAAGTAACACAAGCAAGAAATGAGTGAAAAAAAAAATAGGCATTGTCAGGAAAAATTAAAAATAACAAGAAAAAACCTTCAAATCCCATTGCTGTTGGGTGGCAGAAAAGCAGACAAGTTCTTTGCGTGGTGGGGGCTAATAAGACATTATATCCCACACCAAATGCTTCAACTTAAATTTTTAGACTCCTTAATTCTTACTAGTCCATATAAGAGTGAAAATGACTTTCACTTAATAACATCTTACTGTGGCTGAGGTCAAGTCTGTGCCCCTCAGACTACATTAACCTGAAAAAACTGCTAACACGACACACAGTTCTCTGAAGCTGCTCCTTTGCACTGGTATGAAAATCAAGTGCAAACTTCCCAATTAGCAGCACTCTAAGAAAAACTAAGAAACAGTAAATTATGTACAATAATAAAAATTGCAAAATCTACAGTGCAGTGAATACCAGCTCAGATTCTTACAGGTCATCCAGAACGGCCACTTATTTTGTTATTGTTATTGCTTTGGTTTTTAAGACATCTGATTGCAAAAGGCAATACTGAAACCACAGCACATCCATAAAGCAGAAAAGTCAGAATTTGCAGAGAAACTGATGCAGTAATTTTTGTTATAAAAGGGTCATGATTCAAATGCCAATGACATTACTTCAACACTGTTGAAAATGCACTGCTAATTAAAGTACACAAGAGATGAGGATGAATACCTACACAGTCGATTTGAGTGACTGTTCATTTTGGGTAGGCTTTTAAAACAGCATTGCTGGTAGCAGCAATACTGCAAGCCTAATTTTCTTGACAAGTCAGGATTCAGCTTTCTAAACTTGAGAGATTCTGCATTAACTGATGAAGACTGTAATTCCATCTGGGGCAACACAATAAATTTGAGCTTTGTTCTTGTGGTCTAGCATGTCACCAGAAACCTTTGCTGGAGTTACAGAAGTACTACATGCAGACAAGAGTGCATTACCTCATCAATAAAACGTTTCAGAGGCTTTTACAGAACCAGCAGCAGAAAAACAAAGAGCAATTTGAACTTGAGAGAAGCTATTTGTTCTATCTTATCAGTTAATTTGTAATGCCAAAATATACCATTAACTAAAATAACAGTTTATTTGTAACTTCATTTTAAGCTCATAAGCAAAAGAAGAAGTTCTTTGCAGCACTATAAATTGTGACACTCCATTTCTATAGAGTGGTTCATACAGCAAATTATAAAACACATTATAAAACAGAGAACAAGCCAGCATTTTGTAGATATAAACCAAAAGATACATCTTCCTCAGATACAATTTTTTTCCCACAGAGCTCTGTATCTCAGCTTTGATCCAAGCAGCTAATGTTTTCAACAGATGCTGAGGATTGGATTTTATTCTTTTAAAACAAATAAAAGGCATTTGCCATCATGTCTCATCTAAATGACTGTGTCCTATATTTAGAGCAGTATTTTAATCTTCTAATCTGTACAGGACCTTGTTCTGAGATCATGTTCACTTTCGTGTGTCCATCGTCACTGGCTTGAAATTCAGATGAGAAGGGAAAGCACTAACAATTGTTTACTGTGAAATATTGCTTTGGAGAAGGGAGGAGACTTATTCAACACTCGTGCACATCATCTGTGTCACTAACATTCCAGTCTTCAAAAAGCTCCCAGAAAATTAACTTATTGTTGAATTTATCACACTTAATTGTACAGCTCACCAACCCCATCTTTCCCGTTGATTTCATCTGACAGGGAGACACTCTGAAGAAAATGAGGCCAGACTCTACACAGAAGGAACCAGACTAACTAGAAACTTGTAGTAAAAGTAGGTTGCTCAGAAGTAGGAATTCAATTTCAGGTGCCCTGAGCCTTTCCCTCCAATCCCCACTTTTAAGAATTTCTTCTGTTGCACTGAAAACCAAGTGACAAGTTTGGTGCTACTCCCCCCAGATGGAATATTCCCCCCAGACACCTACACACCCCTATATCTTCTCATAATTTTTAAGAGCTGCCTGACACTGAAGTAAATGCAAATACACTTGACACCTCTGGTTCAGCTCCATATGTGATGTCCTACATTCAGGGAGCTCAAAGTGAAATTATGTTATCTCCCTTCACCAACAAGGTTCAGAAAGGCAAAACAAAACTCTTCCAGGGTTGCAATAAAAGATGAGGAATCAGATAGCAACAAAAATTAAGGCCACTGCTGAATCCAAAGCCCCTCTGTGTTCTCATTTTACTACTTATAGATAAATATATCATCCCGGTATCTTGTCACATTTTAAGTTTGATTATCTGCACTGCTCCTTTGGCACTCTGTCAAGAGACGCATATATGTAGTTATCATTATTCCAAGCAGGTTTTAACATTTGCAATTGAAGAGTTTTCTGAAGGTTATCAGAAAAGAGCAAAGTTCATATGCAGAATAAACTGGAACAGTTTCTACTGAACTAGTGAAAGAAAACTATTTTAAAATCAGAACAGGGATTTGATTCATATGTGGAAAAATTGGTGATTTGTAAGGAGAAGCAACGGGATGTATAATGTTAAAATCTTTGGTTGAACCAGGTTTCATCTAATACAGTAACTCTAACATCAACATTGCCTGGACTGGTATTTATCCCTCAGCTTCAGTAACGGTGTTAAAGACTGTAATTTCCCATGCCACTAATTAAGCCCTTTTAGACATATTCTTTACTTTGCCTTTTGTGTAAAGGCATGCACTCTTTCCATGCACTGTTCATGGCACCAAGTACCTTCTAAAGTATTTTATTAGTCTTTACAATAATGTACTGCAAATAACTTGTAATAGAACAAAGATCTGGGAGGAGAATTCTCAGGATTTGAATTCTGTTTAAATAGTCATTGCAATATCATGCATCTCATACTAAATAAGGAACAATATGTACCCACATTAAAACACAAAATATCTGTACAGTTACTGGTTTCCTTTGACACTAAACAATGCAAAAAAATTAAGTAATTTAGACATAAATAAACCTTACATCAGGAAATCCATGAGCATAATAATAAATTCTAAAGAAAGTTTTAAATTGCTTTGTTCACCTAGAGCTGAGGAAGAACTAAAACTCCCCACACCTGTAAAGTAGTTTATATTTTCTAGATATGAATTTCAGGTGATGAAAGTTTCCCTTAGGAATCTAATCCACAGGCTACCAGACCTCTGGGAAAAAGTCCTGACTGTAGTAAATTAGTCTAGTTCCACTGGTTTCAGGCTAACTAGGTTGATTTTTCACCAGATGATGTATTTTTATAGCAGTACAGAGCAGAACAAAATTAAATGTCATTTTTATAATTGCCCCCTCATTTAACTCAATCTCTCTTAGAAGACTCCAGCACTGCAGACTTCTTTGCTTTAAATGCTTAAACATGAGGTGAAAATTCTACCCAATAAATAAAGGACCTTTAAAACTCCAAAGGCATTTCCCCATGTTTCCATGGAAATGGGACTTCACTCTTTAACCACTATGACATTAATGATCATATGCCTGAAGTCACACAAAAGAGAGAAAGAGGACAGAAATTGCCAAATACTCCTGAGGGTGTTGATCTGGAGCACAACCTCCTCAGTTAGGGGTAGGACTTGATATCCTTTCTGCAATGCAAAGCTTTGGCAGAAGCAGCTCTCACAGTGTTAGAACAGAGAAGAGTTGCCGCTTTATTTTTAATTTGGCTCAGTAACCATGTTTGCTAACTATAGAAGTAAAACAAATAAATCAATGTCATCATCTGAGGGAGGAAGAGGAGGAGTGGGAGAAAGAAAGGGCAGCTTTAATAAAAGTAACACTCTAAATGTATTGCCGTGCTGCAGCCCCCTCGCAATGTGTCTGTATCTCAGTTTTATCTAGCCCTGCCACCCATGCCTGTATGCTGAGGACTGGAAAGGATTACTGTGGATTGCTGTGCTGGAGGCTATCACCATTACAGCATGAGCTGACAGCAAACACCAAAGCTTTACTCAGCTAGGAACGTGTGCCATGAACTACAGACCCTGCTGGTACGAGCTGTTGGGCTAATGGCCAGTGGAAAGGAAGCAGAGGTGTGAAATGACTTGTCCAGGTTCCATCTTTTCCATAGCCAAGACAAGGGCAGTCAGGTTTCCTCAAGATACTCATTGCATCCCTCACCACTGGGATAACACTGACTGTGGTGTGCTGAAGAGACTTTCAGCCTGGCAGATCTGAACCACAGATGACTTAAGCCTGGCAGATCTGAACCACAGATGACTTAAGCCTGGCAGATCTGAACCACAGATGACTTAAGCCATATCTGTTTCTTCATTTGTTTGTGCCAAAGTGTCCTGGCTCTCCACTTGCCCTAACTGCATTACCATCGTTCTTTCACTGAGCAGAGCTGGAGCCTTGAAAAGGATTTAGTCAAGAATGTTCCAGATCAGCTTGCGCAGTGCCCACCCAAAGGCCAAAGAGACATCACACACTACACAGGTGCTGAAGAGTCAAGGAAAATCCCCCACACTCTGACCAGAGAAACTCCAGTCCACCTTGAGATCCATACATGGAGCAAATAAAGAACAGATCACATACAGATACATATATTTGGCGGAGAAAATATCAGCTACATTACTATTTTTTGAGACATCAAAAAAGGATACCAAAACCCAGTATTTTCTGACTACTTCTATGTCGTTGTTTCTACTTTGGATTCTGCTTTTCAATGCTACTCAGAACATGAATCTCCTGAAGTGTCACTGGGACCAACCCATTAGGAGCTTCTGCTGAACTTTGATTTTTAAAACAGAATTAATAATAATAAAGAGAAATTAACTTTGGATCAGTAAGAAGGCTTGCCAAGCAGAAGTCACATTGTGGAAATGAAAATCAGGCCTGATTTATTAATATGCTCTTCTAGGCATGCAAAGCTTTAGAGGGACTGCATACAGGAAAAGAAATATTCCCTTCTTTATCCCAAATTTAGATCCATAAAAGAAAGTGGCTCTTAGTCTAGAAAGCAGAGCAGCTTGTGATCCTTTGCACCATGACAACCACAAAGCCAGTGCTGAAGGTCTGGGCCAACACACCTATGTGGAATATTTTTTCCCCATATATTCTGTACCAAGGTGTATGCCTTACCTCACACTAGCTCAGAGCACCAGAAGGTAGAAGGAATGACAAAGCTGATCCTTCTGTGCAGATGAAAATAAAAGATTAGCAAATATTCAAAAGTTTTTAGATTTGTTTGAGTGTGAAATTCTCCGACTGTTTAAATGTGAATCAGAAACAGAGAAAATATATGAAAAAAAAGAAACAAAACTGAAAAAGGCCAGAATTTCCAAATGCTGCAGTGATCCTACACATTATTCTGGAAACAATTATCATTTTTCAAAACCACATATTTACCATACCTTATATAAAGAGATGGAATTCAAAGAACAAGAACAACTTTCAGTGTAATATGCCTTATATATGCACACAGTACTACCTAAAACAGAGGTTCTAGTAAAAAACTGAAATTTGGGTGACTCATTTTACAGCTTTAGTATTTCCCTCCTTTTTATTTCAAATATGGTCAAGTCAAAAACCTCCACAGAGGTCTAGTCACCACTCTGGTTGTGGATTGACCACCATGCCAGTGGGTCAGCCTGAAGTCCAGTCATAATGACAGTAAATTAATTACATGGCATTGAATTAAGACTCTCAAGAAATTCTGATGAACTGGAGTGCCTAATGCAGATGAAATGAACAGTCAGTTGCTTTGTTTTGATTTAGATTTTACTAATCAAATACAGCAGTACTTTGCCAGCTCGGACTCCAAAACTCAGCTTTACATAAAGACCAGGACTAGAAATAACTCCATGTTTTGGGTAAACTCAGTGAACGTATGAAATGTAAACACTAAACACAATCTGTGATATTGACTACAGCAAATGTATGAATCATTGTGATGCAGCTACATGTCAATATATTTTATACTGGGATTGCCTTTGAAGCTAATATACTGGTAAATCAATTCAAATGTAACCAGCTGAGTATAAAAACAATCAACTTATTTGGCTTTTGCCACAATGAGTATTCCAGCATCCTCTGACACTCATTTATTTTTCTAATGGTACCGCCAAGGTAGAGAAACAATAGTTTGGTTATTAGAAATTAAAAAGGAAACAAGATTACTCTCATGGCTTGTTCAGCTTCCTACAAAAAAACTCAAGAGCACTGAAGGAAATCTGAGCTGAATTGTCTTGTCTCTCTGACTCTTACCTGAAGCTGGCAGCCCCACATATTCTTTTCTACATCTATTACTGTTTATTGGAAACAGAATGCTGTGCTAACCTACCAACTAAGAGAAAGCTGATGGCTGGCATTTGCATCTTCTCAAAGAACTACTTAAACAGGAAAAAAATAGAGAAATTTCACTGAAACAGACAAGAGCAAGAATAATATAAAAAGAAATGGAGTGTGGGTGTAAAAACAACTTTACCTTCTCTATTCTTTAGGTGTTCTCTCTCCTGTGGTTCTCTAAGCATTATATTTACAAGAGGCTTGGTGCTCTATTCTGGTACATGGTATCTCTGAAAACACTTGTAAAATCACATATAGGTAACAAAAAGAAATTACTATATCAATTCATTTTTTCAAGCCAGGTAAGAGGAGAAAAAACTTGGACTGGGATTTGAAATGGGAGGCTGGGAATGAGGAGAATAATGGAGATGATGAAATCAGAAACACTTGGCTGTTGGTCCAAAGCACATCCTCAAGGATTTCCATGGTTCATAAATGGGTCAGAAATGCATCCAGGATCAGACAGGACCACTGCAAAGAGTGTTCATGAAACACTTACGCTGTCATGAAGACAAGCAAAAAAACAAAACAAAACCATGAGGGCATCCATAATTCCTCCCTCATTGTGCAGCCTGAATAATGTCATGAGGAGCAACGAGAAGAAAACAAAATATTGAATAGCTTCTCTTTGAAATAAAAGCAGGCATCCCATGAACAGAGGGATGCAGGAATTCTGTGGAAAAAGCAGTGTGCAACTGTGTAATTAAAGACTGATTCACAAGGCATACGTGCAAGAGGATGGGAAAATCCACATTCTGCATTTCCTAACTTTTGCATGTTTACACGAGCACTCTTTTTCCATATGTCATGAACACATGTCCAGTACGTAAACAAACACTCCAGGCTGTAATTCAGTATTGTTCCCCCCAAACTGAAGGACTGCACTGTACTTAACCACTTCCTTGAAGCCACAGCCACCACCTGGTGCCCCCACATCACAGCAAGGATGGGACTCACCTTGCAGCTCTGCAAAGGAGGGTGCCCAAACCCAAACCAGTGTTATCCTCATTCTACACAAATATCCTGAAATGGAATTCAGGTCCATTGCTACAAGTGAAGGATTGACAAGACGGGTCACAAACCCATCAGAACTGTGGGTGGAACACAAAAAGCCTTTGAAAGAAAAATGCAGCTAACACTAAGACTAGCACTCATGAACAACTTATGGCAACTCAGAAGGGAATCCAGAGGAAAAGTCCACCACTGAGGGAGTATATTTCAATAGCAAGCTGCCGAGCATTGTTGCAGCAGCAGTCCAGGGGTGGAGGAAAAATAAAGGCAAAATCTGAACAGGACCTCTTTTTAAAGGACCTTAAAAAGCTATTTTAAAAGGACTTAAACTAGCTGCATCAACTAACTCTATTAACAAGACACAATCCCTCCAGCACAGGAAAGTTCCCCACCTTCTCCTCATAACTCCTGCCTGCCAATGAAACACGTGACAATGAATAATTGGACTCCAATAATCTGGTTTATGCCATTTGAAGCATTGCATGAGTAGCTCAGAAGCTGCTGATATGTGTTGTTTCCTTGATATGTATTGTTTCCTCCTCTTGCAGAGATAAGCTTTTGGGTTTAATTTTCTGCCACAAAGCCAACAACTCAAGGATTCCAGGGGCTGACTCTATTGTATTCAATTCCAGAAGAAAGGAAGGAGGAAGGTCACATTTTATTTTTAGATTGCCTATATAAAAAGATGTAATTCTTCCAGTAATTTGATTTTAAGCACTATTTAATAACAAGAGAACAATTAACCTACTATATAGCAAGTTTTGTTATTTTCACCTCCTCTGCCTATGAACCAAATGCAGGCAAGAGAAGTAAGGGGGAAGAGAAAAAATATTAAGAAAGGGAACTCCATCCTTAGGAACAGCTGCATTGCTGTTCTCACTCCCAGCTTCTTGTCTCTCTGACCAGTCTTCCTCAGGTAGCATGTCTGATCCCCATCTCTCTTGTTGCAAAAGCCAATCAAGCTTCCACAGAAGAATAGTAAATACGAGCAACAGATAAAGAAATTACAAAATACTTTCAGCAAGAATATCTCCATGCTGAAAGACAATTTTGTCTGATATTATCTTAAGGAATATAAAGCTCCTTTGCCACAGGAACTATCATATCACACTGGGACATCAGTTCCAATGCTGCAGTTTGGCTGGGTCTCCCTAGGAACATGCCTCTGCTGTTGGTCCATGTAGACTGCTTCAGAGCAAGCACACATGAGCAGCAACAGTGGATCTGATTCTCTGGGACAGCTCCACTACAGCTGGAAAAATCCCACCACAACTACAAAATTCCTGTCTAGCTAAATTCCCACTAGCTAATGTATGTCCTCATTGCTGAGAGTTCCATTCCCTCAGCATTTATCCAGCCTGCTGTGTTTAAGTGTTTTTGGGCAGTGTCCTCAGTTGTATTTATTTATGCAGCCACTGCCTGGCACTAGCAGCTCTTGCCAAGGGTTGGACTCAACATACAAGTGACCCTGGCAGTCACTGTTACAAAATCCCTTCCAGCAGTTACAGAATATGTTATGAGCTGGTTTTGGTGAGGAAAATGTGCTTCTAACAAAGCAGAACACTCATGAACCATTTGGTACATTTTAAAACAAAAGGCACTATTTGAAAAGAGGTGTACACTACCACAGTTTTAAAAAATGTCTAATGACTTTGAAATATATAAGATCTGTTAGAGTCCTAAATGGTTCCTTTGGGCCATTTCAGACAAAAGAAGTTAATTCCATACAGGTTTGGTCAGAGAAGGATATTCTCATTGAAGAGGCCTGGGATGAAAAGAAAGTCTTGATTTTCCGCTTGGGCAATTGGGGCTCTAATAATTTTTTAACATACAAAACAATACCAAATACAGATATCAGATAAAAGGTACAAAGTGTCTTTTCCTCCCCAAAAATAGGTTTCTCATTTTTAATAGAGACACATATGGAAAATACAGTCTTCCCAGTTCCTTCAAACTAAAATTAAATGCTTTATTGACAACAGTCTTTCTAGGATGTGATGCATTCTTCCATGTCAAGGCATTACAAAGCATGATTTAGTTTCCTCATATTGCTCTAGACTATTAGTCCCTCCAAAACCATGAGCAACTTGAATACCATTTTTATTACTTTAGTCTCCTTGTTACCCACCACAGATTAGATTCTGTATCCTCTTAAGTTTACTTCCTGCACCAGTTTAAACCATTATCTTATTCCCTTTCATATCCCCTCTGAAGGCCCACTTCTCCTGCACTGCTTATTAAGAAAAGAGGTAGGTAAGCATTTGTTCTCTTTCCCTATTTTTCAAGAGTCAAAACAGGGAAAGAGGGAGCTGAAGTAGTGTTTGAAGAAGCACAACTGAGCACTTTAACAAAAATAAATCAAATAATGCAATCTCTGGCAGTCATTGCTAACAAACCACAGTGCTTGTACCACCTATCATTTCCCCCCCAGACCTTTCAGATTCAAAACAGTGATTGCACTTTCCACTTTTGCTGGTATAGACTTGGCAATAAATTGCTTTTGTGGGAAAATACTTTTTAAAAATAGCTAACCAAAAAGATTGGAAGCTAGGAGGAATGTTGCTTTTTCAAGTGCAGAACTCTCTGTCAAAGCATCTATTTTCTCTCAGTTTGACGCATTACCTTATGATACACAATGTGCTTGGAGGCAGCTCTATGCACTGGGTACACCTCAGAAGTGTTCTCAAAATGAGCAGGCAGAAGGGCAGGTCCTTGTGTGAACTTAAAGACTTTAAACAAAGAAAACAGGGCGCTCCATGTAATCAAACTGTCACGTGATTTCCCCAGGTTGTTCATTTCAGGCAAATCAGAATATCCTTGTTACTTGTGCTAATGACTAACAAATCCCACTCATCTGGCACTCCCACTGTGAAGAAAAGCAGTAAACTCCCCCAAACTTTATTTTTCTGTATCTTAGAAGAGAGTGATATGTAACAAGACCTACAGCTTTTTCTTTTTCTAGACTAAGGTGGCTGGCAGGAAAACATCTCTCCAGACAGGTAAAGCAACGAGACCTTCATTCTCCAAACCCTTGCTGCTGGAGCAGAAAGGTGAGAGGCACCAAACAGATACAGGACAAGATACAGGAGAGAAGACAAAGGACACTGGATTCTCCTTTGGCTGACACTTGCACCCACAAATGTGTCAAACCTGTTCTCCTGAGTGGGTGCCACCCACACCATTCCCCAGGTGCTCACAGATGAGGATGGAAACAGGTCCTGACAGCCTCCACAGACCCAGTGCTCCTAATCTCATACCACGTGCTACTCGTACCTCTTGAGGTCTATATTAGCCAGGAGTCACCAAGTGAAGGGGGGATGTGCCAAGTCCAACAGTCCTGCTCTGAACAGATGGTGGGAGTCCACTTGTTCCAGTGTCGAAAGGTCAGCCTTGGACCTCACAGAGAGTGGAGACAGCAGTTTTCCCCCAATGCACCAGTGCCAGAAAATCATGTTTTCCATGGCCAAAGATAATTTTCAAAAGATCAGCCCAAGGGTGCAGAAGACCTAATTGCAATCAGCAAAAAATCAGAGACAATACAATCTGATCCCATGCACCTTAATTTTGGTACTTTATACACAGCTAGGAATTAATTCCGTTCTTCCAATATCTTGTTTTCTTCTCTCTCCCATGTTTCTTCTGGTAAAGTCTGTTTTGCCTGCATTTTTGGATTTGAGGGTTGTTTTTTGAAGGGGTTTGGGGTTTTTGTTTCAATTGGTCTGTTTTTTCATGGTCAAAACAAAGCATTTTTTCTTTCTAATTTTCAAGACATGAGATCTTTGCAATCAAAGATAGACTAAGCTACCTGAAAAAAAATCCTGTATACAACTTTTTCTAGGACTGAGGGCACCAGTTTGACTTCTGCTTTAACTCCACCTCCAGCCAGTCAGAGAAGATGCTCAAACAGAAAAAAAAATTTAAGGGAAGAAAAAAACAAAAATACTTTTGAACTGGAAACTGTAGCAGAGAGGTGAGGTTTTAAAATAAGTCTTTTTTTTTTTTCTTTAAACCACATTACTCTTCCTTAATGTAAAGGGCAAACCTCAGAGGACTCATGGAGGGCACCATGTACACATATACAAGAACTAAAAAGTATTTTTAATTGTTTTTCCTGGAAACTATGTGCCAGCTTCTGTGAAGAATCTCTTTTTGGCATGGATCTCCAGGATGCCACATGCTGAAGGACAAGTGGATATATACTGAGCTTGCAAAAATCAATGATACTGCCTAGCAAAAAATTTCACTACAGTTTTGGCCACAAAAAAAAAAAAAAAAAAGCAAGGGCTGAATGTCTCATAAATCAGCTTTTAGCTAGTATAAAACTGCAATGGCACAACAGAGCCACATCAGTGTGCAGAGGACAGCTCCATTCTGTGCAGCTCCACAATCGGGACTAGAGCATCAGGAAAGTGGGAAAAAAAAAGACAGTAAATCCAGCTTCCATTCCCGTTGTTTTTGGCCTTGCAAATGCAGCAATTTCCCTGTCTGGCAGCTCTGCAAAACTGCTTATTTCAGACTGAATTTTATGAAGTTTGAAGGATTTTCTAAGCCTTCAACAGCAAAACTAGAAGCATGTGGGTAACATGGATTATTTCAAGCTTAGTGAACTTTCTCAGCAGTTCCTAACTGGTTTTAGACCATTAAAACATACATGAGGACAGCTACATTTTCAGCTTTCAGCACAAATAAAAACAATGAAACATAACAGGAACCATCTGTAAAAAAACAGGCTCCAGAACAACAGCTCGAGGCAGGAGCAGATTCATGTATTTTAATGTGGAGCCTTGTAGATGCATTTTTAGATAACTGGCCCCACAAAGAAATACAGGCTCCCTACATAATATTTCATTGAGAGGAAAGGAATTAGGTTCTTCCAAGTAACGTAGCAACTAAGCTGGCTAGCAGGGAGGTGTTAGGAGAGTGCAGCAAGAGTGGTCTCTATATCTGCTCAAAATTCACATGCAGTCCTGACACCTCCGTGACAGCAAGTGCCTCCATGTCTGTGCCACCTCCCGTGAATGGATCTCACACGGAGCCACTCGAAGGCAGCAGGATCCAGCAATCTTGCTAGCAGGGGGTTTTGGATCAGCCTCAGTATCATGTCAACAAGATGAGCTGTTCTTCTGACTCAAGCTCCCAGCCTGTACCATGCAAAGGGCAATATAATCTCACCTCTGTTTACTGCAGACCAGCTCTAAGGCTGAGAACAATCTTACTGAGACAGACCAAACGTGTACCTAAGCCAGCAGCTCTTGCTCACAGCAGATTAGTGATGGGCATTAACAGAGAAAGCATGAGAATGTGGCAAAGGTGTTACCTTCCACATATCCATCTTGACTTTGGCAAAGCAGAGTTTTGGTCTCCTTACCCCTAAAAGCATCCAATCCTCCCACTTCCTGCACACCAGTGGATTCTCAGCATTCATTTATCTGGAATTTTAACACAGGTTTGTTTGTCTCCATGACACTGCATTGCAATGAAAACCACCACATAATATTGAATTGTAAGCAAACATTATTCCTCTTCTTTTAAACCTGTTTGACAAATTTATTTGGCTCTCACATCACAGGAAAGACTAACTTGGCGTTCCCTACCTGCCTTCTGTTGGCTCTCCAAGCCATTCAAGTTGGTAAAAGTTTTTCTAATCATTCTTTTCCCAGTCACAAACTGTTCCATTTCACTGATTGAATTATTATTGCTCTATTTGAGCAGTAAGCAGAAATATTCAGAGGCTTATCGAGAGTGACTACTAAATCTCCCTCCAAATGGGTAATAACTAATGCACAGTCCATCCTTGCCTGACTTAACTGCAATGTAGTGCAGATGGAGAAAAGTAGCCTTATCAACACAGAATTGCAACCCCCATTTTATAGTCCATTCATTCACTACAATTGATCTTCCCTCCACTCTACAGTTAATTCTCATTTTAAATAGCTTAGAGACAAGTTTCAGCACCCCATAGTTTATTTCCTCTTTCCAAACTATTTCCAGGAGTGCATTTAGCACCAGCTGTTGTAGCTCCACATAAATCTCTGATGACACCCCTCTAGATCAAAAACCACTCATGTCTACTCTTTTTTAGCCAGTTTTTAGACCAAGAATCTTCACCCCACAGAATGCAATTTTTGTTTCTTCTAGACCAAGGAGTCCGCTGTTCAGAAAAAAATAAAAAGTAGCAAATTATGTCAATTAGATCATAAAATAAACAAACAGCTTTGCCAGAGGAACCAGAAGTACTGTGACTAAATACTGCCACTTCAGCCCATCTCCAGCCTTGAGCAATCCAAACTCAATGCAAGCAAATCCCAGTCAGGCTTAGGGATTTGTCTGCATATCAACAATAAATCCAAATCCCTCCAGGATTCACAGTTATCTCCAAGCTCACATGTATGGGAAACACAGCACTAGGCACTCATCCCTAAAGCTGTAACATACCACAGCTCTTGCTCACAGGAGAGTTATTGATGGTGCTAAGAAAGCAACTGTAAAAAGGCAGTAGTTTGATTATTCCTGGAGTATTTCTGGAGGTCGAGGTGGGTGGGAATGACACGCCTTCACCATATAAAAAATAAATATCTTCCTTTTTACACATACAACCCAAGTACTGTATAAAACATGGAGGCAGCAGGCATTGCCCAATTCTTTTCTGTGTATATTTAGATTAAATAAATTGAGGTATTTTTAGATTAAATGTGATCAAAGTGTGCCTCAATAGCTGCTTCCACCAGGCTGCTAAAACACTTTGGCTGTCTTTCAGCTGCCAGATAACTCTGTACAATAACTACTCCACACCACTTCCCCAGTAAGGCCAACAAGTGCCAGGTGTCTGCAGAAAACTGTGAATGGCATCACAAATGAGAAGTGAAAGTGCTCAGAGCCTCTACAGCATAAGACTGGGTTGCTAAGGAGGATAGATATACTGTAGACATGTAAATTATTTTAGTCCATTAGTGATCTTCCATGAGAAGCACTCACAATGGAGAAAAAAAAAAATCTGGGAATTCAGCTGTATGTATTTTTTTTATTCCTGCAATTCACTTCAGTGCACTGGGCTGTGCAGACAATAATTTTCTATACAGTCCAACAGGTCCATTTGTTTTCTCAGACTTCTTCCAATTTCAAGCCCTGTAGACTTCAGCTCTGCATTGTTTTAAGAGAAGCATTATAAATCTCTTCAAAATCACATGCATCTCTAAATTAAAGTGCATTTCTGAAGCCTTTCTTGCCCTTTCCCCTTAAAAGCATAAACAGCCCTGACCTAAGAGGAAGAGCACAATTATGGTTGTCAGTAATTTTGTTCATAGAAAGGACGATGCAGTCTGAAATTTGTTTTTCATAGAAAAATACTTAAACATCAATGCCAAATAGCTAGAAAACAAGGAAAACAATTGCCTCTCCTATGGTGAAAGGCAAAAATCTTTGCTAGCACATCTTTTTCTAGTGCAAGCAACACAGACATAAAACAAGTAAAATTCAGAAAGAGGTCCAAATGCATGCCAAATAAATTATAAGAGAACTAAGCCTCATATTGACCAGGACCAAGAAGTGCTGAGCTGTCACTGAAGCCCAGGCCATTTGAATTTGTTTTGTGTTTAGGAACACCAATGCTGACATTAGCAGAAATGATTTCAGAAAACCATTTCCTTTCCTTGTAAGAAATGGCAGAAGAGGATGCAACCCAGAAAAATGAGAGTATAGATCAGTTCAAGGGTTTATTGACCTTCTAATGACAGCAATTTTGTCTTTTTCCATAGGATGTAATCCTAAAGTGCCCAGAGTTCCACTATTTGTGTAATGCTCTTTCTACGCTATACAGGATAGAGACATGTTTTTACAGGTTCACTAAAATAGGAACTGACCCCTAACACAGATGACCACCTAAACAGTAACTAGAAAAGGATCGATTTGTTTCTAATATTAGACACCTTTCATGGAAGTCACATCTCAGCAAAAAGTCTGTTGGGCACGGGGTAATATAAATGAAGACCTGAGGAGAAAAATAAAGGAACTCTTGAAAAATAACCACTATGCTAAACATTTTACATGGCAATTTTCTCACCTAAAACATCCTGCAGAGATGTCCTTATTAGCTAAGCAGCTATGAAGAAAGGTCATCTGCTTATTTTGCTTTGAAGAAACAAGATTCACCTGAAGACATACACAGGAGTGTACAGTAAAGGGAACTGTCAGGCAGCCTTTAAGTACAGGACTGAGTCAGCCTCCTTGTCTGTCAAGAGAAGAGAAACCTCAGGGGGCTGCAGTTACATGCCTGCATCCAACAGCCTCCCTGAAACAGAGCAGTGAATTGCCAATATTCCTAGTGAGACACCAAACCCATCCTTTTGAATAACAAGATCTTCCACAGCTTCTCATGTTGCTCACCTCCCTGCCTTAACTCATTCTAGCTCAGCCCATGGGAGCTGATTCCCAGCCTCATTTGGGGAAAGGCAAGAGAGAGAGAGCTCCATAACCATTTTCCCTTTGGACACAGATTTTTGCCATCAGGAAATGCTGAGTGCTTTTAGTACTAATTTGCAGTAGCCACACTCATTCCAGCACCCCTTGGTGAATACAATGATGTGAGATGCAAAAATCTGTTGAAAGCAAAATGTCAGACCCTGACAGAGAGTAACAGAGCTACCCCTGCATCACGGTCTTTCCAAAATATTCAGGTGACTGGCTATTTTCAACCACACGGAGGGGCATAAATCCCAACCTAAAACTCTTTGAAGGGTTGAATTTACCAATCTCCATATTCTTTCCAAGTCCCCACACCTCTGACTTTTTTCTGAGAGTGCAACCTTCAGTTTCAAAATAATCTTTTCAAACCTGATCTAAAACAGCAGTTCTCTACTTGAACACAGAGCTATGTGAGCTGCTCTCTGTTCCTCAGAATTGCCTACATTTTCACCAGGAAAGACAGAACTAACAATATACAGCAATTCAAATGCTCTCTTTAAAACAACATAAAAAATAAAGACCTTTGGCAGCAGAGCGCTTTGCTCCTTGTAGGAGCTCCTCTCCAGCCAAAGGACTCCAGCGATTCCTTCACAATTCACAATGATTAGACCAACATTTTCTGTCTTGAAGCTGAGGGAAAACCTGGAGTTAAGGGAATTTCAGTAAATACGGAAACACCTGGAGATTTTCATTCAAGATCTGTGCAGGCAAAGAAGGAGTAGGAGTTAGGAAAAGATTTCTCACCTCAATGCTGCTTTTGATTAATTACAGTGAAATTACACTCTTTTATCCACTACTGTAAGCAGAAGAAGATTATTACAAAAGAGACCGATCCCTGAGAAAATACAGAAGACAGGGATGAACCCAGTTACTCACTTTAAATTTCTACTTAGCTTCCACTGTGTTCCTCAGAAGACCCCTCTTCTGTCTTTTTTCCCCTTTTCTTTTTCAGCTGCAGTAATGTTCTGTTTAGATATCCTCACTGAAATATCCACAGTGACTTTTATTCCTTAGGGAACTCCACAGTTTCAGGGCACATCACTCTCTGTGAATTTAGGCCATTTTTGCCAGCACGCATTACTTGACATTTAAAGCGTCGCCATGATACAAAGCTCCTGGCACACCAAAACCTACTTGGGGATTTGTGTCCTCCTTTACAGTCTCTGCCAAATGTTTTCTCCTTTTTTTCCAAACATGAATTTTCTGCAAAAGAAGAAGTGCCCTGTTGACAGGCCTGTGAAGTACTTTGCCTCTCCAAAGAACATAGAGGTTCACAGACAGAAATTTATACATTCAGCTTCATCTCAGTGCGTCCAAACCATCACATAAAGGGATCACCCACCCCAAAAGAAGTGGGTGCTCAGGGTCTAAAGTCCACAGAGTTCCTAATCTCCCTTGTTCATCAGTGCTGAGACAGGAGGGTGCAGTTGTGAACTCTGCAGATGCTTCCAGAAACACACTCATACGCTCACAAGTGTTTACAGCATTCCAAATGGGCAAAAAACTCAGCTGGAGTTTAAAGAGAACACGTCCTAGATGTGCTTTCCTTTGAGGATTTGGTTGCACTGGGGGTCTTTTGAGGTTGTTCAATATTAGGAATATTTGATGAAGCAGCCTGTTGCATGCATATTTCCCAGAAATGAAAGAAGATACACTGATGAGCTGTGTTTATCCACCTCCAGGGTGAGGTATAAAATGTATGAACTGCTCCAGACCAAAACAAACAGGAGTTTAAGAACCCACTGACTAAAATGATAGGACAGAGATGAGAGCTGGTAGAAGTTATATTCACTTCTTAATTATTATTTTCAGTATTTCATGATATATACTCCAAATCCTGACAGATAACTTACTCAATGAAAAAGTCTTCTGAAAAACCAAGTAACTCAGGTCAGCTGTGCTGGACTGCCCTTATTCTCTGTTCATATGTAGTCCCACATCTGTGCCACTTCACATCTGCAAAGTCTGACAGATGTAAGAGTCCACATTTTGAGAGAAATTGCAATTTGACCCCAGAACTCATGTACTGCCTTTTGCTATCCCAAGATTCTCATTCAGTTCCCCTGCAGTGTCCAGGCAGCTTGCCTGTTCCCTGGTTTCTGGCAACTTGCTGATCCAGTTTGGAGGCAGATCCCACGCTAGTGCTTTGTCAAGTGTCACCAACAGCTGTTGATTTTTCAGGATATATCACATGTCCTCATCAGTACCAGTGTTATTTCACACTTTATTCCCTGCAGTAACCCAAGACGAGTATCATCCGGTCTGGGTGATCAAACCTCGCATCCTTTTGTTGCTTCATCTAAAATAGGCACTTGCAGGTCAGAAATCCAGAGTGCTGAGAGAAAGCAGTATGGAGCAATGTTTTGTTCCTGACAAAAAAATCTCAAATTTGTTTGCAACAGATATTTCCATGAGGTTAACTTGATTTTAGATTTAATCACATTGCCAAACAGATGTTTGCCTCAAGATCACCACACACACACAAATGGGAGCTTGCCACCCTGAATCTGACCATAATCTACTGCTGTCTGAAAATTGTGAAATGCAGTTAAACTGTAATTTTCATAGCTTAAAGATTCACATCAGTCTTCCAGACTCTGTTGGTATTTCTGGTCACTACAAACAGTGGCACGAATCTACATTTTAGGTGACCAAATAATGACTCAGGAGTCTCCAGTGTGGAGCAATTGCTGCTCTTACATTCAAGGAGCTGTGACAAATTAGACATCCAGTTATAGACCAGGTGAGGGAAAACGCCTTTGAATTGCCTATATAGTTGCAGTTAATAACTGAACCTGTGATTTTACCTTTGATCAGAGGAGACTAAACTTGTTAAAACTATTCATTCTAAAAACAGTTTATGAATCCTTGACCAGATTTAACATATATATGCATTTTACAGATGAAGAAGAAAGCTAGCATATGTTATATCTGCTATTTCAAAAAAAAAAAAAAAAGNGGAGAATGGGTATGTGACTCCCTATTACTGACATTTTCAAAGTTAATTTGAGGTAAATAGTTGAACAAATAAACAAACTTGAAAGGGACGTTTTCAAAAATGTCCATGCACCCATGCTCAGTAGATTAGATAACTGGTCTCAGCATGGGCATCCAACATGATCCCTTTTTTCTTAAGTAAAAAATAAAAGCAATATACCATGTTTTAAATTGCATGTACATTCAGGAATTACATTATTTTTTCCAATAATAAAGCTAATAAATTCAGAAAAGCATTTCTTTCCATAAAGAATGACACACCCAGCTAGAGTCTTGCAAACATGTGATACAGGTAACCCAGACAAAAATATTCCAGGAGTATGTTCAGCATCCCCCTTTGTCCCTTTTTTCCAACCCTTACTCCCAGTGTTATAAGAGGAGACAGGATCTTGGCTCTTTTTTAATTTGTTTGGGCTTTTTTTCATTCGGGTTTCAATTTATCAATAGTGCCAGATAAGCTTGACTGCAACAAGCCGACTAAAGAGTCTCCTGAACACCACTGCTCTTCTTACATGCATTAAATTTTTCTGGAAACTGAACTCCAAAACACCTGGATTTAGTTCAAACATTCATGTTTTCATAAGGATTTATTTGGAATTTTCCAAGCCTTCCACTGCAAGGTCAGGCTGCACCTCCCATGAGGAGCAGCTGGGCTCCTTGCAGCTTGGCTGGAGGCACAAGGGGAGTACCCATGCCTAAGGGAATTCCCCAGCCCTCCCTGCAAGAGGTCTGTCAAAACCTCAAGGGAAGGCTGGAAAAGGTCTGTGCTTATGACACAGTTGCTATACTGAGACAGAATACAAGAGACACAGAAGCAGAGAGACAGAGTCGAAAAACAACAAATCACTAAACATTCTAGTACTGAAGGAGCGAGAGATTTCTAACTCCTTAGAGATGTTTCAGCATTAAAAGGAGCTTTTGTTTTTATCTTAGATGGTCAATACACATCAGGATTAATTAGCAGTCATTAGAAGATATTTTCCAATGAAAAATAAACAAACTAGGAAAAAGGACCTTCTGAATACTTTGAGTTCAAAATGAGGCACAATTCTCGCACACACAGCTCTCATTACAATTTTTCAATTGCCTTGGAGATACATATTTCACCGAAAAATTACAATGTTCTGACAAAAGAGTGTCGCTTCAGAAGCCTGGTTCATCCATGGGCACACTGCTGTTTTCGCTACACAGACAAGTGCAAAATGTGAAGGATAACATCCTCTAAATGAAACCAGAGCATCACACACCTCTGCCAGTTCCACTGTTACTTTGCTCTGGAGAACCCACTTTCAAAATTAACATGAAGCTTGCAACTGTCTTGTGAACAGGAAAGGATCCCAAACAAAATCTGAAACTTGGGTTAGAAGATAAGTTCTTTAATCAATCGTTTGAAATATCCTGTCTTATTCAGATCAATATTAAATTGCTAGTTGGAGGTAGAAAATGATTCCATTACCTCTTTTAGAAGTGCAGAAAATTGCTTTAATTTGTCAATGGGAAAGGGAGAGAAGTTTTCAGGCTTCATCAATAGACATAAATCCAGTCTCAGTATAAAACTCTCTGAACACCTCCACAAGTAGTCTTACAGAACCAAAAAAGTAATTTTTTCTGTTACAGGAAAAATAAAATGCACTCAGCAAATATTGCTGATAAACTAGGTTTTGTACAGAATCTGCGTCCAATTAATTGAATAAAGTTCTTTTGCTTTCTTAATTAGTGAACATTATTTGGTATTAAACTGTTTTTCCTTTTTTATTTTTTATTTTGCTTTAAGTGTGTTTGATGAAATGAAGGACAATTGAATGGCAGGATTCCTCTGTTCCAAGCTCAGTGTGATGCTCACATGGGCAAATAACATCCTGCCATTAGTGTGTGCCTGGACAATGAGGGAAAGGGTCCACAAAGGCAAATGGAAGGGCAAAAAAAATATAACCACAAAGTAAAGCAGATCTTCGCAGGAATCAGTGAGAACTTGGAGCCTGATCTGAAGTCCCCTGCAGATGATGGCAGCCCTGCATCAAACTCTCTGCATTACACAGCAGAACTCTGCTCAGCTTTGCTGGAAAGTCGAATTCCTGGTCCCTTGCTTGTCAAAGGTAGAGATCTCTTTCCCAAGACTCGGCTAACTTTTGAAGGAAGCACCATTCCTTCCTCCTCAGTCAGGAAAAAGACCAATTTTTGTACAATGGAGACGTTCAAAGGGGGAAGAAAGGGTTATGCATGAGGAGGAAGAAGTCTCAACAGTCAGGTGTAATAATCACCCAACAGTTTGCCAGAAGTTAATTCAGACATTCATTACCCTAGCCCAGAAAAATGGCATGACAGATCACTGCAAGTAGAACAACTGGCTTTTCTGAATGCATACTTTTCCCTCCCTCACCATCATTCCCAAAGCTCCTCTTGTCTTTCCATCTTAATTCTCAAGCCATTTTCCACAGCACTGAACGTGCACAGCACTGAAAGCCAGGAGCAAACACAATTTGGTACAATCAGTGAACTGTGCTGAACAGTTCATCTGAAAACACCAGCAGATACACCACAGCACCACGTGTGATGAGAACTGTCCTTCCTCATGGATTAGAGAAAAAAGTCCAGAAATCTTGAAACACCTTCAGTGCTTGTGGACAAGATTGGCCATTATGACACTAAGCATTATGTCATGAAGCCTTTCAAGCTTAAAATTCAACAGCTCCTGCAAGAAGCCACTTACCAGCTATCCAAGGAGCCTGACACAGGCATTTTACACCTGTTCTGTTTCCTGCTGCTTTTGCAAAAGAAATCCATGTATCTCACACTCATAACTTCCAGAAAAATTAAAAAAAAATAATCTCCAAGTCCGACACCTCGGATAGCCAGGCTAGGTAGAAAACAGAGAAGTGCCTCCCACCAGTGTGTCAAACAAACAGGGAAACCTAAAGCAGGAGGAAGAAAAGAAGTAGCATTCATCACAGGCCAATTCCTGGAAGAGAAATGTTGCTGGTGAGCTGGTCACTGAAATGATGTATGGTGAGGTGGGGAGGGCATGTGTGCACACACAGGCACACAAACGTCAGCCCCTTCCTTGGAAGTGGATTAGGTGGCAGATGGTGTCAGAACCTGAGCTGCTGTCAAGAGCAGAGTTCACACTGTCCTGCTCTCCGGAGCTTAGAGATGAAAGCAGAAAGGCAAGCCATTAAAAAAAAGGCTGATAAATAGCTGACAATCAGCTTTGTCACTGGCAGGAGTGGAACAGTGGAACGACATCCCTTCACTTCCTCCCTCCTCTGTCCAGAGTCCTTAGAGGAAAAATCCTCTCTGAAATGGAGACAAAAGAGGAAAGAAACGTGTGTGTGCAATCTCCCAGCATGAGAAATACCAGAGGCTCAGTTTTTCACAGGGAAACTAGAACCTGCGATTACTGCCCTAATAGCAGAACCCAGACAGAGTGGGGGGAACCAAAACACTCAGCTTAAGATCTACTAAAAGCACAGCGAGTAAGGGAGAAAGAAAATTAAAAAAAAAAAACCACTGCCCTTGGTTGCCAACATAATGAAAATAAATGAGGAAAATAATGCTTGGGAGAGGCATACCAGCTGAAAGCAGTCACAATGACTTTGTGCAGGCACCCCTGTTATTACTAATTATTACAGATAATAAGGGTTTTCGGGCTGAGCAAAGGGCTTTTTTCCAATTCCTAAAACCTCATTCTCCCTGTCCTGTCACCCACCTCCCCCTTTTTCTCTCACCTCTGAGCACCTGCTTTACATTGCTTTCCTTGTATTATCATTAGCTTTGTGGATAATTGATAGCTGTGCTCATCCAGCTGATGCTAAGAAAAGAACGACAAGGTGGTTCAACACACACTTACTATAAATAGACACACAACATGGCCAGCGTTTGCCAACATCTGATCATGCCTTCCCTCCTGGGTACTAAAGTTAGCTAGTTTCTCAAAGTCAGGGAAGAAAAGGAAAGCAAGGTAAAATGCCTTCAATTAATTTTGCAAAGATTGAAGGGATAAAAATAAGAGTGGGGCTTTATATTTTTATGACATGCTAAAAATATCCACTTTATGAAACCTTCAGCACAATTTGCAAAGCAGAGTTTAAAAGCCTTTACTTTGTTGGTTTGTTGTTTTTTTTTTTACAGCAACTGTGAAGCTCCAAATATTTATCTGGTGATGGGCTCTTGGTCAATAGGGCTGAAAAGGGTCATGAGCAGATCCCTGCTGAGTACAGCATGTGGGAGCAGGACAGAGGATAACACAAACCTCTCAGCTGCACTAAGCCCCAGGTAGCTCTGCAAAGCCCAAGTGCTCATGCTCCGAGGGTGAGGGCTGTCATTGCTGAGAGCAGGGGAATCACAGCTGCCTCTGCATGGCTGGCAGGAGGCTCAGGCTGCCTCAGGCACTGACTCAGCAGCAAAGCCTCAGGTCTCATCTCTGGCTGGTTCTGGATAGTTCTGGGGCAACCTGCTGACCTATCCTTCACCAGACATGCCAAAGACTACCAGCTGGAAAAACCTTAGTCTAGCTTGGTCCATCACCAAAGGAGGTGTGATAGTCCATGCAGTTGCCCTTTGGTGAGCACCTGCTTGCAGCTGACCCTCCCCAGAGCCCTTTCCAGCGCTGCAGTACAGAAATTCCTTTAGCATGATTCACCCAGACTCTTGGCAGGTTCACCCCCCTGCCCAGCTTACCCCACTTCCCAACCCCGTCTCTCAGCGCATTTCCTCCTCCTTTGTCAAAAATCTACCCCAACATGGTGTAGGCTCCAAAATCACCTGCTCCCTGCAAATTGGAGCAGATGTTTATCTCTTTTTGTCTTATTCATTCTATCTGGGTGGACTTCGCAGATCAAGTCAATTTTTTTTTTCCCCCCTAACATAAAATTTTTGTTTTGGGAAATTCTCAGTGCCTTCCATCTACAAACACTAATGTGGGCTCAGTTCTCACTCACTGAGCTTCATCAGTAAGGATAAGGCAAGGAGCAGTTTAAAGTTTCTCCTGCTGAGGAAAGCAGCTGCAGGAAAGTATTTGCCCCAGCACATGCCAAGGTATCAGCACTGCTTTTGTCCTTGCAGTAGCCACCTCCCATTTCAGTGTTGATGAACTCCTAGATGTCCTCAGGACTTTCTCATTTTCTTTCTGAAAGCCATTTTAGACTGCAGGAGTACGGCAGCATGAAAATAAACAACTGTTTGTCCTAATCCTCAATCACATACCTAAGTAGAGAAAATCTGGCACTGTGTGTTCTCACACACAGGCAGCGTCCAGTCATGACACCACAGCAGTACCTCAGACCTCAGGGAAGGGAAAAAAGAAGAGAACCTGATCCAAGCCTCCATGCAGCTCTGTGGCAGGCAGCCTGCACACAGCAAGAACAGTGGTACAAAGCCACACAACTTTGAGGAGTGGGAGGAGGACTTTTTCTTAAAAAAGCTCCAGAAATCTGCCAGGTGAAGGCTTCATCTTAAACTTGTAGCTTGAGGCTACCAAGAAAAGCTGCATCAGAAGCAAAAGGAAAAAAACCCCTTCCTTTTATAAAATTGCTTACCTTGTCAGTGCAGGAGGGTGAACACTCTATGGATGAAACAAGGAATAAAAGCATTCAAACAGTTTTTCCCTTCACCAGCCAAAAAAGTACCGACTATAATGGAAGCTTTAAATACTTAATGTCCAAAACAAACAAGAGAATTTACCCAAAACAAGACTGCTGGTTCAACACAAAGCAGCAGCCCTCACAATAAAGTTGATTGAGGTTTTATATTAGCTGCACTAATACCAGATGGGGACAGATAAAACCCACTCACAGAAGAAAAGATGCAGGTTCCCTTTAGAGTAGCAGAAAGACAGGGATCAGATGCAGAACAACTGACCTTTCCCATCTTTGTTGCACTTGCACAAAGCAGTTAACATCACCAAAAGTGTGGGGGACAATTTAGCAGGGATCAGTGCTTAGAGTCTCAACAGATTATGCTATTATTTTGAGACTATGTAAAAGAACAAATTAACCTTCTTTATAAATCTTGGCTTACTTTAATAGATAGTGGATGTTGGACTAGAAATAGCATCTTGCATTCCTTTAATTTCTGTACCAATTGACCTCCTCACAACAAATATCCCCTATTTGAGCACTATTAACCACATGGTCAAACCCTCAGCTACTTGATTGGTGTCTTTCTCACACACTTGTGAGCAATCACAACCCTGAGATCAACAATGCCTTTCCCACAAGCTCAGGTTAGCAGAAACCTTGGAGATTTTCCCACCTTTCCTTACAGCAGATGGCTCTGTGTATTTCCCCAAGATCACCTGGGTATTTTCACTACCAAATTCCCACTCCAGCAGGGACCCAGGAAGTTGGCAATGTGTGACATCTCACTTGATGGCTCCTTGCAGCACAGGAGATTTTTTTCAAACACCATGCTAGAGGGCTTAATTTTATTACAGGGATATGAGAGTGCCTTAAAAATTTAGGTACAAGAAAATTTAGAATTTTTTTTCTGCTATAAATCCAGACTTTTCAGTTGTGGTTACCTACAATTACGGAAACAGTACTCAATGATCAGCATAGTCCCATCCAATTCTTTATTGCTCCGCAGTTATTTTTGGTTTTACTTGTCTAATGTTTTCCCCCTATGCTTTCAAAAATTACAGAAGAGTTGGGGGTTTTTGACAGGCACACAAGCCTACAACCCCTCAGACAGGCAGAAAAGCATTTTTCTCTACATTAGCCAAAGATGTGATTGATTTCCACCTATGTTCAACCTACCACTGAAATTCTGCATTTCAGATGCAACTTTAATATAGCAACCTATTTTACTTCAAAGTGGGCTGAACACCCAGAAGTTACTACTAATGGAGAATTCTAGCATAGAGGATGCAGAGGAAACAGGAGTGGAAAGTTTCCAGATGCAAAGAAAAAATCATTTCCAATGAAAACATAAGTCAAAGGAGTGACGCTCATGATGGTGACAACTGTGGGAGGAAATCTAATTGGAGATCAAGAGGGGCAGGGTGAGGGATCAGGTAGGCTCAAACTAAGCCTGGGAAAGTGAAGCCTTGCTTAGAATCATCATCATGCCATTATTAAACTCTACACAGAGAGCTCAGCCTGACAGATTCTGTCTTACTGAGGATCCCTGAGGCCTCACCCCATCCACCACTTACTCTGTTGACTCAATCTTTGACTGTAAATGAAAAATTTATAAAAGGCCTGGTAGGGAGAGTGGTTGAATGGCTGCAACCCCCTCTAGAACAATTCCTTCACAGTGCTTACAAATCAGAGCATGTGTTTGGCACTTCCCTCTCTCTGACACAGCTCAGCCACAAGCAAGTGCCTGGGGTAGTACCGGCTTCCCTTAAAATGCTGTTTTGCAGACCAGAACAAGGGAGAAATAGTGTGCTGCAGGCTATGCTCATGAATTCGTTCAGAGCACAAGATACTTGGAAGTCTGGCTTAGAAGTGGTAGCATTTTTAGGCACATCTCTTGCTGTAAGAACAAATCTTGCAGATTTGCAGGAGAATCCCATGCATCCTCCTGGTTTTTGCCATTCCTGGCTGGGCAGCTCGAGCTAACAGGAATTTCCCTATAACTCTGCCTGTCACAACTTGTCATGGCTCTTCCAGGGCAGAGCAGACATGCAAGAGAATGACAGCAGGCTCTCTTTAAAGATAATTCAGGCATTGATGACAGGACAATTTTGAGCATTATTTGCTCAAAACAAAATTATTTGTACAGTTTCATCTGTCAACCAGTCAAGATACACAGATCACATCTGCTTCTTGAGGACAGCATTTGCTCCTACCACTAAAATAAAATCTTTATTACACAAGTTACTCAAAAACATGCACACCACCCAGTGCTACATGCACTAAGGGTATTCTCAGAACAGCAGGAAGGTATTAGAAACTGGAATTAAGCTGTGTCCTCCCCCTAAATTTATGTAGCAAATATACAGGCAGAGGCAGTGTGGAGGGCATTTTTGTTAGGTCATCTAGACAGTCATACTCTGTAGCTGTGGAGATTTCATTTCCTTTGGCAAAGGCTGCCCACTTCCATCAGGGAGATCAGGGGAGACACAAAGATAAGCTTATATGGGAGCTCACAGGAACATGTATATCTGAGGAGCTTCTGGAGGTGCTGTGTCTGCAAAGTAACACACTGTCACCCTCGGGGGTTCTTTGTTTTTGGCCCTTCTCCTTTTCTTTTCTCATCTTTGTTGTTGTTTGTTTAATAGCTCTATTTTTTTTTCCGAGGTTTTTTGTGTCCACTGCTCTCTCCATCCCCTGCACTCCTCCCCTTTAAAATTAGTGCTCTCTCTCTCAAACCCTTTGCTTTCCCTAGGTAATAGAACACTTTCCCCTCCTTTCCCTGCTCTCACCTTTTAGATCCATCCCCCACACCTCTCTAATTCAGTATCCTCGTTACACTTAGGTTCTTTGCTTGCCTTCCTTCTTCCACCTTCCCCATTTAATCTCCTCCCTCCCATTGCCTTACAAATCTCTACCTTCCTTGCCCTGTTCATTTTCCCCACTAACCATTCCTCCCTTCCCCTTTTATCCTGCTCAGTTCCTACTCCCCCACTTCATTCCTACCCACACAGCATCCATTGTGCCTTTCTCCTCCCGCCCCAGTTTCAAACCTCCTCATCATATTTCATTTTCCTCAATTCTATTCAGGTTCTTATATCAGCCTGTCTCCCTTCATCATGTTACTGCATATTTCTTATCTCCTAAATTTTTCCTTCCCCATCCATCCTCTCCACTTATAACAGCAGTGGAATTGTTCCTCTTATTAACAGCTATGACCTATTAAAATTTTGGACATATTTTCTGTTCAGAACTAAAGCCCCTTCATCCTCCTGTGCTATTTATCTGTCTATAAACCCCACACAGGTCTCATTCCTGCTACATGCAGTCTTCTGTCACAAGCAGTGCAAATACTCTCCTAATAAGGAATGATTTAATCCTAGGGTAGCCCATGTTCATGGAACTGTATCACACAACTCAAACAGCAGCTCTTTCTGGTGGGACAAGTTCACAACTTGCTATTTACTCCAAGAACACTGAAATTAGTCTGATTTCAGATTTCACCTGCAGATTGATTGACAATCTCTCTCTCTCTCACCCTTGCCAGCACAAGCTGGTACATGTCTGTGTGTGCACAGCTCAGGAGGAGCAGGGAACACTTCTCTGTGTCCGCTGCTCAGCAGCAACACCAGCTCTAATGAAAGCTATGCCAGCCACCAGATGCCAAAGGGCAAATACAATTCTCTCAGTGTGAGGTGGGGAGGATTTTTTAGCAGACAGAGGGCCATGATTATAATAAGTTATTAATAAGAAAAAAAAAAAAGCAAATGAGATCAACAGACAGACAGACAGAACCCAATTAGTTCTATCATTCAACCAACCTCCCAGGGTTGGGGTTGATCAGGGAACTGTTCAGTGGGACCTTCAATACAAACAACTGAGGTCATATAAAGATGGTTCTTTTCTGTACTGTGCTGATGTCAACAGAAGCTGCACTTAATCTCCTTCATCCTCCCCTTACTCCCAGATTCAAATGACTACATGATCTGGCATTTCAAATCCAAATGAAAAAAACCACAATACCTGGTGAGAGATGTTGTTCTCACCAAGAGGTCTGGTTTCAAGCAGAGAATAAATACAAGCACCCAGGCTCTTGGAGCTACTACAGCACTGGGAAAACAATATTTTTTTTTTTAAAGCCAACCAAAACTGATATTTTATAGATTTCTGCTGCTTGTACATACACTTATCCTCTCTGATTTTGTTGAAATGGCATTGTCTGAAGACCAGAGAAGAAAGTTGCTCTACCTTTCTCACATCTAGGAGAAGGGATATGGCTCCTATGGCCTTGCAGAATAGACAGAGCTAGATATCATATCCACAAACCTTAACTCGTGTCCCTTCTGCACTTGTCACTCAGCCCCTAATGTTCCCCCATATTCCCCTNGCAGAGCTAGACATCATATCCACAAGCCTAATGTTCCCCCATATTCCCCTCATCATCTGCCATCTCCCATTCCTCTCCTTCAGAGTCCTCAGAGATGGAACACGACAGGACTGTCAATGAAACAATTCCTGTTGACTTTAAGGCCCTACTCAACTAACATGGAGAACATGTCCTCTGCCTCTGGTGCTGAGGACATTTTCATACATAAATGTTGCTGTTCAGCAAATAAGCTGAGAATGCTGCTGCAGCTGGGTAAAGGTCTTTTTAATCCAAAATGTTAGAACTTTGTGCTTAACCATTCCATCATTCCCCCCACTCTTCCCCAAATCCTTGAGGTGCTTCTGCTGGTAGCTAGTTGCCATAGGAACCCTAATCTTTATGTGTTTTGCTTGTTAAATAAACTAGCATCCGAACTCTGCTCTAGGGCTGCTCTTTCTCCTCCCTTTATGCCTCCCTCCCTGAAGAAGAGAACAAAAAGAGGGTATGTTTGATAATCATCCTTTGCTCCTCTCTTCCTTTCTCCACAGTTTCTATGAGCTTTACAAGTCCAATAGCCATAATTTGGCAGAAATAGCCGCTGTGATGCAGAGGGATGCCTTAGGCCTGACTGTTCTCTGGATTTGTCCAGAGAGGAATCAGAGGCAAGGCAGAGAGCACCAGGTAGGATAATGCAGCTTGAGAACTCTGCTTTGATAGCAGAGACACCTAATCCCAGCTATTTTAGATGAAATTTTCCAGCACTTCCCATGACAACTCCCTTCTCCTACAGTCCCCATTATCAACCTTGCCCTACCTCACTATACATCAGCAATGCAATTTTGATGGCATTAGTGAGGGGACAGCCCTGAAAGGGTGCTTCAGAGATGAAAGCTGAGAACAGAAAGCAAAGGAGGCTAAATAGATGAGAAACACCAAAAAGGCAAGATGTTTGCAGTGGCCTAGAGCTTTTTGCCATGAAGTAAGATTTTTCCATTCTGTGGACCAGAGATCTAGGCCAGAATTATGTAGGTTACAAGCAAACCTTGTTTCATCTGGTCTTAAGCCAATACTTAGAAGGTGATAACTCCCACTCAGAAACACCATTTTTTTTTCTTCATGTATTTTCCTGTAACAGAAACAAAAAAACTAAAGGGGCAAGAAATGCTGGGTGAAGGGATAAAACCACATGGCTTTGTGTGCATGTCTAATTGTCTAACTACACTTTCCACCTCAGGAGGAATATATATATATATGCTAAATGCAGAGATTCTGAAGTTGTTCTTCCCCTCATAATTTTTAGTACAACAAATATCATTCAGAGAAAGTGCAGTGCCATTTCACTCATTTTCATGGGGGTAAATACCTAGAAAATTAATAGTTTCAAGATGGAAAAGAGCAGGCAGAAGGGGATTTTCAAGAGGCTGAATTCCCACTGCATGCAGCACCAAAGGAGGTTAGCAAACAAGGACCCTATTTACCTGAAATTAAGAACTAGTTAATCCTTTCTCCACACCACAAAAATATAACCTCACACCATAGCAGAAGCATCAGTTTCAGGATCATTTGGGCATATCCAGGGATCTGCAGCTGTTCACTGGCAGATGAATCATAGTCCCCATGGAAGACTTTGCATTGCTCAGCCTGCCTCCAGTGGATAAAAGCACAATTCTGAAAACAGTTGGACTGCTGATTTCTAGCTAATTCAAGGCTTGGGCTGGTCTGAGTTTAGCTGGAAGACCCAGCAGCTATGGCAAATAATTGCCAGAGAAACAGTTGCTGTTACAGTGTGGTTTACAATTACTTGTCCTATTGCTGTGCTTTGCAGAGGTCCCCTGCTTGCCCAGCACACATGGATGCTCTTATACCTCTATTTATCAGGAATGCAGCTAGGCTTCCCCTGAGACTCTTTCAGAAATATACCTTCTTAAATTAGCAGCCCTTAATTTTAAGTGCAGAGTTCAGGCGTAATTCAGACGAAGCTTCATATATGCAACTTGGCTCACTTTACTCCCACTAGTCTGTACTCTGCCAAACTTTAATCTCTTATGATCTGGATCCTTCTGACATGTCCACTGCTTCCTACTGCTTACAAGAGTGCTGGAAACAGCACACAAGCAGCCATCTCTGGGAATATTTATGCATGTGTGGTCAGTCCCACAGGTAAAAAGAAGAGACAAGTTAATAAAATAACACTAAGTTGAGCTAAGGTTCATTCATATTCTGGATGAAGGTGTTGCAAAGGCCTACTTTAAATTAATCTTCCCCCTGTCAGAAGTCTTTTTTCTGTGATAAACATCATCCTTATTCTTCAGGAAAGCCATTTTAAATTCAGCCTAAGTTTCCTCTCTCCCTCTATTTTACTTTTTTCATTTCTCTGTGGGAGCTGCTTTTTTTGCAGAGGTGTACATGGGAATCCCAAGTGGCTTTGCTACCTCCCTTATGTAAAGTATATTCTGGGCTGTCAGAGTGCACAGATCAGCAGTAAAGCATTGTGGGGGCTATTTCTTCTTCTCCAATCCCCATGAGTCTCCTACCT
The DNA here is from genome assembly GCA_013397195.1 of Hylia prasina. Classification (NCBI taxonomy): domain Eukaryota; kingdom Metazoa; phylum Chordata; class Aves; order Passeriformes; family Sylviidae; genus Hylia; species Hylia prasina. The sequence goes on from VYXD01005828.1 coordinate 893,417, forward strand.
CCAGTTTAGTTCAGAGATTCATAGTTGAACAACCTTAGAAACAAATTCAACTGAAGCCTCCTCTAAGTTTGTACCTGAATTAGGAAGAGGTGGTCTAGGGGCCAAGGGGAAAATTGCCCAAGATTTATTCATTAAGTTAACCATTTGCCATTTACTTGAGAGTAGAATTCCAGTCCCTCAGCAGGTTTGCATGCTTTATTTTCACAAACTTCACAAGGTAAACACTGTAAAGAAACAGGCACTGCAAAGAGCTCAAAGGCTTCTTCACAAGAGCTTGACAAAGCAGTTTTCTTTCCTTTGCCCTCCACAGTCCAGCCCATGCAAAATTTAAAGTGTCCTCCTCACTTTATGAATCCCTGCCTCTCTAAGACTTCTCTGCCACCACCCCCACTCACTCAGTGACTCAGACTTATTAAGATAACTTCTCTTTTTCTAGTTCCTCACCTCCAACACACTCAATGCATTCAGGCACATACTCCTGCACATAAAAAAAATCCTCACCCAACCACCCTCTCTCATCCAACTTTCCTCCTACAGTTCTTGCACTCCCCCATTCTGGGATGACAGAGCCAGTCAAAACCCACCCAAGTGAGTTCAACTTTTACTTACACTTCTGGCTTCTCTCAAGATTATTTTGAGCTGGTGCTTGAAGACACCAGGACAAGGTCTAAGGCAGTTCTCCTCTTCCATCAGCACAGCCTTTGGCAAAGGTGAGGTTTGTCAGGCACAAATGACCAGACAGGTGGTGGGGAGAGGCCTTAGTGCTGCACTGCGGCTCAGTGCATGTGCTGCACGGGGATCTGGCTCTGACCCACGTGCTGTGTGCAGACCACAGCCATGGTGTGCCACGGGCTGGTTTAGGAATCTACTAGTGCCTTTGAATAGTGAAATTTTGCCCCATGCAAAAAGAGGGATTTGTGTGTCACTATTTACCCCTGCTTCAAGATGTTTAGGGCAAAAAAAAAAAGCTTCTCATCAGATTTTAGGAGCAGCAGGTACCCTAATTTCCCACCAGGCTATGGATGCTCTGCAGGCAGTGGTGCTTGGCTGGTCACTGGGCATACATACATAAAGCTGAGGCAAGACAAGAAAAGGCCCCGGAGCCTGTGCCTGCACAGGAAGGATCATGAACTGCAAAGCAACACTGGCACTGCAGAGGAAAGAAGGCTTTTGCTAAAGCTGGGGATTTGCTCAGATTGACACCTCTGCTGCTGTACAGAGCTCTGCACATTCGCTCATGCTGGCTTTTGTTCCTTTTCCATAACCAGCAACAGGTGGGGAGGAGTGGGATGTACACACAGAAGGAGGATGCGGTGGGAGCAGAGAACATGTTCCTGACATTCAGGGATATGTGTAGGGAAAGCTGCCTGCCTGGAGCAAAAAGGGGCTGGGAAAGGCAAGGGGCCTGCTGAGCCGTGGGTCGCTTAGGTAGGAACAGGGACAGACTTCTAATTCTGGCAGCATCAGGTGGGAGTTGGGAAAATGGCTGAGGAGAAGGTTGAAGCAGAAGGAGTGCACAGATCAGATTAAATGAGGGAATCTGCATCCTTTTTACCAAATGTAGATGCTCTTAAAATAGTCTTCTGCCACACTTGTGTACTGATTAAGGAACAGTGCCCGTTTCTGAAGCATAATTCTGTGTGTCTTCATTTCATATCCACTGGCAAAATGCTGGCAACACCTGGAGTTCAGCAAATGGCTCTGCTTTCTGTGCAACAGTGTTTTGCTGTTTCCCTGATCCATACAATTGTAGCTCATGTGCACCACTTCTGTCCAACATTACAGTCTTAGCTGACCAAAGACTTCCAAGTTTAACCTATTTGGGATGTGTACAACCCAGTGACTCTCTTGGAGACCTACAAGAAAAATTAAACTGTGGCTCATCTCAGGTAAAATACTCTTCTATAATTGCACTGCAACCCTTCCAGCCACCTTCTCGCATAGAACAGGTTTCTGATTTGCCCTGCACTAGTCTGCTTTCTGGATAACAGGAGCTGGATTTGGCTTTTTCCTCACTCAGAGGCCAGGCACACAGCATTTATCTTCTCAGTGTCCAAATCTGCAGCGTTAGCCTCGCACACGTAACACCAGAGGGAAAAAGAGCTAGGGGTAAGAGACCTAAGGGAAAGATTGCCCTCTTCACTTTCCCAGGGTTTTTGCTTTTATTGGGTTGAATTTTAAACACTCTGAAAAATTGCTGGGACACTTTACCCAAAAGGATGTTTAATCACTAATTCTGAGTCTGGATAACTGAACAAAAGAACCTCACATTCACTATTCAGAGAATAACTGAGACCTCAGCAGTAACAGAGAGGCAGCACATGATCCAAGACTTCTCATATTTGAGCATGAAGATACCAGTCCTGTGAGAGAAGGAGATATAACATCTGGACACATACTAACCTAGGCCTCTGTGATCAGCTGCCAATAAGTGCTTCAGCTCCTGTTAATTATGGTGGTGTTTCTACAATGATGAGATGACTTCTCTGTGGAGAAGAGCTCTCATCAGGAAATTGGTTCTATCGCAATTAACATCTTTGAATATCCAAATTTAACATCCTCCTTGAGCCTTCTCCCTTATTTCAGGAAGTTTGTGATCAAACAAGTCCTGAAATAGAGCTGGAGATCTGGGATTCAGAGAAGAGGGAGGAGTTCTGTGTTTGGGGGCAGGAGGGTTAAGTACACCACAGTTTCAAAATCATCTGGTTCATGTCTCCAGCAGCATTTCAACCTTTCATCCCTGTATGCATAATTTCCAAGAAAGCTGTTATCATCATCACCACTATTTAGAGTCAGAATAGGTGACACATCCATTTCATTGCCTCAGTTCTGTCTTCATGTTCAGCTGTAGAGCAGAGTCTGAGACACGGAAAGACTAAAGACACAAACATGCTCTCCTGAAACACTTAGTACAGCATGTCATAGAATACACCTTTCCTCTTCCCCTCCTTCAAAACAGAAATCATCAATTTTCACTTCCTGGGACTCTGCCATTCCATCAGTCCCCACCTACTGCAGCTCCTCACAGAGCTGAGGAAACATGAATAGATGCCAAAGGAGAAAGCAAAAGAAAAACATCTTGCTGATCTTGCTCTGGACCACACTGCATCTGAAACACCCAGCACTTCCAGCAGGAACCCTGCCACAACCCAACTTACAGGAAGAGAGCAAATTTGTGTTTCTCATGTACAGCCTTTCAGGGGTGAAGGAAAACAGGTTTTCTATTCCCAGCACACTTAAAATAGCCACCAAAATTTTCCTCATCTTGTACCACAACAAGAAATCTGAACAGTAGATACAATCACTTCATGGCACTGACAACAACAGGGGTTTAAGCAGCCATACAAAGGAAGGATTTACCAAAAATTTCACTGCTATCTAGGTGTTAAATTTTAAAAATATATTCACAGTCAATACCATCAGAAGGCTAAAGTTTAGGGCTCAAAATTCATAACCATGAAATAAGATTTTTTTAATATTGTCTTAAAAAGCCAGATTATTTTGCTGTATTATATTCAGTTATATAAAATCTGATTTCCTGCTAGATAGCATTAGACCCTCCCCAAATTGTAAAATGTAAACACTGAGTGCTTACAGACTTATCTGGCAAATCACTATGACTAAGAAAAATTGTATTACATTCAACGAAATTGAAATAAAATGTAGCACCACTTTATGTTCTACAATGTCATCTCTTGTCAAAAATGACCAAAAAAAAAGACAAAAACAAATCAATGAAACTTGAGAAATAAGTACAATAGACACAAAATTAAGGTGCAGAGTCTTGGGCCACAGCTACAGTGGCTCACAGAGTCATCTATACCTGTTCAATAATCAAGAAAATATGCCTCAAAATCACATTTGTACAGTGAAGCCGAAGAAGAAATCACAGGAAGTCACTCTGTCTGTTCCAACAGATACCAAATTAGACATGAGATGAGCAGAAAACAGAACAAATTAATCCTACAGCCTTTCATACTGAGTCCACCTTTGTTTTCAACGAGGGATGCTGCTGAGACAAAGACAGGAAAATACTCAGATAAAGGCCTGTTGAATGAAGTCTAAGAGTTAGAAATGGAGAAGTAGAAACTAAAGAGCTGGGTTAGATGATGGGTTAGAAAGCCACTGCACAGCATGAGGGCTCAACAGCTGAGAAAACAGTGCAGAGGGATTTACAATATTCAGTGCCTTCTGCAGGGCTGTCTCTTTCAAAGGAGCAAGTGAAGTTATAAACCAAGTAAGATTTATGAATGTCTACATACAAGATTATGATTCATTAGTGAAAGCTGGGAACTAATAATTGGGGTTCCCTTGTCCCAAATTATTCTGTATTTAACACAGTCTGTACAGAGGCTGTTGCAAACACATCATCCTGTCTTCCAAATCACTGTGATTTATGTGCATTCACACTGAGAAACACCTTGGTGATGCAGAGTTACAAATACAATTGAGGGGTGCTGAAGCTATTAATTTTACAGCTCTCAAATCCGGGGTAACTTCAACAAAAGAAGGATGATAATAGGAAAGCCAGCTCTTGGGGATCCCATGAGAATTCCACTCGCTGGAAACCAAGGGGAGGGATAACCAGTCGGGATGAGTGCTCAATCTATCCACTCAGGTAACCAAAGGGGCAGGCATAGAGGAAAGGTTTGTGAGTGCCCTGGCATCCTGAAGGTGGCCCAGCTTTTTGCCAGCGGGTTGGCAGCAGAGCCAACCTGCTGCATCCAGAACATCACACCTGACTGCAGGAGGAATAAAAGCTGCACAGATCAGGAGCATCAAGCAAACTCTGTTCAGAGGGCAGGGCAAATTTCAGGCCTCTTACCCTTCATACAACCCATCTAAAATTCTTGCACTTCAAGGCATGAATTCACAAGGAGTTACTAAAAGCATAACATCATTTAGAGTCTGCAAAGTCCTCTGTCACACCCCAGTACTTCAAGTGTTCCACACCAGACATCTAAAGTCACTTGGTTCTTGGGGACATTTAAGGAGAAAATTCCTCTTTAGCTCTCCACTCAAAAGTGCCATGACAGAAACCAACAGGGCGAGCCCTTTAATGAGCACCTTTATTTCTTTACTCCATGAGCTCGCAGTTGTACGCACACAAACATGCTGACACACATACTGCACACAGCTTGGATCACATAGATAGCCCACAGAGATATAAATACACACATGACAACCTGGACCACATAAATGTATATGCACCAGCACACATGAAAACTTCCAACCTTCGTGTATTCCAAGGATGCTTGTCTTTCCACCGGTCCCACATTCCTGAGAAGTTCTGCTGGCTCCTGCCCCCAGCACCCAGTGTCTGACTCTCTTGTCAACTGCAGGAGCTGCTCAGCATGAAGACAAGAAATCAGTAGATCCAGGAGGGCTTGAGGAGTACCCTGTGACTGCCCCGGGGTAGCCAAGTGAAAAAAAAAGATGAGGAGGAGAAGGAGGGAAGAAGTGGTTCCTGAGAGGTCATTGGAACAACTGTCATATGAGTAGGCTTCAGTTCCCTTCCCATTTTTATATTTAGGTGAAAACATGAGTAGCTGCTCATAAAATGGGAAAAAAAAAAAAAAAAAAAAAAGTCCTTGGCTTATATTTTTCCATGGAGGACCTGACAATGTTTGAACACGAGGACAGTACATAAAAGCAGAGTAAGCAGAACCCATGCAATTTCCAGATCCTGCTTAAATTTTACTTCAAATCCAGGGATGAGTATCGAGAGTTAGAACAGTAAATAAAAAATCCCTTCCTTTTGCTTCAAGCAGATAACCACTGTGGCTTTCTAAAAGCTCTGAGTGCTGTAGCCTTTCATAACAAGTAACAAAGCCAGGCAGAGCACATAATAACCCTTACCCTGTGATGAAGTATAATAATAATACATTACCACAGTTTGCTGGTACATCTTTATACATGAGTAAGAAGAAGCTACTGTGTTCTTCATACAAACATTTTGTCTGGCTGTAAGCAAAGCTCTTAAAGTCAGAGTGGATTCAGGAATAAATTTACTTCATTTACGGTGCACAGCAATAGTCCATTGCATGCTAATGGCAACTCTTATGCTTTTTGTCAATACGTTGTTTTTATTGGGAATTTGGATGGCTTTTTTGGATGGTTCATTTGCTATTTTGTGTCACAAATCACCTGCTCTTCTCTGCTGGTGTTTTCCAGCTTTACAGCTGAAAATTATCCCTTTGGGCTGATCATCCTTTTTTCAAAAAGGTAATGCTGTGCAATACAGAAAGCAGGTATAACAAATCCAGAGAGGAAAAACTTTTCATAGATGTCTGCCAACTCTTCAATCTTTCCATTCTCTAAATGCTCCCTTCCCCTTAACACCTGCTACCCTCTTACCAAAATGGTGAATTTCAGTGCACACACAAAGAAGTCTCCTGCCAAAAAAGTGGTCACAGCATCCCAGCTTCTGCAGTTCCCCTGGCTTCACTTGCCAAGGGCAGTAACAGCCTCCACTGCCTCAAGTCCACCTCCAAAGGCCTCTAAGCCAGCTCAGACAGAGTAGCTCAGTCTCTCTCCTTCCCTGGAATCCCATCACCCACATGTTCCTGGCAGCTGTGCCTAGTAAATCAAGGGACTCACTGACCTGGGTTTGCATCCCTGACCTTCCCCTGGAATAACTCTTTCCTCTGCCATAAAGGGCCAGCTGGGGACAATGGGCATGATACTACCAAAGAAGACCCTTCAATTTAGTATGATCCCATGATTTCTACTGCATTTAACACTTTGTGATCATTTCTGCATGGAGATAACTAACTCTCCCATCTTCTCAGGGACAGAGAGAATCTTCTGAAATATTTCCATTCAGCATTTTTTCCAATCATCTTTTAAATGTTTTTCTTAAAACCAAAGCTGACTCATCTGCTAAAACAAGATAGTCTGACTCATATTTAACACCTTTGTCTCCATGGCTCATTTTGGTCAGCAACTGACTTAAGACTTTTCTTTATACTACATGTCAGGGGAAAGAAAAGAGAAAAATGTACTTTAAACATCCACTCTGTTCCAAACCGTTGACAAATGCTCAGGATAAATCTTCAGAGAAAGGAAAATTGTTTCAGTACCTAGAGACTTATTACAAATTAGAACAGAAATGAAATTTTTCAGCAAGAGACAAGTTTGTACTTTTATGTTCCCAGATTCAGATGAAAAGGGGGCTCTGTAGAAATTATATTTGGATAGAGGGTTTTCTTTTTTCATTTACCATCATCAAAAACCTCATAGGACTGAACAACAGCGCTTCAGAAATGAAATAAAAAGCCAGAAATCATTTTCCATTTACACATATCTTGCAGTGAAGCTTATTACTTAATATTTCTAGAATATCTAAAAAGGGGAGCCCTAAAAAGTGAGGCTCAGATTTAGGTGAGATATAAACTGTTACTGCTTCACGCATGGGAAGTCCCCATTTCAAACAGGGAGAGCATCAACATCCTGATTAGAGCCACAGAACCCTGGTCCACAGAATGCTCCTGTGAGATGGACCCAACTAAACCACCTGCAGCAATTTTTCAGAGGAATCCAAAAAGCTGGAGAACAGATCTTATGGAAATTAATGGGATCTGGGATGTTGGTTGCCTCTAGCTTTCTTTCAAAGACCTCAGGTTTAGTCTTAGAGCCTGGTCTTTTCTTTGATATAGAGATCACTAATAAAACCAGAACAGTGTCTTTACCCATTTGGGAGCAAACTAATAACACCTATGCAAAGGCTTTTCAGTAACTTAGAAGTGATAGAGGACTTCAGTCTAGAATTTAAGAATTTGTTTATGAGGTTTGGGTAGGGGTTTTTAATAATCTTCTGGTTAATTACAACAGATAAAATACCGGGGAGAAGAGGGGAGAGATTTTGACATAGCAAATGGAAATAGGTTTTAAATGTCAGAAGGTGAAACAGGCTTAGTTTATGGCTGTGTTTTGGAAAGCAGCAGGGAACTTGAGACATCTATATAAACACATAATTGAAGCATTCTGGCTCGCAATTCTTACCTAGGTATCAACAGAGAGAGAAATTCCCCTTGCTTCATGTACTTCTGTGCTCTGGCAGATGTTAGCATCCAGACCCACTGCTCCCACAAGCTTTCAGTTTAATCTCTGTTTAATGCCTCCTGAGATCACAAGACCTGCACTTTCAGGGAGCACTTTTGCAGCCCAGACAGGCAGGACCAGTCCCTAGAAAACCCTCAGCCTGGGGGCAGAAAGTGCTGCTGGTGTCCATCCCTGCAGCAACTGAACTCTGCAAGGGCAGGGTGACTTTGAGAACAGTTATGCTAGTCTAGAGATGTACCTCACGCCCTGTTTGAAAGGAGGGACAGCCCTATCCTGTTCCTCACCCACAGAGAGGCAGATCATAAGCTCTCCTGTCACAAGGGGCACCTCCATCACCTGCCCCAGCATCACAGCAGGCACTCAGAGGAGAGCCAGGCTGTTTGTTCTCCAGCGCAAGGTAGCCAAAGGTCCAATTTATCATATGCCTCCACCATTTGTCAGCTGCATGTGATCACTCATGAATAAAGTTCTCCTGCCCAGCTCAGAGGCACACAGTTGTGCCCTCTCACTGACCACACGTCATACACAGACAGTCCAAGACACAACTGAGACAGGTTTATTTCAGTGCTTTATAGCACAGGAGTCGGAACAGAACACTTTTCCTTCCAGCTGTACACCTTGCCTTTGCTGTAACCAAGAAGGAAGGAATCTGGTGCAGCCTGTTGAAAACAAACAGAATGCCTCTGATTTTACAAAGCAGCACTTGGGATTTAAAGGGGAAAACCACATCTGAGGAAGCCAGGGCAGTGCTTTCTCCCAGATTCACCCCTCTGAGCTACCAGCAGGTCCCCATTGCTATACTGGTGGCACCAGGTCCCCTGGAGAAATCTCTGAGAAGGCTGGCACTGAGCCAAGGTGTTCCCAGGGTGGTCAGAGCTTCTCATCTCTATATGGGAAGGAGGAGCTTGCAGACCTCTGGATAAGCATAGATGGAAAAAATAACAAAGTAGTTCCTTGGGCATTACATTCTCAAATTGCCCGGTGCTCCACATGTGGTGGTGGCCACGCCTTCTCAGTGTGGATGAGATGATAAAATTGTTTCTGCCCTCTTAGTCATTCCTCAAGGAATTACTGTTGTGATCTAGTAAGAGACTCAACTAGATAATCTATTTCAGAAGAGAACCACCAAGGTCCAGACAGCAGAGGGTTTTAGCTCCCCCTGAAAACCCAAATTAAAGAGGTTTGTGTTGGCACAAGCCATCTGCCCTGCTCTGGGCTCATCATGCTACTCTGCCCTGCTCTTCCTGCTCCAGGACTTGGGAACACAGAACTCCCCACCCTGCCTGCACAGCTCAGAGCAGCAACGTTCCTACTCTGTAATAGTCCTACTGACAGACAACGCAGAGAATAAAAACTTTCAGTTGCCTTGAAGTTGCAAAGTAAAGCTTAAACTAGCAAATTAGATAAAAGAATGTAAAAGTATGCACGCTGGATGATAAACATAGCTAGAACCAGTGGATAAAGAGATAATGGGGAACATAGTGGCTTTTGTGGCAAAGTTATGCAACAAGAAATAATAGCACGTGCCCTAAGAGAAGTTCAAGGCAAGGTAATCACAATATTGGGGGCTCTCAGTGAATATGACCACTTGAGACCCCTTTAGATGGCCCTTCAGGACCATAACAGGACTTCCAGTAAGAGGCGAGGCATGCAAATTAATTCTAGGAAAAGTGATGGTCATGCATTAGCTAGGAAATATGTTATAATGAATATGTTTGATCATGGTGGAATAAACACCCTGTTGTAAAATATCACAACACACATTTAATTAGAGGAAAAATCCTCCGGACATGTCCAGCACTGTAATAAAAAACGCCTGCTTTCTAATACTTTCAATTGTGTTAAAAATTTTGTTCTCAACCTGATTTCAGTATCAGTGCCTCAGAGGGCAGGACTAGCCAGAGAACAGCTCATGGCAGTAACAAACTGCTCTTCCCAAAGTATTGCAAAACAGCAGGGTTGGATCCTTGGCCAGCAAATCCTTTGCCTCGGGGCACAAGGGCAGATTGAGGTGAAATGCTGTACACTGGGCTGCTACATCCAGGAGGAATGAAGGTCAAAATAGTTGGGAGAGAAGAGATAAATGAAAGACTGTATTAAGAAGGCAGCAGTCAGGGAAAGAGCATCCGAACCTACTGGCATTATACCCACAGAAATCCCTTATAATTGTGGTAAAACCTTCAGCCTGGCTAAAAATCAGAGAAGCCTCTTAGATGCCCCAAGCTCATGTGTCCCTGGGCAGGTACTTTGAAAGGACTGCTTCACCTATAAAAACATCTGAAAAATTCATAGTTTAACCTTTACTCTTGAATGTCATCTCCTGTGGTAAGAGAACAGCCTGTCCTCTGCCACCCCAGTGATGTTGAAGAGATTTATGTATGCCCGTACAGGATTTTGAAAACCACTTTACAAGTCCCCAAAGTTTGTCTTTATTCCCCAAAAATGCTTCCAAGAGAGGCTTGTGCTCAGCATGCAGCAGCCAAGAGCAGGGCCAGGGCCACAGACACCCAACCCCACCTGCCACCAGCACCCCAAGGCAGAAGGCAACCCCAGCAGGAATACTCAGAGGAACACCTGGCATACAAGTCACTGTCTGCAAGCCAGTGCATTCAGGTGAGGATTCCCAGGCACTTTGATAATGGATGCAGGAGCAGCTCTGCTCCAGCGCTCAGCAACAACAACCCAACAGCGCTGCTCTTACTCCAAAAGTCACAACCAAGACCAACACCACGGCAATAAGCAAGAGAGCTGGATCCCCAGAAAACCTCAGGTACCCTGAGTTTCCCCTCTCATGCAGGCAGAACAGATGTTCCTCTCCAGCTCATAAAAGAGGCACCAAGAAGAGCCAGGAGGAGAAAGACAGAAGGAGTTAAGAAAATATAACAAGAGTGAGAGAGACAAAAAAGCACTGACACCCACACAAGCCTTCAGGTAGTTTATTGCTGCTGAGTCCATCCGCAGCGCTATTCACGCTACTTTTCCACCCCCTGTCATATGTTAATAATTCCTGTTGATGGCCTTGTGCTGGTACAGGACGGCCGGAGCGGCAGCGGAGCCCGCCCGGCTCTGAGGGAACGCTGCAGAGCGCTCCAAGGACAAGGCAGCCGCACAGACATCCGTGCTGCAGCAACTATTCCGACTGTTCCAAACCTTCGCTGTGGAAATCGCATACGATCAGCAGCGTGGGAAATGTGTGTGAACTGACCATTTAACGCAGTAGTCCCGATCCTGCCAGCTTGGGCACAAGATCCTGTCTGCTTGATTTGCTCTCTGTTAAGTAGCCCTCCCAGCTTTTAAAGCACAGGCAAAAGTGAAACCATCAGATGATCTATACCGAAGTAAGCTAGGTCCAGGAATTCCGATTTTCTTGACAAAAGCAATTCCAAACAGACAAGCCAATAAAATTTGAGGCACCCTCACAAGTGAATATATTAAGTTGTATCAAAATTCATTTATCTTTACATATCACTTCCCTCATGCTTATTTTCTAAACTAACTACAGTGAAACATGAACCCCAAGTATACATAGTTTTTCATGTTTAAATACACAAAAAAAGGAGATGCAGAAAAATAAAAAACTGTGGAGCTTCACACCTGGAAAAGTCCCCATGAGACAGATCTGTTGCTCCTTCTAGCATTTCTCTACGTGGATGAGATTTCATTTACAGTGCAACATCCTCACAGACCCCAGAAGCTTAGAGCAATATCCTTTTGGATGCATAATAGTTCCTTCAGTGCATATTTACTTTCAGGCAGCCCATCATTCTTTATTTGGAGCTATATTTTTATGCACAAAACAGTAGCTTTCAGAGGAGGCAGGAGTTATTAAAAAGTTCATCTGTTCCAGCTGCTTAATCCTCACTTAAACTCATCATTAATCCTTTTTTTATGACACCATAATTGTCCCTATGGCAACCAATTATGATGTCACAAACAAGATTAGAATTTTAGATAGGGGAACAGAATTAGCTTCTTTGCTATTTGTTTAGGTTCTTAGTGGCTGTCATGCCTGATCAAATCACTACCCAATGAGTTCAGGAACTCTGCTCAATATCCCACCAATACCTATATTGGTATTTGAGGGCAAGGCAGGCAGAAACACAGGCAGTAGCATGTACCCAGTGAAGGATGGAAAGTTGCAGTGAACAGACACTCCCCTTCCAGCCCCTCCAGGTCACATTCTCAGCTCCTAAAGCAAGAAATCATTGGCAGTGACATTGTGGGTATACAGTAGTCAGACTTGTTATGAATGCAATTCATTCTCCTATAAAAGACTAATCCTTCTTTGGATTCTACTGAATATTTCCCTTCAATGATTTGCTGCAGCAATGAAGTACCTATTAAATACACACACAAAACAATCATGTATGGCAAGTAAAGAAAAAGCCCCTGAGCTCACTTATTTCATCATATTTTCTTCTACTTATAAACCAAATAACCACAGTCTGTCCCATCTCCCTTCCTGCAGAATAATCGCAAACACACTTGAATGCCTGAAGTGATTTACCCTTCTTTAGTCCTTTTTCATTTCATCTATGGCTTTTCAGAGTCCCAACAAACCAAAGGAAGAAAAAAGTAAAACTAATAAAGAGGTCAAATGTCAGCCACCCAGGTACCATTCAGCACATCATCAACAGCTGCAGGTGTCACATATTCACAATAAAGATGATTTGTCCCCATTCCTTCCCCCCTGCAGGTTTTGTTTATGCCATTCTGGCCAGGTAAATGAATTAGAGTAACAGTAAATGTTAAGCTAAGAGCAAAGCTCACCAAAAAAGGGATTGTCCCATGGAATAACATCAGGACTTGCACAGAGGCACCCGCCCAACCCGCCTCTAACACGTGCTCCTTTCAGCAGCCAGGGCTGGCTATGAACCATTAAAGAGCAGTCCTGGGAGAGCAGCAGTCATGGGCAATCCATGCATTTTACTTCCCAGGCAATCTATTGTAGCTCACGGAAAACACAACAAATGTGCCCCCCTAGATATACCTGCCCAAGGGAGGCAAGAGATTTGTTTTCATGTCCTGCACTAGGACCAAATCACAGAACAAGTGGCTCCCAGCTGTCCTTGCAGCTGGCAAAGCAGTTCATTTTAAAGATGCAGTTCACAGCAGGCAAAATGGCAACATCTCTATTTGGCTGTAGAGATATTGCAGCACTTTATAAAATTGATATACTTGCCAGCATCCACTAGAAGAAGTCACCACTTCCACTTCAAAGCAGATTTATATCTTGCCAAAATACCCAAAACAACAACAACAAAACTAAAAAAAAAACCTTTTTGCAAGAAAAATTCTATCACTGCCTTTTTTTTTTCATTTGGAAGGACTTGTCAAGCACTAATAAGCATATACATCTATTCATTCTGTTTGCAGGAAGGGTCCAGATAAAAAACTAATTTTAAGACTGCTTTCCATGGACTGCCTGTAGTCAATAGAGATGGGCTCTTCCAAAGGACAGTTTGAAGCCAGAATTATGTTGGCAAAATGGTCCTCTGGAGAAGACTCTCTCACAGGCTAACAAGCAGAGTAGGGGTAGTCTCCCCAGCCTGAAGTTATCCTTCAGGAATAATTCCTCCTCTCCTCATACTGACTTCTTCACATATACCAGTACTCACAATTTTTCCAGAGCCAGCAGGGCGTGACACCAACCACCAAGGCGTGCACATGGGGACTGATTCATCACAGCAGAGCCATTAGAAGGAAATGCATTAGTCTTAATGGCAAGAACTGCACATTCACATGGTCTCTTCCCAAGAAAGTTCTTAAATCCTGTGGGAGACATATGTCTGGAACAGCAAAACCAGTACTAGCAGACACTGTTCTGTGACTGACAATTCAACAACCCCTTGTCCAGACATAATTTACTATAACAAACACTGCCTTGCTATTTTGACTATCTGCTGTGCTTGTTTCCAGGCTGCAGTTACCAACACCCTTCAGTCTTACCCTCCTCCCTTTTCTGCTGCCCAGACCAGTTGAATGGGAGCTCCTCAGTCCAGATCTCACAGGAATTTGACTAGTACAAAATTCTCACCCTGTTGAGCCAAGCACACTGTGGTGCTCAGCAACCAGAGCATGGTGGGAGAGATCATCATCCTGCCAAGATCCACCACCCTGGTGCCCCTCCCTGAGAGGGTAACTGCTGATCCAACTGCTCCTTGCTCAGAAAGGAGCAGCAGAAATGGCTAAAGAGCAGATCAAAACCTCTTCAAGGCAGAAGCCCTTTCAGCTCTAACATCACACATCACTTTCATCCTCTGTAAGACGAGAGTTGTTGCCAGTAAGTGACTACTCGGCTTTCTACTAACCGGTTACTTCCACCAGTAACTGCAGAATAAGAGAGAACATTCTCAGAAAGAGAAGGAAAAAAACAACCATTGACCATATATCTGATGTACATTCAGCTTTCAGACATCCCTGGAGAATGACCTCCCTCTTTAGCTGGAAAAAATTTGGATGGCCACCCAATATTATTCTGATAACGTATTTTAATCATGACATCAAGAAGCTCCTGCTAGCAGTCAGAGGACAATTCATCTTCCATGTTCCTTCAGTCTTTGGTGGCTCAGAAGAGGCTAAGTGTCATAGGGCTGACCAGCACTAGATGTGGTTAGTACAACACATTTCTATCATAAAAAATGAATCATGGTCAAGGCAGTTTCACAAACACTACCAAATAACAATTTTGGCTTGCATTCCCACTCATTGGAAAGTGCTCATATTTCAAATCAAAACAAAATCACTTTTCTCTTCTGAATCAGAGTGAAAAGAAGAACTCAAGATGAAGAAAAGGAATTATAATATCAACCCTTCTGTATTTTACTTATAAGATTAATATATAAGTATATTGGTCATGTTGGGAGGTAATTTTAAACAAATCAGCATCTTCCCCAGAAGATTTCAGTTGGAAAATATTATGTCAAAAATGTTTTTTAAATGGGAAAATTCCACTGGGAACTTTTAAGCTACCCTTCTCCACTATAGAAGACTGGAATTACAAGCAAATATCATGTTACTTTCACAAGTATTACCTGACGTCCAACTTTCTTAGAATGAGTGAAAGGTCACCGTTTTAAAAAACAAACGTGTTTTCCCACTGCCTCTCTGTTTGAGCAGAATGGCTTTGGAGTCTTCCCCTGTTTCAGCACACACCCCCAGCTCAGCCACATCAGGCAGGAGCCCTCCAAGCTCATCTGGCTGTCCCCAACACCTTCATCACTCCAGTCAGCCACTGATGTGCACTGTTGTGCCTGCAACCACCCATCATGAAGATATTTTCACTGGTTTTCATTTATCCTCCTATTTTTTGTGGTTCCACACATAATAGAAGCTGCTTTTGTCTGCCTGTGTAGTAAATTTGTCTCATTGTCTTACAACCTCGCTGTGAGAAGCTGTTAGGATTGATTCACAATAGGGCCAACATTTCCATCAAGCAAATATCATGCTCAGCACCTGACAAATTGTGACACTGTTTGCAAAGTGACTGAATCAGAAACAAAAAGCTCCCACGGTGTGTGGCTAGAGTGTGGCTACCCTCCACGGGTAGGGGCGGCTGGGAAAGGAGCTACCATGCAGGAAACAGGGGCTGCTGTCCAGGCACAGCTCAGACACAGCAAAACCCAGGAGAACCCTGTGTTTTCTGGACATGATCCTCATGATGCAGGCAGGGGTGGGCAGGACGGCTAACCTGCCAGGGAGCTGCCTCTTGAGACAGCAAGCTGTGTCTCCTGCAGGAGAAGAATCCATATCTTTCTGTTTTCAGCCATTGGATCAAATTGGGTGGAGTTGAGTGGTGATTTTGCTGTCCCAGCTTATTTCCTTCCTCTTTTCTTTCTATCTGTATTTCACATCCTTATTGGCTTCTTTCAAGCTTGGAAAAAAAATTGTTATAAAGTATTACCTAGCACTCTCTAAGCACGACTTTCCACCCTTCCTTCCTCTCCTTCTCTCATTTTATCATTGCTGGTGACCCACTGGAAAAGCCTGTCTTTGGGCAGCCGGAGGATCCAAAATTCTGACTGGGTTGAATTAATCAAATCCTTTTTTTATCACCTGCAGCTCCCAGCATAAGCAGATGGGAGAAGCAGACACATGCAGCAGACCCACATCCATATCCTTCAGGAGGCAGTCAGACTCAGCTTTATAAATAAGATGCACAGCTGCAAAGGATAGTAAAATAACATCACTGGTGGCAGAAAGGAAAGGCCATTTGGTATCTTGGCACTACACATGTAAAATGGGATGATCTCCAATTTTCATGAAGCAAAAGACTTGAGTAATCTTAGGACAAAGGCCAAAGTCTGAAAAGAAAGTGAATTACCTTCTTTTTCTGCTAAGTCAGAAGAGGGGTATAACCAGTCTGTGATGGAAGCTCTCCCTGCCTCTGTCTGCACTGCACCTCTCCCTGAACAGAAAACAGCCCCTGCCAATTAGGGAATGAGGAGGAATGAACCCAGCACTTTCAAAGCCACAGGTCAGCTCCCTTCTTCCTTCCATCTCTCTCCCCAAATTAGTCATCTTCTCTTCCCACAGAAGAATAGCATGAGCTATGAAAGGAGAGGGGCCCCCACACTCAGGCTCAGCAGCTGTGGCTTACTGGAGCAGGTACTAATATAAACACCAAATTCAAAGCCTTTCTTCAGAAGGAAGGGAAATTGGAGTCGTAAGCAGCTATTGTATGGGCAGGAAAACGACAGCATCAACCTATCATCTGCTGATGGCAGAATTACATTTCAATGCCTTCCTTTCTGCACTAAGGAGGTGGGGGTAAGAGGAGAAGAGTGTACTGAGCAATCCAGGGATTAGGGAAAAAATACCATATTACCCAACCAAGGGATTAGATTAGGTTTTCCTTTAAATTCCCTGCTATCTGATCTCTCACATTTTCACCAGACATGAGGTGAAAATTGGAAACAATGCATTCCTTCCTCTTGAATAGGTGACTCTAGAAGATTACATATGAGGAAATAAAATTACTTGTGTGTCATATTAAACATCTTTCCCAGCTGCAGCCACAGATAGCTCAGCTTTGTGTCTTTCATTTAAAAAAAAAAATTAGGAAAAATTAGCATGTTTTACTCCACTCAAGCTCTTTTTTAATCACATGTGAGGCCTTTCTAAACACATTCTGTGAGAGGGGAGCTCACACAACACTCTCTCTGGTTTGTCCTGTCCTGCACAGCATTTCTTAGAGTGCTTCTGGCTTGAGACTGCCCAGAGGCTTGGATAAACATGCATAATGCTTGGCTTATGTTGCTGATGTTCATCACATCCCCAGGAGTCTGGGGTCTGGACAGCAGCTTGCTGTGCACTGGGAAAGCCCAGGCTATTCCCAGAGGGAAAGACATGCAGTATCTCCTCTGGAAAGCAGAAAAGCTGTGCTTCTGCCAGCCCTCCCTTTGGAGGCAGCAGAGCCTGCCAGGCCAGACTGCCTACAGCCACCCCTGCTGAAGGTTATGGTTTTTCTCCCTCTCAAATGGATTAAGGTTTGTTTGGTTAAGGGGATTTCTGGGGAAAGAGCTGCCACTCCTAGGCCACTAGACTGAAGGCCATCAGGGTAGCAGTTTCTAAACACCACCTGTAAAATCTGTGAGGGGGCATCTTAACTGCTTCAGTGGTCTCAATCCAGCTCGTAGCTGCCCCAGCATCACAGCCAACATTACTCATCCTTCTCTCTGCTGAAAAAAGAGAAACAAAATGCTGCCAAGACAGAGGCCAAATAACCCAACACTCAGTAATTTTGCTGTTCACTCTGAAACGCAGCACATTTATCAAACGATGATATGGTCCATATCACACTCAAGGAAATGAAAAACACTGTTTTGCTGTTTGCTGTCCAGGCTGAATCAAGATTCACAAAGCCAAAAGAGAGCCCAGGCAAGCATCACAGCCCTACCCTGTACCCAATCCACTGGGAGCCTACTCCAGCACTGTTTGTTATGCATCAGTGGGGCTTGTCAGACACCTCTCAGCATTCCTTCAATACCTGAAAAAGCTGGGGGGAAAAAAGCTGAAAAGCTGGAGAGGGTAACGAGTCCCTCTTCCTTTTTGCCATAGGTTTGCATCGCACTGACAGGAAGAAGTCAAAAACCAGTCTCTTTTTCAATTACACTTTAAAAGAGCATGTAACCCCTCTGCAACACTGCCTACCACTGCAGGGCTTGGAAACTCCCCATATTGCAACTCTAAAGGGAAAAGGAAGCAGCTTATGAGCATCTTGATGGTAAAGAATCAGAGATAAAACACTGTACTATAAAGCTCACACTAACCTTGGAGGCAGGAAAAAACTGTTTGAGCAACCTCAATAACTTAACTCTAACCTTGTAGAATGTGAAATCCAGTGTTCATGTATTCTGTGCTCTTCTTTCATTGTACCATGCACTGCAAAGCCCCAGGTATATAAATAACACAGAGCACCAGGGTCTTGGTGAAGGCAAGGCAACAAAGGAAAATTATAGAATTAAAAGGACAGAGAGCAACCAAAAAATATAGAAAGACATAAATTCTCTTGTGGCAGACACTGGCCAGGGACAAAACAACCTGCTGCAAAGCCAGATGCAGTGCCCTACAAGAGAAGTGTCAGTTGCAACTGTTGCCTACCTGCAGAGACAAAAATGAAAAACAAGGAATAGCTTCTTTGCACTAATAGAAGGCCACCCACAACCAAATATGTCAGCTGCATCAGTACTGTTGCTAATTCCTTCTTCCATGTCATTTTAAATCAAGCTAAAACCTAGAGGTGACTACAGTGCCAGAAGCAAAAGTTCCTACACGCATAAGCAGCTGGCAAGGCACTGCTGGTAGCTATCCCTTGAGGCAGTAGCATCAAAGGCACTTATCTTTTGTTTCCTATCTACATGAGGGTTCTTAAAATGAGAATTCTCTCAGTGTCTCAACTTACAAGTAGCCTCAAAACTCATAATGAAACTTTATTCGCATCTTTGGCATTTCACTTACTTTCACAGTAGAGTCCATTGCCCTCAAGGGCACCATCTCAAAACCATATATCAGGCTAACATCAGCAATTAGTAATGAAGGACCTGGCCTAGCCTGCACCTTCACATGGCATTTCCTTGCCTTCAGAGCACCTGCAGGATGCAATGCTCCAGGAGGAATGAACCTCGATGTGTTTTCACAACAAAAGGATCTACTCCTGGGATCACTCACTAATTGGATAAAAGCATCAGAACTACCCCATTACCATCCCTAGAGGAAACTCATTAGCAACCTAATGAAATAAAGTGATGACAGGAAGGTATTTTCTCATCATCTTTTAATGCTAACGGGCTTTAAAGCTATTTTCCTTCCTCATCCTCTCCTATGGTGCCCAGAAACCCCATGGCACCTTTAGAGCATTACAGGCGGTCCCCTCTCCTGCATATTACGCAACATCAGGGAGCAGTTTCAGAGCACAGAGGGATTCTAGGGTGTTCGACTCATCATCTTTGATGAATCTGTGCAATTGAAGCTTAATCTCTGCCCCACTTGGAAAATGCTCCCCAGTGGGTCAAGCTTCCTGATGAGTCATACAATTTAGAAGAAATATAATCTGACTACTAAGGACTTTGTTGTTTGGTTTTATGACAGGCAAAACTCATGAACATCTGAAAGAAATTAGAAATATTGAAACAAATTTTACAATTTTGAAACACTTAGAAGTTGGTGAAATTACAAATATTGACGCGAGTTCTATACAAGCGCAGTGTTTCTAATAATTATGTCTCTATTAAACATGATAATTTTTTTCTCCTTCTCCAAAAAGCGTCAGCTCATACCCCCAAACACTTCTGTATCATATAGCCTTAATATGTACATATTTTAGATGTACGTATTAAACACAAACTCCTTAGTAACAGTGGGGGAGGAATGGATAATTTTGAATAAATCTGAAAAGGATATTAGAATGCAAGACAAAGTATTCACCCACCACATTCCCACTACCCACACCTCTGACCACTAAACACCTCCCTCCAAGTCCCTGGACATTGAAAAAGAGCCCACATCTCTCCTCCAAGAGCTCTTGCACAGAGTGAGACCACCCAAAGCACCAATATCATTTATCTCTGCAGTGCACCCGTAGCCCAGCTGAGGCTATAGGGCTGCCAGCAGCACCACTGCCAATTTGTGACCTCCCTGCTGGTGGTACAGCCTTTACTGGCAGCCAGAGGGAAGGGCACCCTGCATCTCCTCATTTCTCATGTTTAGCCACAGGAGGAGCAATGAAGTGTTCAATTATACCTCAATCCCAAGTACAATTAGACACCTCCCTTTTCTCTGACTGCATGGCCATTTGCCTGCAACAGTTGGGATTAGTGTTGGGTAGTCATAAGGCCGATGAGCTGGAAAACTCTGTAGGTAGAATTTAATGCTATAACCCTTAAAAAAAAAAAAAANNNACCTAAAAAAAAAAAAAAAAAAAAAAGGATGGATCAAGTGATGAAATAGCACTTTCTCATTAGGAACCCTAAGTTTTGAATCTAGCTAAGTTTCAAAACATCTGTTAAATAGAAAGGGATTCTGGCAGTGCCATTCACAGTTACATTGGAACGCAAATCCAGAACTGAAATGTTCAGGACCTCATTACCAAGGTTTTTCTAGCACAAGTGTTTCAAACCACCAAACTTCCTCAAAAATGCAGTAGAGACAGGTATTGAGAAGTATCAGGTTCAATCCCAGAGCACAGATAAGGTCTGCCATTCACCAGCTTTCTTTGTTACAAACACAGTAGTTAGTGTGATCATTCATTCCTCAGAAACACCTAACAAATCTTTCCCTTTGCCCTCAGCCTCTTCCCCAACTTTATGCTGAGCCATTTCACTAAATTAACTGAAGATGTTGAGACATTCAGAAGAACCACTTAGTGCCCTGTGGCAACCTCAAGCTGCAGAAGATCTTTAAAAATTAACCCTCCCACTTGCTCAATGAAATATGTCAGAAGCAAAACTTCATAGAAACAAAGATTGCTTTGGTTTGAAAAGGACCTTACAGATCATCTTGATCCAATTTCCACTAGACCAGGTTGCTCAGAGCCCCTTCCAACCTGGCCTTGGACACTTCCAGAGATGGGGCAGCCACAGCTTCTCTGGGCAACTTGTTCCAGTGCCTCCACACCCTCACAGGGAAGAATTTCCTCCTAATGCCTGATCTAAACCCATGCTTTTTCAGTTTAAAACCATTCCTCCTTGTCCTGTCACTACATGCCTTTGTAAAAAGTTCCTCTCCAGCTTTTCTGTAGGCCCCCTTTAGGTATATTTGGGTATATTATACTCTAAGCAAGATCAAAATATAATATTAATGCATAGCTGTCCTCTCCTCTCCTCCAGCTTCCAGGCTTTCTCTCAAATTTGCTGTTACCATCTTTTTCTCTTCTAGTCTCTTTTTGGCCTGGATGAGAGGTCTTACTCTAAGTGCTAGAGTTGAAGATCTTTTTCCCACTTTTCCCACAGACTCCATCTGCACTCTAAAGTAAGTTTCTTTATGTTTCTTCGCCTCTGTTTCTCAAAGTGCATCTACAAAAATTCAGGCCCTGCACTGCCTGTGCTATGTATTGTTGCAGATTACAGCCCTACAGGTGGAAAAAACTGAGATGACATCCAGTGGGCAAGAATTACACTTTTAGTTTGAGGTAAGGCTCTGACCAGCACACTAGATTTTTTTAAAGTTAAAAAACAACCTCTTCCTTGACACCATAGTCTCCTACTTCGTTTGCGGATCTCTTCTGCAGACTAAGATAGAGGACTGTGGTCTTTTGTAAGAGAAAAAAATCTGGTGAAATTTAAGGTATAAAAACCTCTTTTTTTTCCTAATCACAGTCATCGCAAGCCCAGTGTTTTCCTCAGAGACCAATGCAAGCACTGACTGGATAGTCTGTGTTAATCCATGGCACAAAGCAGCCAACACATTAGACAAGGTGATGATGGAGGACTGCACACATCTTAATCTTTGTGGACAAAATCCTGAATTCCTTTATAGGCAAAAGACAACTTTACAGGTAGAAAAAAAAAAAAGCCTTTATGAGCTGGCTGAGAGGCAATCACCTTCCCTGCTGGCAGCATGAAGCCTGCTGCACATGCATCAGCAACAGCTCCACCAGGAGCTCAACGTCCCGAGAGAAAGGGTAACGGGAGAATCCAGGGGCTGGCACAACACAGCACCAGGGAAGCAGCTGCACCCAGCACATCCACACCAAGAGATAGAGGAAAACAGAAAGGAAAAGCACAGTATAGACAGAAATGAGAAGTGAAACCAGAGAGATGTGGGGGCTTTTAAAGAGAGAGAAATGTGCCTGAAAATCTGGGACACAGCTCTTGACACCGCCCTTTCCATCAGACCTATGGCCTTCGCCATGAGCAAGCACATTAACATTTTGCATACACAAATACGTATTAGCTTAGAGGAAAAGACAGAAAAAGGCAGAAAACTCTCAAGCCATACATAGGAATTAACAACATAATGATATCCCTTCACTCTTGTCACTGGATATTTATACGAAGCATGCACCAAGGCCCACCAGCACACAGCACACTGTGGTGTGTGCTTCTCAGCCCACAGAGGGCCCAGCAGTTTTTTGGTGAAAGCACAGATGGTTTTCCCACATGACTGCAACTTTTAAAACACACAGCAAAGTCCTTTGTGCCCATGTCCCAACATAAACCTTCTTCATCCTGAAGGGACATCACATTAGTCACAAACACCAGCCACCAAATACCCAGTACTAACCCACATGGAGGCCCCAGTAGTCTCCTACACACAGGAGCTTCTCTAGAGGTACTTTTAACAAACTTTTTCTTCAAATATACCCCATCCCACACGGTTTTTCTTTGCTAAGAGCAACAAATCATAGAATCATTCAAAAACTAAAAGTAGGAGAAAAAAATATCCCCAAACCAACACTAGGACATGTGGGTAAACATGTCAAGTATACTTGAGCTCATGCATTACTTCCACTTACAAAGAGCTTTTAAAAAACCAAAACAACAACTTTCTAAAGCAAGACAAAAAAAGAGCTCCAAATTTCTACATCCATTTCATTCCAAGGCAAAGTTTCTCACTGAGAGTTCTGTAACTAGAAGTGGATACAAAGATGTGAGGCTGCCACTCCTGACTTTTTTATTATTATTCTTTTCCCTGTTCCTTAACACCTGTGAAATCCTTTGTCTGACTGTCACATGTGTATCTCATGCCCAGGCTCTGCTGCATCTACCATAAAGCAACAGGAAGAGCACAGAAGATTGTTGCCTATACACACCTCCTTCCCAAAACCTTAGCCAAGTTGCCAAATTTAAAAAAAAAAACCCAAACAAACCCCAACCAAAACAAACAGACAAACAAATCTATCAAAAGTCTGGTGAGGTTTCAAGAAAATAATTTCATCAGCCCCATGACTGACCCAGGAGAGAAAAACTGACTACCTGCTCATTTATTCCAAAGGACTAGAGAGAACAAAATTGGTTTTCCACTTCATCAAAGTTATGTGGCACCTGATTCAGCACTTCTTACACGATGAAATTTTCCACCTGCAGGGCAATCTGAGTGTACAGGTCCGTGCCTGTGCTACACAACAGCTTCATTATGTGCTCACAGAGGCTCACCCTTTCAGATCACTGATGTACTTATCTCCTTCTGACTATGTACATAATTCCATTGCACCTCACGTGTAATTTTAGTCAGAGTTACCACTCACAACATCTCTTTTGTGAGGTGCTGCTAAGCCCAGATATAGAAAGGAGAAGGTCAGACACACTCTAAATTCAAAGACTGTCCCTTTATTTTGTGCTAGGTAGAGACATTGAGGGCCAGACTGGCAGCCACATCTCAATGTCAGGAGGGAACCTTAAGGGTCAGCTTGATTTTCCTATGGCAGAATTCTTCTTTCTGACTATCCTAGCATTTTTCTGCATTTTGCTGCAGCACAGAGTTTCCGTCTCAAAGCTTTATAAATAAAATAGCTTCATGAAGGCCCCATCATGTACCAAAAACATCCAGTGATCTGCTTTGGGAGGAGACGACAAAATGGTGATGAAAGTCTTGGGTGACAAAGTAAATCGAGTTACTGTTACACGAGTGGGTGGTAACAAGACTGCACAGTACCTACCCACAACTCCTAACAGACTGTTGCAGGCAGATCCTCTGAGATTAGGCCAGAGAGTGAGAATTATTTCCTTGACATTTGGTAGAAGATAAAAACTCATCCATCATTTTCATGCAGAGCAGCCGCACTCATTTATAGCATTAAAATATGTTAAGATTCAAGGAAACTTAGGTAAAATAACACAGTCAAAAGTTCAAAGGCTTGTATTAGGTGTTTTCATTTTTACAAATGTCATTCAGCTTTAATTATTTATAATACTTCACAGTACACTAGTAAATGCTGTCACGTTTCATAAAACAATTAAGTCTTAGTAATAGGATACACCTCTATTAGTCTGTCTAATATTTACTAAGAAGTAATGTGTGTTTTATGACTGTTATCACGTCTGAAAATAAAAGAACCAAAAACAATGAGGATGTTTCCTATGCTTACATTTCTATTTTGGTTCCCATCTGTAGTCTCAGGTACTTAAATGCTCATCAACAATGACAAAGGCTTGTGTAATAAGGGTTTCCCAGAATTTTCTTACCGTAACTTTTCCCCCTTCAAATGCAGTGACAAAACCAACTCTAATTATAACTCCTGTTACTTATTGCCACGGCAGACAAGCAGTTCTTGCTGATGGTGCAGGGGGAGAGGCCAGCTCGATTCTTGGCTTCTGCTCTCAGATGAGGGGTTGGGAAAGCACACAAGGCACATCCCGAACAGATTCATTTGGCAAGCGGGGGAGAAACTTCAGCCAAGGGGACTCAAACCACCTACTTGAGATGGTGACCGTTCACAGTGACTCATTCCAGCAGGAGTGGAACTGGGTGGCTCAGGGACCCAAGGAAAGCAGCACCTCCAGCCCCTTCCATTACCAAAAGGGCAGGGCACGATTCCCTGCTGGAGCAAGACACCTGGGCCAAAGACAAGGCACAACCACTGAGCTGCCAAGGCACTGCCAGCTAGTGGCACAGGACTCCAAGATGGTTCATTACTGTCCCACATTTGGAAATTCCTGACTCAAGCAGGAGCAAAAATTCTAAAGCCTGCCACCCACTGCCTCAGTCAGGACTTCTCAGCTTGGTCAAAGTGAAATTGCATTTCTCTAGGAAAACTATTCTCTAGTGACAAGTGTTTGCCAAACACCACTTGAGCTCTCACAAGAGGGACATTAAAAAAATCACAACTTTATTTTTATTTCCAGTGCCACTAATCAAGACTCCCTGAATATCTAGATAATAATTAATTAAGAAATTAAAAACCATTTTCTCTATTGATTGTTTCCTTTAGCTTGCTCTTTAAGTTGTGTTGTTTGTTTTCATTTTTAGGGATGATCTTTTGTTTGGTAGGGGGTTTTATTCATTTATTTATTACTTTTACTATTTCTCTAAGCTTAAACAATTAAATGGCAAGATTGCATTTCTGATTATATTTTGGAGGTGCAAATACTTGCAGAAAACTACCAGATAATGTTTCATTTCCCAGGATTCCTCTCACAGTAGCTTTTTACTGTGGAAATATTCTTACAGAGCATCCATCTTTGGTATAATCTAATTCTCTCTTTATATCAAGAATTACTTCAGGAAAGCAACTTTAACCTCTGCTTAATCTAAAAGACACCACCAGGTTCCTCGCAAACTTTGCAATGACAAAATAATAAAAATTAAAGGGAAAAATATTAATTCACATCTTTTTGTTCTGATAACTTGTAAATATTCTGCTGGGTCTAGAAATGTATGGGGTAAATACTCCTCTGAGAACCAAACTTTAGAAAGCATTTCTCTCTGGCAGATGTACATATTTAATCGACCTTTCAGTTTTCATTTGCCAATCTTTTCACAGCAGGGCGGGAAACTGAACTTTTGGTTCTATCATTTTATTTAAAAAAAAAAAAAAAAAAGGACTTTTTCATTTTGTGAACCAGTACTTCAGATTTTCAGCAGAAGAGCCAAACATCACTAAGATATGTAACTCCATATTTGCAGGGTAAAAAAATAAAAATATATATTTAAAAAAAAGGGATAAGAATTGCTGGTTAGCTGTTGGCGTCCTGATGTCAGCATCCAGCCAGTGGGTGGGTCTGCCTCCTTTAAGAGCGTGAGGCTGAAAAGGAGATTTCTCTCTGAAAAGGGACATTTCTCTGGCTGTCACTCGGTCTGCACAGCGACAGGCGCAGCAAGAGATCCCTTGCAAGGGATTGAAGCTCTGCTGGCGGCCCCTCATCCCTGCCTGCGCCCCGGGGCAGCGCCCCGCTCCCGGCGGGCAGGGCCGGCGCTCCGGGCCCGAAGGAAGATCCGCTCGGGACACGGGGACAGCCGCCCTCCAGAGCCATCAGCACAAGCTCGGGAAGGCGGCACATCCCCGCCGTGCTTGTGGCCCTAATCTCAGCACAGGGCCGGGAGAGCACGGCCGGGGCAGATCTGCTCTGAACGGGGCTTTTGGGGCGGACAGAGAGCTCCGGGGACCGCCAGGCGAAACGTGGATGTGGCTGGGAATGTGGGAAGGTCACGGGAATGTTCAAGCTCCCCACGAGGCATACCTGTGTTATTTAAAGCAAGTTCTTCCTCCTGCTGGTTTGACTGGGGGACAAACACGCCTACATTGGTGTTTGTTAGACAAAATCATGACATATTTAATACAGCAGTTCCTGCATTTCAAGCTACAGGCCACATCGGTACAAAACATAGATTTCTGACCAGGTTACTCATAGTCTTGGTACAATTCTAGAGAAACTAACGAGTTATTTGCATGGAACAAAAATGTCAGCTAATCAGAGAAGTATTACATTGAGGATATTTGCTGTTTAACAAGAAATTTAAAAAAAAGGGAGGGTGGAAGATAACACTTTAAGCCCAGTCTCAGGTAAACTACAGTTTAATAACATTGATACAGCAGAACTTTTTCTTCCTTTTTTTTCCCCTGTAACAATATCCTGACCTACCATTTCACTCCTTCAACTGCTGCCAGTAGATTTATTTTTTTTTTACATGCATTTTCATGCATCTTCTTTATTTTAAGCAAGTTCCAGCTCTTAGGGTTTTCTCTGAATGTATAAATACAGCTCTATGGGTGTGTATGGCAATGTAATATACCTGCATAGAGAGCCCTAAATGATCTGTTTGAAAGGCTCTATGAAGCCTTGAATAATCTCTATTGTGACAGTGGGTAAGGGAGTTCAAATGCCAATGAAAATAAGTTTTCCTGGACCTAATACAGCCATTTACATTTGCAAATGTATTTCAGCACCATAAGTTACTGAGAGAAATGGTAGCAATTTAAAGAGCCTGGGGTTGCAGGGTGTAGAGAACTCAGTGCAAGTCCTCTTTGGAAGTTTTATACTCTTCTATCTATCTAGATTGTTCTCATTATGGATAAATGATAAAACGCATATTTTCTGTAGGAAACCAGCTGTAAATGAGGAAAGGGTGTGGAAATCCAAGGATGCAAAGAAAATGTACTTTCTTGCACATATCTTAACTCAAGTAGAATGAGTGATATGCATCAAGAGATGCTTAAAAAAAAGGTTTCATCTCTGAAGGTTCAGGACTTCTTATATGCTTGCATAGATGAAGAAGAGAAGAAAAAAAAACCTACATTTCCTCCTAAAAACATTTATTATCAAACGCTTACAAATACTGACTATGCAGAAAACTTCAAGAATACCCACATCTTTAACGCACTTCTCAATAATCTAAAGAGCAGAACATTAGAAACAGATTTAATATCTCTTCTTTCATACCTCCATGCCCCCCCCACAAAAAAAAAAAAAAAAAAGCAAGAAAGCTTATTGAAACNTTATTGCAAACTCCTTGCCTTCTGTCCCCAGAGCAGACCCATGAGCAGCCACTTTATTTCAGCAGATCACCTCAGACTCTGCCTTTACCTGCAACAGATTTGCCCCTAAATGGTACAAGCTAAGAAAACTGTCAGGGTAGGGATGTAAAACTACCAAGAGCTGACTGATGTAATGTTTGTTTCAGAGGTGTCCAGTAAGTTTTCATTTTTACGTTGCTCACCTTACTGAGTCTAGGATGAATCATCCCAAACTTCACACTCACCACTGGGACCATCAGCTCTGATGGGGAAAGTCTCTCTGCACACAGCAACTATTATATAAAACTTCAGCTATGAAGAGTGTCTAATTGCATCATTTTTAAGTCCTGCTACATGCAGAGCTTAGACTCAGACCAGCTCCTAAGCTATCCCAGCTGTAAACTGACAGCACATTAAGCATCCCTGTGGCTGGGGAGACCTTCAGCTAATTTACCTGGGGCTGGAGACACCCTTTTCTTGCAGGGGCAAGCAACAGCTCTGGGTTTTCTGTCCTCTCAGCAGAGAGAGCTCATCCCTAAGCACACTAGAACGCTAGTTACTGGTGGTGTGCTGCCTCCACAGGGGCTCTGCAACTAGAATTAGGTAAGACTCAAAAACTTTTTGGCGTGGACCTTCTCAGACAGCAATCCGTTTCGGCAGGTGCTGGCAACTAGCAGCTCCTTGCTGGTAACAGAGGAGCAGACAAGCCCCACCGACAGCCCCGTGGCGCAGGTGTATTTACAGGAGGAACAAACCCATTTGTTTGACATCAGACATGTGAGGCAAATGCACAACCACAAAAACAGAAGACCCTGATTATGAAAGTAACGTCCTGCTCTGGCCACAGCAGCCACCGGGCGTGTGGCACCCGGCGGCAGCCTGCTGGTGGCCCTCAGCCACGCACGGGGTGCCGGGCACAGCAGCCCCCCAGTCTTATCAGCCGCTGGGGCTTATGCAACGGCGGCCAGCGCGGGGGGTGCAGACAGGGAGGGGACACTGCACTCCGGGAGAATTCCCACAGAGAAACTCCTCCCGGGAACAGCCGTGCCGCCAGAAAGGTTTTCCCGATCTCCTTAATGAGTGTTTGGAGGCGCCGGGATCACGGGCGGCTGTGTTTTTAGTGCAAAGGGCAAGCCCTATTCCCCAGGCAGCCGGGCAAGAGCCCCGACTCTGGCTCGGAGTAACTCCGAAGTTCATCCACATTCCCCCTCACGCTCCCATCTCCCCTGGCTCTGCCGCGCCGGAGGAGCAACATAAACCTGACGGCAGCAGCGGGGCTGAGAGCAGCTCGCTCGCTGCCTTAAGGGAATGCAGATCTGGGAGAGCTCTTTTTAGGCTTCAGAATGAAAAAGAAGCCCATGAGGCTCCAGGGTGCTGCCCTCACGCCGCTCCCCGGCC
>VYXD01005828.1:922958-980927 GCA_013397195.1 Hylia prasina
CCCGCCGCGCCCCCGCGGCCACGCCCGGCCGCGCCCCGCCCCGCGTCACGCCGCAAATACCTTCCAGAGCCAGCCCAGGTGCCCTCGTCTGCTTACACCCGCGCTTGCTCATCTACCAATTGCATCCAATTTGTTCCCCCGGTGATCTCAGTTCGGTGCGCTCAGCATCAAAGTACCCAGCGGCAGAGACATCTGACAAGCATCACGGTGCCCCTTTGTAAAGTTAATTGTACTCCCACCTTGTTCCATGCTTCTCCCTTTTCTTCATTAGGGGACTCTAAGGAAAACTTCAGAAGAAAGTGTCAGCGTGTTTCAGCACAAGAACGGACAGCGACAATAAGATTAAAAAGCACAGAAAATATTGAGGTCTGTGGCTATACAGAAATTATTGCAGGAATTATGCACAGACAGTGCTCTGTTTTCTGTATCCAAAAGTTCGCTGAGGTAATGCAATCCAAAATAGAAAGACATAAGAAAAAAAAAAAAAAAAAAAAAAAAAAAAAAAAAAAAAAAAAACACAAAAAAGAGAAGCATGAACAATTCCGCTCTACAGAGAAGGCAAACCCTACAGGAAGAGACTTCACAAACTCCTGTGCTCCAGAGATGACTTTCCTAAGCAGCCTTGCCTCTTCTGTGTGAACCCTGTGCCAATCAGGTTTATGACAGTCAGCAGATTTCTTACACCTGATCCTTGCTCCTTCCCAACCCCATTCACAGATCGAGCTTCTCCACGTGAAGCACATACCACATACACATCTTTCACTTCAACTTCAGCACTGACAGGCCCCAGCCAATTAACATCTTCCCGTCCCTTGTTGGCAGGAGCCACCAGCACCTTGCTGGGTGATGAAAAGTGGGTCTTTTCACTACAGCACGAGTACTGAAAAGTTGAACTGACCTTCAAAGGAATGCTCTACCCCTGTGTATAACCAGTGCATACATTCCCTGCATGCTCAAGTGGTTTGCCCAATACATGTTTTCTCTTCCAAACTTCAGAGTACTTTTAATTACTAGTGACGCAAGTAAAGCATAATTAAGCAATGTAGAACCTTTGCTTATTAGAAGCTAAACTAAGGTTCTTATGCAGGACTGTAAAAGGAAGGCCTGGATCCTCTCTGAGCTGTGTGCAGAGAGATCTACAAACCAGCATGGAGCTCTACTGGAACCATTGGTGTCTTTTCCATTGAGAGCTGGGACTTCAGCTGGAAATTCTCTGGTTGAACTTCCAGGGAAATCAGCAGCAAATGTTGCTTGTGAAAGTCTTCAATTTAAGATCATGTGAATATTATTTTTTCCAGAACCAAACTAAACCATCTTGGGGTGGATCTGTCAAAGAGATGTGCAGAGCCAGCCCAAAAGCCAGCTTCAAGGATGAGGAGTGGCACCACAAGTCCCTCTCTTATCAGTGCTATTTTCGAGGTTTTGTCATTGGTGAAAATCGTGTGGCTCGTTGCTATGAGAAGATGCCAATGACATGTGCTAAAAAACCTGTAACTGCAAATTAATTTTGCACTTAGAGAGCAGAACACTGTGCATCATCTCACAGCTTTATTCTCTCAGCCTTTGGTCCACACGAGAACAGCTTTGTGGCCTGTGCCCCAGCTAATGGCTCCACCTCCCCCAGAGCATCTGGAGCAGTCTAACAACTAATCAGGATTTCCTATCCCCTCTGCAGTGAACGTCCATGCCACTGAGACCCCTCCTCCTTCAGCATAAGCCCTCCTGCTTGACAGCAACCCTTTTATCCACATGACCAAATTTACACTCTGCTCCGGGATTACCTATTTTTCCTCTGACTGCTGCAATTTGCATGACTCATTTGCAACATGAAGAGCTAAATTGACTTCCTTTGCCTTTTTTCTGAATATGAGCAATTATGAGAGTCTGAGGCTCATGAAGGAAAGCCCTGCTTACGCAATTACACCTGTGGTGTAGCTGTCAATCCCTCTGGGTACAGCAAGGCAGCGACAGCAGAAACTTTGTAGGAGTATCACGTTTGCTCCAAGCTGTGGCTGCAGACATACCACTGGGCCAGGAAGGAAAGAGTGAGCACAAAAATAGATTTTTAGCAGGTTTTGCCAGTATCTGGGATTATCATGCTGACAAAAATGCGAACCCCCAGGTCTGGGTTCTCATCTCTTAAGTGCTGTCAGGTTAAGTGGAGCACCTCACATCACTCCGTGGTGCCTCCCCTGATTGTCTGGGAGAGCTGACGAGGTTCAGCAGGTGGGGAGATTTTTTTCCTGGGTGGAGACTTCTCACCATACTGCATGCCATGAATAGCAGGGTGGATGGTGGGAATGAGGGAGGAAATGCAGCAAAAGGAGGGATTTCAGCCTTTTGGAGGAAAGCCAAGGGAAGGTTTATTCCATTACTCACTCACACGCCTGTTAAATCCCATTTTGAACACTCCAGTGTGCACAGACTGCGTGCACTGCGGTAAGTTTTATTCCGAGCAGGAGGGGCTGAAATTTATTTTTCTAATAGAAAAGAGATGAATAAATGTAAAAAGGGATTGGGGAAGAAAAGGGTGAGGCAACCTTACTTGTTCAGTGTGCCAGGCTAGCCAGTGAGAAGTCAGTCTACTTTAAATGCTCCATATTTCTTAAGTTCACAAAAATTTGTCCCCAGGTTACTTCCCAACATTCAACTTTCAGGAAAAACATACGAAACATATAAAATATATATTTATGCACATATATATGATAGGTGTATGCATGTATTTGCATCTCCTCCAACTGCAAATCGTTTTTTAAATGTGACATAAGTGGCCAACTTCCCATTCCAGATCCAATGTTGATAGATTGGATCCACCCACCAAAACATTCCCTTTTGGTCAACATTTGAAGGTCTAGTAGAGCACTGCTCATCCACTTGGAAACTGAGAGATGCTGAGGCTCAGCAAGGAGGGACCAATCTCAGCTGAGCAGATCAACCACAGTTTTTTACCAAAGAGGTTGAAAAAAGAGGGCTAACTAGAGCCTAAGCATTTCTTTAAACAGAGAAAATGAGACAACCCAACAGTCATGAACTTATTCTTATCTTCCCTCAGCTGTACTACAGCAAAGATAGGGCCCTGAACTTGTAATTTCCTCCTTACTAGAGATACACAAAATAGTAATTTTATAGCAATGTATAGAACTCGTGCAAATACAATGTAAGATTACTTCAGTAATGGAAACTTAAGTCATTCCTAGGGACCATTAGAAACCCACAAAGAGGCAACACCAAGAAAATAATCACTTCGACTTTTGGAGGCACAAACTGGAGGGAGACAAGACACCCAAGCATTATTATTCATTAGAAAGGAAATATGCTTTTGTTTCAAATTGCTATCTCCTTTGGATCACCTTGCTTTGCTTAATCTTAGTATGATTTACAGAGAGGAAATTACCACTGGCTTTGCAGACCAGGAATCTGAAGCACAGAATAAACAGGGCAAGCCAAATTCACCAGCATGCCACAAACATGAGGCCCATGTTTCTAAAAAAATCCTAGAGCAAACAAATCAGAAAACGGAGCATCGGGAATGAATCTTCCATGAAATACCTTGCAGGAGGGTGAAGTCTGTGCTGTTGTAAAATAGGTACAAACAATAGCTAACAGCACAAGGAGAACACTTTCTACCCAAACGTGGCATGAAAGGCATCACGAGCTGCATTTGGACACCCTTCCTCCTGCCCTGCAGCAGGAATCAGCCTGAAAAAGGAGTATCAAAATCCACCCTTGAATTCAAACAGTAAGATGCTTTTCCAAGAACAGCATGTCCTGGAGGCTGATAGGTAGGGAGGCTGACAGCTCATCACACAGCATTTCCCCATCGTGTGGGGGTTTCTTTTCTGATCACAGCCCCCCTGCAGCATCACCTGCTGTGTGGGTCACACAGAGATCCGAGGAGATTCTTAGCCCATGGCTAATCACCGGCCTGTGCTTTGTTTGCTTGGAGGAACTGAGCTAAAACCAAGCTGAGGGTTAACTTTCTCAATCAGTCACAGTCTAATGATTTTCCTCTAAAAATGCTATATATGGCTTCATGCTGCAAACAAGTGCCCTGGATCAATAGTCCTGGCAAGTGAAATTGCCTGTTTGGAAAGCAAGAGGCACGCAGGGTAGATCCCTGGAGAAGAGCTTATTTTTTTTTTTTTCTTCCCTCTCTGCCAATTTCTTTTGCTACTTTAACCTCTTCAGCCCAAAATCAAGGCATTTCTGAAAATCCACATCAGCCACAAATTTAGTGCAGGCCCCGGTGCTGCAATTTCCATGGTATGGTGCCTTCCCCAGACTCTAAGGCAGCCTTCTTTAAGAGCCCTTGGAAAGGAGGCACCAAAGCCATCTGTCTCACTTCCATTTTCAGTTAAGCTGGAACTATTACTTCCATGGCTAGTATTTCCTGTGGAAGATAAATTCGAATTCTTGGTTGTAGGGATGCATGGGACTCATATATGAGGTCTCTCTCCTAGCAGAAAAGTGGTATAAAACAAATTTCTGTACCATTTGTGATGCCAGCTCTGCACAGGGTAATTTTCACAGCTGCACTAGGTCATCCATCATCAAGTTCCCTGGATGACCAGCAAAGCCATGGAGTCCCCAGACTGAAAGCAATCCGGCATTTTCTTTTCCACGTCCACTCAAAGTAGCAGAGGTCAGCTCTGTGCCCTGGCTGGATGCTGGCTTTGGGCTCTAGGGCATAATGTTGGGTGTTCACACAGACAGAGCAGCTTCCAAATTGCTGGAGAAAGCTCCAGAATTGTCTCAGGAGTGGGGCAGGCTAAGGAAAGGAGCCGAGACCAGCAGAAGACCCAATCCCCAAAAGCCAAAGCAGAAAGTGCTCTTTTAGTTCATTCCAGTCTAAACAAGCCCAGTGCAAAGCCAGAGCAGGGAAGGGCCTCACCTTCCAGAGGCTGTTTGGCTCACACAGATGAGCCCCTGCGAGCCCTGGCAGACTGAAGCAATGCCCCCTTGAGCATCAGCCATCCTGGATCCCACCTGTATGGAGAATCACTGTTAATGGGGCTGGGGCACTGCACTGAGGGTCACTATCACTAATAAATGCCATTGGCCTTCACCTGGTTTCCACCCATTACTGTGATATAACTCTCTGCTAACCTCAAAAAGGGAAGGGGCAGCCAGCTTCAGTAAAACCCCCCATCACTGTTTCTTACCTTCCTTTTCTGTCACTACATTACCAGGGTTCTGCTGTGCTGAAGATGGACACATTGCACATGCTGGCACAAGTGGGCAAGTCGAGGGCCCAGACTTTTTCTGATCATCAGGAAATCAAAAAAGCAGCACTTGTTTTTTTCTACAGAAAATATTTATTTGCAAGAAATGAAAAGCATAACATACTTCACTACATACATATTGAGGCTACAAAAGCAGGTAGTCTGTTCTGTCACAGAATCAGGCAGATGATTTAAAAAGGAAAAACAGCAATTTCTTTCCACCCAATGGACATGCTTGCAGTGTGAACAATCAGGTGGGACCGTATGCAGATGACAGCACTTGTACAAAAATAGACAGGCCACTGAACACAGACACAGAGTTAAACAGACACGGCAAGAGAACAGAGATATCTGCAGTCAGAAGAGGTCCCAGTGAAGTTTACCAAGGAGTTTGCAGGGGTGCTTTTGCACTAGTATCACTGTCCCTGTCATCCTGGATAGCTGCAAATGTTTGCACAAACCTATACTGCATTCACATGAACAGAGGGAAAGGGAAAAATCAGCTCAAGTGCCCTAAGGGTGTCACAGCAGAGTGACTTAGTCACAAGGTGCTGTTCTGCATGGCACAAGGCAATGGAATTGGCCATGGATACTTCTCTTCAAGAGAGCAACACCAGGTGATTTACCCTTGGAAGGCCTACTGAATCTCAGGGAAACTAGGATGTACTTGCACCACCCCCCAAGAGGAAACTGCTTCCCCTGGCTGGCATGTCACTGTGCCAAAGGGGTGGTTAGGGCATCAGTGCTCCCAGGGGCCACCTTTTAAGGCTAATTTACACTACTTAAAGAAAATAATAATAATAATAATAATAAGCATTCAAAGCCATAATTATGCAGACCAAAAATGATACCAGAATATAAAATATTTTTGTACCAAGCCAGAACTGTTCTCTAGAAAAGCCAGACAGTATATGCACACACACAAAATGACACAGTGCAACCACGTCCAATTGACAGTTAATCACAGGACAGTCTTCAGACAGCAATTCACACAACAATTTTACAAGTGCTCGGTGATGTGGAATGTGAACAGGTTTTAGAGAGAAATGCCTGGACTTTCTGGTGCACCAAGCCCAAAGTACCCTGTGTGTTCAGGTAAATGCCTTTATTTAGCAACACTTACTACATTAAGAAAACTCTGTGGTGTTGATACCTTTTGATCATTCACCATGCACATGTGCACAGATGCACACAGACACTCGTTCTTGCTAACTGTACAAATGAAGAAAGCAAGATGCCATTATATCAGCACCACTGAATTAAAATCTGTTATGTTAAAGTCAGATATGAGCAGAGTTCTGCTAAAAAAAAATCAGTACCTGCCTCTGCTTCCCCCCTCTCTCTCTCTTCCACTCCCTTCATTATGGACTGCTAAGGTTCAAAAATATTTTACCTGCTGTTTAGAGGGTAAAGTGGGATATAGCATAAAGGTCAGGTATGCATAAACAGGACTGCATAGCATTAAAGAGCAAGGGGAATAGGAGTAAAGCTAAACCTAGCAGGTAACTAATGAAAGAGGCTATCACTGCTGATTTATGGTATCAAGAACTAGAAGGTTTCCCTGTGATAAGAGGAGTCCCTTCCCTTACCTTTTCTTTCACCCTATCTGTAAGACAGGTCTACAAATCCAGCTTTCCCATGTTCTGTTCTCACCTCTTCAGTTGCAGCTCTTGGAAGAAGAATCTGGAGATTGGTTGTAGGGCAAACAAGAGACTACTGCTAATAATATCCAAACCCCATTCAGCATCAGATCCAAACAGCATCACAAGTGAGTTTCCTGCATGATGCACATTTTTCTACACAGGAATTTGATTCATACATATATATACACACCTTGTTCAAGCAGAAGAAAGCCTGACATAAAAATGGGAAAACCAAATTGCAGTTTTCCTCTCAGTCCTGGAGTCTCCAATGGATGCTGGTCACCTAAGCAATGCAGCATTAATCGGGATCAACCTTCAACCAATTCTCTGAATGCCCAATGTCATTTTATTGGCCATGAGAAAGCTACAAGATGGACTGAATCCTTACATTTTCTTTGTCAAGACCTTGATCAACACATACATCAGTTCATTCCCCTTTGCAACCCCCAAAGTTGTTTAACACTAGACAGTGCAAAGCAGCAACACATCATAGCACTACACCATTATACAGGCTGGGACAACTTTTGTAGCTACAAGTTTGTACTACTGACCTATCATTTCACCTTCACAATACAAAATGTTCCCTTTTTAATTAGTGACTGGAGAAAGAACTATTTTAGTCACCAAGAGTATAAAAATACTCCATATTCCTCTGTTCTTAGCTGCGTGGGTTTTGAACAATGTCCTCTTGGCATTAGCTAGAATCTAGAGCCCAAATACTCAGTGGAAATCCCTCCCAACGTAGCAATTAGCATCATTCACTTACTTGACCTACATTCTAAAAGTGTCTAGACAGAATTCACCACTGATAGTTTGGGAGGATGGGAGTGGAGAGGTGGGTTGGTTTCTTTAGCAGGGAAAAAAAAAGTTTTTAGATTAATTTTTGGTCTATGTTAGAGGAATCAAAAACACATCAAGATATGCTGTTACACAGAGAGATGTAGAGGAAGAGGTCCCCTGTCAGTATAAATCAGAC
This sequence comes from Hylia prasina, assembly GCA_013397195.1. Taxonomy (NCBI): domain Eukaryota; kingdom Metazoa; phylum Chordata; class Aves; order Passeriformes; family Sylviidae; genus Hylia; species Hylia prasina. Next base: position 930,800 of record VYXD01005828.1, read on the forward strand.
CTGCAGCCCCCAAGAGCAGTGTGTGAGAACCATGCTGCTTGTATCAACTAGGATCTGGCCTAAGAACCTCAGCCTAATCCATTAGTCTGTGCTGCTGAAAAATATTGAGTGGTACAGATGAAATGAAAGAAGTGCAGCAAAGAACTATAAATAGCCTGGGGCTGGGGGGAAAGCCCAACATTATCTACCCACTGGTAACAAGGTTAGAAACATCACATGCCCTGTGCTTCAGACTTTTTAAATATACATATATATAAAATAATGCCCTATATTCCTTCATAGCTTATCTCCCTAGAAGCAAAGACATGCCAACAGACCTAAACATATTTTAAAGCTATAGGCCAAAAGGTAAGTTTACTACTGTGCATAAAATCGTGCTGATGAGCAACATGTAAGTTTATCACTTAAGTCCTCTACTGGAAATGAAAACTATGTAGCACACAAGGCCTTTGCTTACCCTATCCATGCACACATATATGATTCCACAGCACCAAGTCACTGATCACCAGAAAAAGCACACTGGCAGAAGGCTAAGGCCTCAAGTAATACAGCTCAACTAACTGGCAGCAGTTAGTTAAAGCACTTTCTGGCATCCTCCCTGAAAATGCCTTACTACTCCTACTGCCCTTAACTCAGAGCACAGAAGCTGCCTCCCCACTCCTCTGCAGTGCATCAATATCCCCACCGGGGTCACCCCTGGATGCTGAGGCTGGCAGAGCAGTGGCACCTTGTCCTGCCTCCTCTGTCCCCTGCATGGTACAGAAACATGGGCACAAACTCCCTCTGGAGACTGTGCCACCCAACAGCCTGTGAGTAGGTGATGACAGGGGATTCCTTGGCCCCTGGCAGAGACACCTGTTCTATTAAGGCCCCTGAAGAAAAATGATCACAAACATACCAAAGTGAAGCAAAGCTTTTCCTTATTATAAAGTAACACGTAATACAATAAATCCCCAAGCAATGTGTCTGCCAGGTCAAGAGATTCCCTAAAAGAGTACCTAAAAATAACTTAATGGATTACACAAATTAAGATGCTGGCAATAGATTATCAAACACTTACAAGAAATCAGTATGGCCATACTGGTTTGGATGGATTAGTACAGAGGCCTGACCCAGACCATGGGCAGTTTAAAATGCTCAGGATGAAAACATGATTATCTTCCCATCAGATCTGCACCAATATGCCCAAATTAGACCAAAAAAAAAGGGCCAAGTTTTAATGGTGGCCAGTGCAGTAGGTTTCAGAGGGGAGGAGCCATTTTGGTTGTGCAAAATCATCTATCCTTTAAGAGCTGAGAAATAATTCCACTTTGGTTTTCACACAGTGAAGTCAGCCAGCTGTATCTGAAATGGGAGGTGATCCATTTAACAGGCAGTGGGCAGAAGCTCAGGCTGCACAGAGCAAACTGCAAGACTGGTAAGTGCTGTTGTGCTTCACACCCCGGGGCCTCTTCTGCAAAACATTTAACCACTTGGTTGCCCTCAAAGGCAGAAATCCAAGGGTGCTCTGGGAAACAAAAAAGACCACTTAAGGAATTTTCTCAACTATGACCTTGCCCACTTATGCTGACCAGTTGGGGTCAATCCCAGCTTTCTCCTATCACTTTGCTGACCTCAAGTGGCTGAGCAATGCAGCCATCCCTCGTGGCAGTCACAAGTGATCACTGTTTATGTGAAGCCTTAAACCATTAAAAAACAAACAAACAAACAAACAAACAAACACAAAAGTTGTTAATGGATACTGGAATGATTCAGAGAACCCAGCAGGATCACTTTGAAGGGAAACAGACTTTACAGTGGAGGCTGACCCATGCCACGATGGTAACACTTGCGAAACAGACTACAACAGCATTTCTCCTCTGGTTGTCACCTCAGGTAAAGTAATAAGGCACTTGCATAGAAGAATAGGGCATTACCTAGAAAAGCTCATCTGTACACCAGAGCTCAGTACTAGCTCATGGAGTCAGGCACTGGTTTCACTCTCACTCGTGAAACACCTTCTTGAAATGGCACAGAGGGGACTGATCCACAGTCCCCTCCAATTCACCAAACCCCTTCCATTCATTTCACTCAATTTTGAGTCAGGCCTGAGGGTGGCAAATAGGATGCCAAAGGAAGGAAGTCAAAGGAGAATGAAGAACAAGAAAGGAGCTGATGTGACAGCTGCTGTAATAAAATACAAATTCAATATTTTACAAAATATAATAGTTGCAGGAAATATCTACTGTACAGAGTAAAAAATTATTTGTAAGGCTAGGTTAGTTTTTCCCTTATTTATCATTAGGAAAAAAAAAAAGAAAAAAGAGCTTCAAATTACTTTTTTTTTTTTTTTAATTGACTTCTTCTGGTAAACTGTAAAGTAGCTATGCTAGCCTGCTGAATTAGGGTTTTCACATTAGATGCATCCTCAATGGAGCACAAGTGCCCTTCTGTAAGAACCAGATAAAACCCTGCTCAAATTCTGGACTGAGTTCAACTATGCCCCTGCAAGGACAAATTGCAAGAAGCACAGCTCAAGCAAAGGTATGACCAGGGTACTGAGAGAGAGAGAGAGAGGACACTTGAAGACAACAATAACACAGGACAAAAAGGAAACAAAGCATGGAGAAGAGAACTGGACTGGGATCAGACCTGAATGCTGCTCTTGGCTTTCTCAATGAGCTGGGGCCAGTCATTTCACCTCCCCATGTGCTCATCTCATTCCTCTTTTGACAGGTCTCCTGCCTACATAATCAGCTCCTCATGTCAGAGGCTGCTTTGCCATACAGTTAATACAGCATCCACCACCTCTAGGCATGAGCTGGGCCTATCTGTACCCAAAGCAGCTGGTCTCAGATCACATCTCTGGAAAAGCAGGTAAGAGGAAAATAAGACACCTGGCTTTATTTTAGGACAATTCAAGCTTAAGGGGAGGAAATGGGTGTTCAGTGATGTTTCTGTGTCCAATTTCAGGCCCAGATCACTTTCAGAGTTAGGAAAGCTCAGTTCTCTTCATTGCAACTGCCTGAACAGAATTTTTCAAAGCTAATAAATACTATTTACAACAGTAACAAGAACATGGCAAGGAAAGGAAAACACAAGACAATCTGAGTGGGACTACACAAGAATTTTCATCAACCAGCTAGAAGCCAATAAATTAAATCCATATGGTCCTCTCAGGAGGCACTTCTGGTTTAAGCCTTACATTGATTTAGAGTGTTGGGAAGGAACTGATTTAAGCTAAATAGATTAGCCTTAAGGAGACTAAAGGGCATCCATCTAAAGTATTGCATAAATGTCACAAAACCTGCTTTCTAAACAGATTTAGTTAAACTAGTGTAATTCTCCCACACAGAGTGTGGCAAGACAGTGACTGATCTTTGCTTAATTTCTCAAGGTTGGAAGCAGGAAAGCCTACCAGGACTGCTTTCAATGCACAGAGAAACCCACCCTGCCAAGTGATGAAGAGACTGGAGGGGAGAAGACAAAGAGCTTGGGGAGGACAATTCAGCAGCATCATGGACCAGCCCTCTCCTGCCTGTGCTGTGAACTCAGCAGTGTCAGGGCCCCTTCTTGTCCCTTCAGAAGCAGGCTGCACAGGTGCTTCTCTATCTTCCCAAAAGGCTCAAGTGCTGTGGACCAGCAGGCACAGAGCTCTGGTGAGACTCTAGGCACCATCATGCTGCATCTCCTCTCTCTCTCAATTACCTTCTCCCAAGAAACCTATCACCCACGTGCTCCCATTGGTTTTGCACAGTTCATCCTTCTCCAGAATGTCTTTGTGCTCAGATCAGGCTGTGCATGTACAGGCACACACACCCACCAGTCACTGGCACACTGCTGGCATCATCTGCTGTCATAATTCAATCCTGCCCTGGCAGTGGTAGACAGGAAAGGGATAAAAGCAGAGACAGGGACTGTGTGCGACGTGAGGAAGGGAGTTGCAAAGACAAGAGATCCCATCTGTAGTCACAGCCTCACCAGTCAATGAAGAAGTTGAACTCCCTCTCTTTTGTACTTTGGTTCACTGAGGATGACAAGTCAGGGGAACTTTGGTTGAAAACATGTGGGAAAGAGGGAAGTCAAGAAAAAAGGCCTTTTTTATTTTTAAGAGGTGGCATTGACTCTTCTATCTATTTCAATTATCTTCAGTGTTTCATTTCCTTCTAGTTCGGAGCTGACTCTGTAGGGAACAAAAAAACAAAGGTTAATGCTAATGATAATTTTTTTAAATACATATCCTGCTTGATTTGGCTAATGCTAGAGAGCCATTCAGTATTTACCAGGTAGGTATTTGTCAGTTAGCTGAGTCTGGTAACATACTGAATTTTACTGAAGTAGTCATCTCTTTGGTTCTAGGCAAGCAAAGGTACAGCAGAAAGAAGCACACATATTTAAACCAGTAACTCTCTCTCTTTTCAGAGGCCTGCAAAACTTAAATTTATGCTAAAGAAAAAAATGCCTTGTATTTATGCTAAAAGTGAGGGAACTCAGTGTAGGAACTTAATTTGTCAGATAATTTTATGTCTGTCTCTTGAAACTGAGTTCTGCAAACTTTCTGCAGTAATGCTTTAGTAAGATCACTGCTGTGAGAAACTCCAGCTCTTCATGCCCTAACCTCTTTGAAATTCCAGTGAGTCACAGCCTCACACTTCCATACAACTGCCAAAAGCTTATTCCTTTGGGAAGCACACAAGTAAGTGCATTAAAGAAGTGGGTAGGCCCAACTAACAGGCTTAGGGTTAGGTTCTGGGAGAACTACTGAGTTTGGTAGCTGTACTGCTACAATTCTGTTGCAAGCACTTCTCCAGAGCAACAATGACTTTGCCTATAGACTCTCTCCAGATAAAAACCAAATTCTTACTTCATGCTTCATGGTGCCCAGCATAGCTGAGCTGCTAGTCTAACCTCTGAGCAAGAGTGACCCAGAACACCCTGTGTGTGACAAGCAGCCCACCCTGCACTCACCTGTGCTGCTGCAGGCCCAGCAGCACTGATTTCTCTAGCCTTGTCTCGTTGGCTATTGTGAACTGCATGATTTCATCCTGCTGTGTCCCTGACACAGCTTCCAGGGACAGTGTTGTGAGCTTGGAGGTGTCTGTTTGCCTGTCACTGCGATCTGCAAAGGAGATCGGGCTTGATGGCTCCTCCACTTGGTGGGGCTCTTCATAAATTAGTAGACTCCTTGACCTCACTGCATACAAAAACAGAAGGCAAAATGATATTGAACAACAAACAGCTCAGAGAACAGCCCTGGTCATTTCAGGAAATGGAAACTGTTAGGCCAGAGCCAAAGCTGCAAAGGCCTTTTCTTTTCATAGTGATTAACTGGCAATTTGATAGATGAAGAAAAAAAACCCCACAGGAATGGTCCAGGTAGGGATCAAAAAGCTCTAAATTATTCACAAAACAACAACAGAAATAAATAGTAACTTTGATAATATACTGGTTCATTATGGTGATGTAATACTAACAGTTTCCCATTCAGTCCTTTGGTGACACTGGCAAAGAAAACAGCAACTGAAATAATTTGTGCATTTTAACAGTAGGAACATTTGCTACAAGTAGAAACCCTGCCACCTTTCACAGACCACTAGCTTTAGTTCTGCAAACAGAGGCAGAAAATTCTTTAAATGGAAGTACCAAGAAGGATAGTGGGAAAAAAGTTTTGTTCATTTTTATGAAGCCTGCTGCCATCAGCATAGTTTGCCAAGCTATCCTTCCTGGAAAAACACAGGTATATATAAAAAATGGCCATTTAAGGAGCAGAAATGCAAGAGGTGCTTGAGAAGGGGGTTAGGAATGGATGTGGAAAACAAATGTTTAAGTACAACCAAGCAAAGAGCAAGACTGGAATAGCTGTCACTTACCAATGGAATCTGTGTAGGACTCTGGTGAGGAATGCTGCCTGGGCAACACCATCTTTGTAGCAGAAGGATATGGCCCATAGCTCTGAGAGAAGCTGCCAAAAACTACTGCAAAGCACAGCACCACCATCTGGCAAAGGGAGGATGCAGGAGAGGTGAGTGCACTTGACCTACATGCGCACATGAAAACTGACACTTTATCAAAACAAATCATTTGGGGCCATTCTCATCACTACATACCTAGCCAAGGCATCTATGAAACAACAATTAAGTGTTTTAAAGGGCACATTTCAGTGCTGGGGTTTGTTTTCAATGTCTGCACCATTCTGACCAGCTGCCTTATTTACTCACAATGTTGAAATGCAGATAAAACTGCCGTGTGTGTTCTACAGGTACTGCTGAGGATTTCCAAGGTTATTTATGATGCTGGCCCCAGTCTTGTTTCCAAGTGACAATGAGGCTAGATTGGGAGAACAGCTTAGGCCTTGTAAATGATTTCCATCAATTTATACCACTTCAGGTATAAAGGGAAGTTGCTAGCTGAGTGTAATGAGGGAAAAGGAAACGTTTCATTCTACTCATTTTCTTATCTTGACTACTACTAGTGAAATAGAACAGAGTTAGATTTACAGCCTCAGTCATATTTTGATTTGTTGAGCAAGTTCATTTTTATAGGTATCAAAAGCACCGAGTCTCAAGGTCACCCTCATTTTCATTTTACAACCCTAGACATCATTTCCACCGTTTAACACTGCAGGAAATAATGAAGTGTGTGACTTGGAGGAGCATTGCTCCTTCTTTCATCACTGCAGCACCCAACCAAAAGCACAGGCCCAGTCCCCTCCAGAACTCAGTACCTTCCCACAGTCATTACTCCTCAGCAGTCACAAGTCTCACCTCCCTCAAAATTGTCAAATCATGAAAAGGAGTTCCCCAAGCTGCAAATGTGCCATTGAGAGGCTTTGCAGAACAAGACATGTGCCCTTGAGGAGTGGAAAGAGATTCTAATTCCCTTACAATTCCCAGCCCTAGGGACACTCACCATAAGACAGGTCCCTGTTTGTGTGCTAGCTGCCTTACAGGAGCGGGACACTTTGCCAGCAACCATGGCTTGCAGTCTCTGCAACTGCTGCAGAAGTGTTCTGGAAAGCAAAAACAGACAAGCATCACACACACTGACCTGCTGGTTGGTTAAATAAGATTTTTATTTCAAATTCCACACATGGAAATAACACAGCATTTAAGATAAGATAGAGATAGTTAAAGTCTTCTCCTTAAATATACAAGCAAGGAATGTTTTTAATTTTACAAAGTTTTTACATTAGTATTACCACTAGAGCTTTCAAGGTCTTTTGCTTTTCCCTCAGCTGATGTCCCTGAACAATTACTTCTTTAGTACTTTTAGTAAGTTCTTATAAATAAAAATTGTATTTTCAGCATTTCTATACAAAATGGTACATTAACAACTGAAACTGCTCTACATGCAAGTGACCAGTTGCATATATAACCTGACTCTATGTCATAAATTCAGCAGGAGTTTTGCCATTATTTTTAAAGATGCAGGATTGAGTTTGTAACGGCTACAGTCAGTTATCAAAACCTCCAACTGCTCTAGCTGGTTATATAGTTGGTTATCAAAATCTCCTTTTCCCCAAAAACCTGCTGTTTAGTGGTTTAGAACACATGCTAGCTGACTTTTAAAGAGAAGGACTTAAAACCAGACATAGGCACAGACTTCACTTCTCACATTCATTTATTAAATAAAACACTTTAATGCTATTTGTTAAATCCTGCAGAGTTGACAGAAATGGCAGATGCTTCAAGTGGCTACTCTGACTGGGTCTTTCAGAGGTCCCAACCACAATGACAATTCTCTTGTGGCTGGAGTCAACAGTCTCAGACCAGAAGAGCCTTTCTGACTGGCTTTTTTTTTTTTTTTTTTTTTTCTGCTGTAGCATCAATTACTACAGTCAGAATACAAGTAATTTAAATGGGAAATGATCTCAAAGTATGATTGGTACAGAGTTTTCACAACAGCCTTTTTAACAATCTATGAGCAACCCAAATGCCTGTCCTCAACACAAATGTAGTATAATTTTGTATCAAGATGCTGAATTTGCTGTTTGTTTCCAAGTTTACTTTTCACTTCTCCTGTAAGTTTCAGAATCTACTGTGGAGGATAGCCCATAGAAATTCCAGACAATAGTTTTAGAGGCTGTTACGTCAAAAGCTAAAGCAAGAGGCAAGGTCAGGATGTCAGAGAAAATAGAAGGAGTATTTTAAGACCAAACTGGCTAAAAGCTAATTGTAGGACAGACCCAGAGGAGCCTTCACAGCTCAATATACATCGGTCTGCCTATTTTCATAGATTTTTTTAATCATCAATGCTCACTGCTAATTAGGGTTTAATGAATTCAAGGACCTCAGGAATACGTTCTGAAATGAGCACACGGCATTCTCACAGCGCAGATTTAACTGGGCCAGCAGATCCTTCTCAACTTGTCAAGAAAGGATATCTTGCATGCTCTTAAGAGCATGACTTACTCTGCAACTCAGTATTTAAAAAAGAAAGCAATATGCCCAATGCAATCTTTTATTCAGCAATACAGAGACCACAGGCAAACTAAGAGATATGAACAGTGTCCACCACATAAATGAGACCACCCTAATCCCCTGCTCCCTTTGGCAGCTCTCTCCAGCTCCTCCTGACATCCACTGCATGGCATGAGGTTCACCAGACTCGTGCACATTGTTTCCTGGCTCAGAACACGTCGCCCACAGTATTCCCACCACGTCCACCAGCTGTGTTAGACAGCAATGCCCTTTCAACCCCAAACTTTCCGTGCTATTTTGGAAGACTAAATCTTTCCCCCATGTCAGGCCTGACTCACTGGGCTCGATGCAGAACAGCTCTGCAGAGTGAGGAGGAAGGAGCTCTCCTCCTCCTCAGCTCGGGGGCTGGCAGCAGCAGCAGCCTTGAAATGCTGATCATTCTTGCCACTTTTTGTGGAGGCGTCAGTGAGAAAACAGCTAATGCCTGGTGAGGAAATCAACAGAGTAGAGGCAATTCTCCTCATTTTGCTCATCTCTGCCTTTTCATGCTCAATTTAAGAAACCTGTTGGGCAGAGTGGGCCCATATTATGAAATAGTCTCTTTGGAAAGTATGATTAGGCAGGTATTCTGAGGTCTCCCATACACAGAGGAAGATGCATCCCCCACCTTATGTACCAAATACCTTCACATAAAATGTCTTTCTTCCCCAAGTCATTTATCTGTTTGAACAGAGGTACTGCTTTTTTCTCAACAGACAAGGACTCAGTGTGTGGAGCTAATAGGATACAAGTGCATTTGCAAACTGTGAGCAAGAACCGAGGCAAGAACAAGAAACAAGTTTGATCAGAGATGACATCAGTTTATCATGCCACTGCCAAAATGGGACACTCCTTGGTGCTTTTATTCTTTCTTTGAATCTGGAATGGTGGAAGACTGGATTCTGAGGTCAAAAGATCCCCATGCAAAAACTTGTGACTGGACAGCTGCATAGGTGATCTGGACCAGGAGGGGCAAAAGGAGCAGATCTCTGCCCTGCAGAAAAGGGCCTTTCCTAAACTATGCTGCTGCCTCTAAACAGCAGTAGAAAGGCCACAAATGCTTTTAGTGGAATTTACTGCCTATGGCTAAGTCCTAACAGGAGAAAATGCAATCCCAAAACAGCATGCTAAGGGGGTTTGCACCCACAGGGATTATTTTCACTGTGTCTGACACATTTCCCAGGGATATTCAATTAGAGGGTCAATTCTGTAGGAGGTGTGAGCGTGCTTTCACGCTTTTCCCTGCCAATGGAAGCACCTCATAGGAAAGCTGTAAAGTGACTGAAGACTCCTGCACCTCCTTCCACATACTGCCAGCAAACTTGGTCTGTCAGTGATGTCTTACTTTTGGTGCATATTCATGTATATTCATCCTCAAAAGACCCCTTTTGACTACCAAAGTATGGACCAGGTCAAGCCTTCTCTTCTGCTTCCAGTGATACTTTAATTAAGAAGAGAAAACTTGTCACTACAGAACCACCTGGGAGACCTCCTCAAGTCACTGTTTCTGTTTAAAATCTAGCATCAACTCAAACAAACAAAAAAACAACTAAATATGACATCTTCTAGGGGACACCAAACATTTTATCTTAATCAAAAGTTTTTAAAGGACTGTTCCTATTGTGTGAGGAACAAAACCAAATTCTGATAAGGAGAGAGAAAAATTATTCTGTCTTTTAACTCTACACACAGATTCCTTCTCTGCCTGTCCCATTTGTAGGAAAGGAAACAATTCCCAAAGTAAGGTTTTAACTAAAATACTACTTAAATCCACAATTTTCCCTCATTTGAATTACAAAGAAAATCTCCAGCAACTTTTCATAAAAGATGTTTCAGCATGAGAACTAATGTCCTTCTGGTCTGAAAGTAAGGAGTTACTCCAGGGCTGCCAAGGCTCGTCAAATACTGTAAGGGTAGCCTGAAATTATGTGCAAGATATCTCATTGCAACTTAAACCTACATCCTTTACTCCTTGAAAATGATTTGGTAAAATGACTTTACCAGTCTCAAATGAAAGAACAGCCAAGCAAATCAGTGAAGTAATGGCAGTTTTGGTGCTGATAAACCCTTGGTGGGTCAGACTGATGTGCAACTTGATCTTTAGATGACTGGGAGTTGGAGAAATGGAAGAATATGCCATTTTTGTTTATAAGGCATTGCCTTTAAGGTGCTTGTTAGTGCAGACCTACACAGCTGGCTACTGCTACTCCATGGGAACAACTCTGGCAGCCACTTGCATTCATTTTCCACGTGTGACACTCTCAATCACACATGCACTGGATCCTATGTCTATCATTTCTCCAGCCAAAGGGATCATCAAGATATTTACAAATACAGACTCAAAAAAAGTGAGAAGCAAAAGCATTCTCAACACGTCATACCCAGCACCAGATGTTTCAAAATTGCCTTTAAGCCCAAACAGACCTGGCTCCCAGGTAGACAACACTGGTGTCAGAGAATTTGCAACCCTCTCGATCACTGGCAGTTTCTGCCTTTGGTCTCAGTGCCAAAATGTGAGTGGGTGAAGCTTTCTTGGTGACTGGGACAACTCAGTTCAACACCCAGCCCCAGCTTCTTCTCACACCCTTTGCTTTCTAAGAGAGCAGTGTCCCACATGTTTAGATGCTACTCAAACCAATGGCTCACTTGTGGCTATAAGACAAAACAGATAAGCATGTAATAATGTGCTTCCTTAGTTTTGAGAAAACTGCCTAGGAAGGAACTTGGATGGGTTTCTTTTAAGGGATTGAGTCACACCAATTAGGAGAGGTAACATATGCTAGTGTTCTAATACTAAAGCTGACAAAAATGCTGCACTCACCCACTCAGAGTAACAAGAATTAAAATCTCCAGCAGCATCTTGATCCCCAGCCTTCTGCCTTGTCTTTTAAAATGTGTGAATGCCAAGGGAGATGCTCCTGGATGCAGTTTTTTTGACCACATTTGCACCTTTGACATGACATCTTTATAGACCCAGATTTTCAGGCTAAGGCTGGCTTTCAAGGAAGCATCTTCTAAATTTTTTCATGTTACTGAGAGTAATGAAGGAACACTTTTATCAGAAAAAAATTCTAGTGTTTCCATGGTTTGGAGCCAGATTTTGAAATACAAACAGGGTTTCCCTGAAGTCTTAGGTATGTATCTATGCAAATGTTTCCTATATATAGATTTAACATACTCTTAAAATCTGATTACACATACTGAAAGGAAACTGCTGTTCAATAGTTGTATGTTTTGGAAATTGCCCTTCAGTTCCTCTCAATCCAGCTAGACTACTCAAACATGATAGTGACTGACAGCAATTACATGAACTTTTAGGTAAGCAGCTATAGCCCAATTTTTCAACAAGGTAAAAATCCACCTTTGTCTACATCTACACTTGAATGTATCATTTTAACATGTAATAATAGCTCTTATTTTCTTGTTATCTTTCTTCCACTCCTGTAATCTTTCACAATGGGAGAACAGCTCTGATGTTTGTAGATCTACTTCTAGATAATATGTTCAATAATGTCTTCATTTTTTACTGAAATGAGCACTCAAAGTTATAGCTAAATTCAACTGGGGATCTGCTTTGGGCACATTAAGTAAGATACATGTGTGTAAACTGTGCTAGGTACTTTGAGAAATAAAGTCCTAAACATATAAATTCAGGTGTCTGACACACCAAACTGACACTAAATAATTTTGACCACCACAGCTCTGATCACAGATTCCTGACTGTATGTAGGAGACGAAAGTTCCAGCTATAGGATGCTGTGAAGACAAGTTCTGAAACATGTGAACAGTTCCTGCATGTCATGCCAAGGCTCTGTGCAAATACCAATGAGGAAATTAGGTATTTTGAATTCATTGTAGGATGTGGATAATGTACATTAAACCAGGGCCTGGAACTATTCTCTGAATGAGACAGTTGCACAATTATACAGTAAATAGGAAAAGTGGCTTTTTGGAGTTAAGGTGGAAAACTCTATAATATGATATGTTACAAAACTGAGGCTTGGTGAATGCAGGCACTTTAACAAATTTTTTCAGTACTTCACATGTAAGCCTTAGCAGATTTTAGACACAGTTGATATCTAAATAGCCAAAACAGCATTGCCATGAATTATAAGAATTTCTGTGCAGAAGGATTAACATCTGCTTCTCTGCATGAAATTACAGATCAATATCAATGCTACTGCAGAGGGGAGGAAACAATGCAACTCATCCCATGTGGCCAAAGTATGAAGGATTTGGAGATAATATCACTTGCCTAAAACTTTTTAGAACATTCAGCATGAAAGAATTAAGATAATCAAATAACTGATAAGATGCTAAAGGTCCTTTCTGAAAGGATGGACAACACCAAAAAAGCTGTTCTCATGAATGCACCCTCACCAACAGCTCAGAGAAGAAAACAGCTGGCAAATTTATCTTAACTGAGAAGAACAATTCCAGGGTTGACAACAGGTTGTCCCCAAGGGGCTAATCTACAGCTGCAGCTTTTCCTAAGAGAAGTTGGCTTCAGTACCTTCTGGGACAGATTCTGGGTGAGACATCCCTTCTCCACACCTACAGAATAGTTCCTGGTTCTTTCATGTCAAACCCTGGCCGACAATGTAAGAGGCACAGAAATGGCTTGGCTCTCTTCAAGCAAGCAGCAGATGTCTTTTTGCATGAGCAGTGTGTGGGAGACACTCTCCAGCAAGTCACAGTACTACAGGGTCTGGCTTCATGAAATTAGAGATTGGATCCAGAGATCAGAAACACCACATGCCACTCAATTAGCAATGCACTGGCTGCCAGATCAGCTCTAGGGCCATTTTCCATGATCGTGGGTCTTATCTTCAAAACCCAGCCTCCTCCCACACCTCAGTGTCACCATCATGTTCCTTGGTAATTTTCAGCCATCACTGCAAATGCCTTTAACTGGGAAGTGTTAAGAGTGGGCTCATCTCGTACCTACTCACTGGAATTTGCCACACTGAGCATAAGCCAGGATTGACATTCCACACTCTCAGCTAACAGCCAATTAAAAGCTTAGCTATTCAACATTTTATGCCATGTGTCCTTTGAAAAAGCCACCACTGAGCCACCTATTTCTTCAGAAACGAAGAAGCAAGAAGGTGGTTTTCCCCTCCAAATGAAGGAAATTCTGGGGTGTGAGAAAGTTAGAAGAGTGCACAATAATTGCAAGGGCATCTAGTAGCACATAAGGAACTAATAATGACTCTTGAGTTTCAGCATGTAATTTCTGAAAGTGTCATGTCTCAGGTTAAGGCTTCCTAGCAAAATTTCACTAAATAAAGACAATTGAGAGAGCTGGACTGTAAAGTTTTTTCATTTTGCATTACTAAGTACATTCCCTTGGGCAGTGGAAGAACTCAGAGAAGAGTGCTAAAAGGTTTCTCTCAAGCACACCACAGGCTGAGGAGGCAGTTCAAGACATGACATCAAAACCTCCATGCTTTACATCCCACTGCAGTCAACATAACTGGCCTTCCACATCATTCTCTGACATGAACCCCATCAGACACAGCTGTTGTTCACATTTCAGTTGATCTCTTAACCTCCAGATTTTCACTTTTCATGGTAATATCCCACTACCAGGTTTTGTTTGATGATCTCCACACCTTACCTGTTAGTGTTCTCCAGGACTTCAACCTTCTTACGCAGCTCACTGTTTTCATTTGAGCAGGTCTCAACTCTGGAGACAGCACAATGAAAGATAAATACAAAAACATCAGTTATTTACTCAAGTGATTGTAAAACAAGCTAAACTTGCTTTCACTGAGAGGTCTATGATCTTGCCTACATTTAAAGAAACGTTACACCAATGAAGTTCAGTTGTAATATTTAATCACACTTCACAGTGTGAAACACATAGCAGAAGTTGCATTAGCTGTCTGGCCAATGCCATGCTTCTGAAATCAGAGCCTCAAATTTCAAGTTTATGAGGGCTAATAAGCCACGAGATTAAAGACAGTGCTCAAGACTGTCCCAAGATACTACCTGTCACAACAGGACACAGAATGAAGGCACAGCACACAAAGTGAGCTCCAAAGGCAGGAAAGAGAGAGTTTATTTACAGCTAGGGTTTTTATAGTTTTCCAGGGATTGCCTCTGGATTGGAGGGAGGAGTTGCCTCCTCTCCATCCACACTGGCAGAGACAAAAGTCCATCAAAGGTCTCTCCTTGAAAGAGGAATGTAAATAAAGATTGTTTTTCCTACAAAGTCCATGAAAGACTCCACTTCCACATGTAAACATTCAAAAAGCTTTTGAAAAGTCAGAAAACTCCAGAGATTCTCAGAAGGCTTTAAAAATTCTCAAAAGGCTGTAGAAATTCAGGGTGACAACTACCCATTTCCAAATTGTCCCTGGAAATCCCCAAACTAAAGGAGATTGTCATGTAACATGTAAGAGGTCCAAGTAAAATATGTGACTCTTAAGAAGACAAACAGAACCATCCTGAGTAGCTTCAAGAAGAAAAAAGGGAAAAGGAAATAGCCTTGATATCTGGTATGCATGAGGTGGAATTTTAGAACAGTAACTCTGAGGAAGCGAGACAGAGCTATAAAGAGACAAGAAAAAAATGGGAATTACATCAAGGATATAACCAAAGATGGTACAAGGGTTTTAACAGAACCATCTGGTGAATTGCATAAGAGTAATACTAGAATATTCATCTCCTGGAAGAAAGATTAATTTGGGATATAAATCACTAACTGGGGGTTTGGCTCCTGCTTGCTAAGGGAAGTTGATGGGTCACATGTTATTTTCCTGAGTCCTCCTTATTTTCCCAGGCAGTCCTGACTCACCCACTTCCTATTTCTGTTTTCATCTGCACTAGAAGACAGAATATACTCACTCTGGATCCATCTTTCCCTGAACACTGCCTCTCCACTAGGCCAACACAGTTGCCTGAGGTGAAGCCAATACAGCTGGGTCTTGCCTAATTTAAGGTGTGAAGTGTTTTGCTGGCACGTTAGGGACCTGCTGCAGGCAGGCACAGTCCTGACCCCGACAAGCAGCTGCCAGGAGCAGGGCCTTTTCTCAGCCACTGCCACGAGATGGCACCTGGCACTCTGTGCATGCAGCTGTCCCAGCAGCCACAGCTGGATCCCTTCCCCATCCCACAACTAGTGCTACTGGCCTGCTTGAAACAGGAAGGGGGCTGGCTTACTTTTTTTCCAGACTGTCCATGTATTCTTTCTTTTTTCTTCTACTTTCCTGGGCAGAGATCTAAGGAAAGAGGAGGAAAAACACCAAATATTTGCATAGCAAACAAAAGCATCAGAGACAAATTAATAAACTGGTAAAAAGCCCCAATGTTATTAGAGTCAAGCCTCCATCTTGTTCTCATTTCTGACTTGATCTATTTCCAAATTCTGAAGCAAGGTTCCTCTTTTCAATCACACAAGAAAAGATCACCCCCTGCTAACCTTAAAAAGAAAATCAGATTCATCTGGAGAGAATATCCTAGGACAAATACAAAAAAATCATCGCAGGACAATGTCCTGTATCCAGGAGAGGAAAAGCCCGTGAATGTAATTAGAAAGCAGCTTTGCAGACAGGGACATAGGGTCCTGATGAACAAGACAAACATCTGTCAGCAGTGTGCCCCTGCTGGAAAAGCAGCCCACCAAACATGGGTCTGCAAAAATGAGATTGTAGTTAGCAGGTCCAGAGGAGTGGTTCTTCCCCCTCTGTTCATTGGCTGCAAAACCACAGCTGAGTACAGCAGTGCAGTCCATGGCTCAGAAATAAATCCTCTGGATGTACAGAAGCAGGCCCAGAGGCAGATCTCTGCTATAATAAGCATGCCAGAGCACATGACATTTCAGGAAAGACAGAACAAGCTGGGCTTGTTCAGATTGAAGAAGAGAAGGCCAAGGAGGGAAGCCTATTGCTGTCTTCAACTATCTTGTGCAGCAAAGGTGATGTCAGAGCTCTCAGAGGCACACAGCAAAATGGCAAGAAGCATCAAATACAAGTTGAAGCAAAGCAAATTCCAATCACACATTAGGGGCTCTATTTATCTGTTTGTACCACAAGAGTGGCCTAATATGGGAACATGGTGCTCAGAGACACAAGGGAATCATCACCCTTTGGGGCAGTGAAATGTGACTGGACAAGACCCTGAGCCACCTACTCTAAACTGATCATGATTTCCAAGCCAGAGCTTTGACCAAAGGACCTCCAGATTTCTCCTCAATATAAATGATTGATTCTATGTCAGTGGTAAGTGAAATGTAAAAGATCAGAAAA
Source organism: Hylia prasina (assembly GCA_013397195.1). Taxonomy (NCBI): domain Eukaryota; kingdom Metazoa; phylum Chordata; class Aves; order Passeriformes; family Sylviidae; genus Hylia; species Hylia prasina. Next base: position 947,490 of record VYXD01005828.1, read on the forward strand.
TTTGAAAAAACACATTACAATACCAAATTCCAATTTAGTGTGCCCAAATTTACACCTCTATCTGCAAAACCAATAGCAGAATATAGTAACCACATAAGACGTGCTAAAATCCTCTAAAACAAGTGAGCTGGCCAGGTCTGAAAAAAAATTGCATTCTTCCCTATCACTAGAATCTTCCCATGTCAGAAGGGAAAAAAAAAAGACTTGCAGGACATGTGACATCTTTGGTACCAACTTTACAAGTCACTGAATTCAGTGATCAAAAGACTAGTGCACTGAAACACACATCATATTTCAAAACAGGAAACAGAAAAGAACACCTTCCTCACAATGCAAAGAATACAGAGCACTTTACCTACCATAAGGGTAGGATTGTAGTGATTTTTAAATGGAGCCAAGCCACAGCAACTTGATACCCTGGCTGCTAAATACTCTATTGTTAATGGGGTCAGGTAAATACCTACTCTGAGGCACACTCATCCTGACAGACAATTTGATGGATGTGTTTAGGAACAAAGAAAAGCACTTTGTTTAAAGACAACTTACAGCATTCAACAGTACCACAGACCACTACTGCAGAATTCTGCATTTTTTAAAAGAAGGACAAGTAGGAACCACCCAGCAAAGCTAACTAACACTTACCTTGTTTTTTATTTTCCTGCGGATTTTCTTTAGAACTTTCTCCTCTGCTTTTGTCAGGGGCAGTTTGGTAGGGATTGGGTAGCCCTCTGCTATCAGTGTCCTCTTCTCCTCCTCTGTCAGGATGAGGGGGCCTGTCCCCTGTAATTTCTTCAAAGGTAACAGACAAGAAACAAAACAGTAAGTGCACACAGTCCAGAAGAAAGGGTTGTTAGGGAGGAGAGGTAGCAGGTCTCTCAATTCAGAGGACTAGGCCTACTAGAACAGCCTCCTGCAACTCAGAATATGTGGAAGACCTTTCAGGTAACTTCCATTCAGAGTTCAAACCTTTGGGACAGGATTCCCTCAAAACAGTTGTTCTTGGCCCAGCTCTGCATATGCTGAGGCCAACAGTAAAACTGCTCAAACAGGGAAAGAGACACATGAGAAATGAAAATCCCTCCCTAAAGATCACCACTTGCTAATGACATGACAAGAGGACAGCTCTACCAGGGACAGGTCAACCCAGCAGGGCTGGGCCCTAAGGCAAAACACAGTCCATGATGGGATAAACTTAATAACACCAGTGAATTCTGTCTCAGCTTAGAGGAGAGGCACACGCTGTTCCCTGTGGGAACAGAACAGACCAGTGAGCAAGAATTACTTGATCTGCAGTTTTGACCAGAGATGAATTCATCAAAACAACAACAGAAAGTTAGCAAATCTCTGTCAAAACCAGTAATTAGAAAAGTTAAAAAAAAAAAAAAAGAAAAAGAAAAGAAGAGACACACAGATAAATGGTGGAGAAAGCCAGCTCAACTTACATGTGGTGCAGTCAGGAGAGGGGAATTGGAGAGCACTGAAGCTGTGCGTGACGCAACCTTAGCCGTGGCCTGGAGCTGGATTGGGCTGGAGGGAGGGAGTGATCGAGCTGGGCTCTGCCCTCCTTCGGAGTCACTGCCATGGCTGCTCGGAGGGGTGGGAGGCAAATGCAGGGGATCCACTGCTGAATGGCAGGAGAGACGGAAAGCAACACAAGGGTTACAGTGTTGATTTAAATTGCCACTACAGCCACCACCACCACACAGTTTCCAAGACTAGGAGGGTCTGCTAAAAAATGGATCGAGCAAAAGTGGCAACTTGGAAGAGGTTCGGAGCATGCAGGTCTCCAAAGAAGGAATGAAATGCAGCAGCTATCTTTAGGTTTGACAGACAAAACAGTGCTCTGTGCATATGCTCCAGTCACTTCTACCTACACTTCAGCTCCTTCTTCACATGCTTTGAGGTTCATGTATAATGTAAAGTACAAGTTCCCTGTGCCTGGGAAACCACACTTAACAGAGGGGCTCTGAGCCAGCATACTTTCTCTCCAAAAACAATAGTATTTTCTAACTTTGCTGTGGATTAAACCATTTGCCAGTATTTGCAAGGGAAGGGATCACATCCAAGGAGTTATATGATCAGGAAGAAGAGAAAGGCCTCCTAAGGACATGATTTGGCACAGCTGAGAAGTGACTGACAACCCAGTGACAGCAAAGGCTTCAACGCACTGCTGGGGCAGGAGCAGCACAGGCAGCCACTGCAGGAAACTCTCTCACATTGTCTATCCAGGGCCAAAAGATAACCTCAACTGCAGCCAAAAGAACTTGCTCTAGAATTGTCAAGGTGCTGCTTTATGATCAAATGGGCCTGGACCACGAAAAACACGTCTCACCAACTTGTATTAAATGGACAATTTAGCAGATGCTCAAACTAACCATAACTAAGCCATAACTAAGTCACCTTTTCTTGAGCTAAATTTACAGCAATAGAATTTTGAAGTAGGAAGATACAGGGCTGATTTGCCACCTTCCACTTCTGTTATGCTTTGCAAATTTGAGTTGAAAAGATCAAATCATGGTGAGGGAGGATGGAAGAAAAATAGTAATAAAAAATCTGTAATACTGTTTTTGTCTCAGATGTTAGCTCTTGCAGTTGCCAGAAGAAGCAGCATATTTGAAAAAACAGAAAAGGCCCTTAATCCCACAAAGTGAGCAAACAAATCTACACCTGGGTTGAGATACAGCCTCCCTTTATCCGCCTGCTACATCATTTACTTCTCTCCCCAGGGCATTACTACTTACCCACAGAAATGAATTCACTAACACAATATCAAGAGTTTCTAAGTGAAATGCAGTTATTTGCTCAGATTTCACACCAAATATTTGGCTCTTCCAAAGTTTTCCTGGCTTTAATTGTATTTAGCTTTCAGGGTAGGGATCTTTGCTCCTCCTTTCGCATTAGAGTGTAGTACAAAGAGAAAATGATTGTTCTTAAAACTAATATGCTACAAACAGATTCACCTAACTTTTATTTTCATATAAACTCACATCCTGCTTTTGCATCAGTGGTTAACTGTGAAGTTTCTTATATCTTAACTAAGTCTCCTCAAATTGATTTCTTTTCTAACCTAAATAATCCTTACATGAATAATTCAAGCTCCCTTCAGTACAATTATTAATACCCTACAGAGAAAAAAGGATCATTTTCTTTGTGATGGAAAAGGAGGGGGGGAGAAGAAAGAAAAAAAAAAACCTCACATAAAGGCTCAGAGAGACTCTGGCTCTTCAATAGCCTGAGTTGAAACCCTATAAAACAACAGCTTCAGCCTAAAAACTAACATGGTGAATGAGAAATCCAAATATTTTATCAGGGTAAAGCACATTTATTGTACTTTCTGGACATCTACCCTTATGTCTTCATTTGGTATTTAACAGACCTTCCTTAGAAGAGAGATTCAGGAATTGATCCACTTCATGGGGCTCCAATTTAATCTCTGGAAGAACTTTCTGGGTCAGTGGTTTCATCTAGAAAAGAGAAATTAACAGCATGAAAACCTGGAGTACACATCTTAAAAATCTTAATAGAAGGACACAAGGATTACTTCTCCATAAATGGAGAGGTTTCCTCTCCTCCTGCTCTGCCACAGGCAAAGCTTTAACTGCTTCACACAGTTTGCTAAACCAGGCTACCGAGAATACTGCCCTGACTAGTCCCACTATGGCTTTTCTTACTACTATATTTAGCTAAAATAAAAGATTACGCCTCAGAGATGACATTTCAGACTGAAAGCTAACATGTAACCCACTCAAATTACTTCTCTTAGCAACAGAGCTGCTGCTAGGATTTGCTGGACTGCACGGTCTGTTTGAGCAAGGACAGAAACACCCCTGGGAGTCAGGGAGAGCCTGTTAAAGGCCATTGTCATCTGGAAGCAAGAGCAAGACGCCAGTCACTGCATCCAACCATGTTTTGGGACCCAAGTTCCTTTCACAGTGCTGAGGAGCAGGAAAAGGGACAGTCACTGCTGACTGAAGTTTGGAAGACACCTGGCTTGCCCCAGACAGGGCTGGGGCTCCAGGCTGCTGCCCAGAGCCTGTCTGTGTGCTGCAGTCCCAGGCCTGAGGAAGCCAGCCTGGCACACCAGCAGGTTAACTGCAGCCAAAATCTCTCTCAGTAACCTGTCTACCTAAAACATGCAGTAGCAATGAGCCACTCGCAAGTCCCAATATTCTGCAAATCACAGCATCCCAAGCTACAGCAGGACTATGTCCTGGGAACAGCAAGCACATTCAAACTAGGAGAAAATTACGGGAAACTTGTGGTTAGCTTTTTTCAGTTTCTCATAAAATAAGTTCTGTTGCATATATTTCTCATCCACATCCAAGTGGAAACATTTTTTTTTCATCATATATCAACTTCCTGCAGCCTGGACTGACATTGCATCCTGGGGGCTGACAACAGCCATGCATGCTTCTTCCTCCACTGCCTGGGGACCCTGGCGAGCCACCAGCTGCTGCAGTTCAGTCTCCTTAATCCAACCACAGCCAAACTAAGCTCTTTAGAATGCCCACTGGCTGCTCCAGCTGTGGTCAGAAAAGCATCACAAAGCTCCTTGTGAGGCTGGTTGGTCCGGAAGTAGCAGCAGCTTGAAATGTCAAAGCTTCACATATCTGGCAAAAGCAACTTTGCAGGCAAACAGGGAAACTCTCCAACCAATCCAAACAAGGAGTCTTGTTCTGCTTAGGGGAAGGCACAGCAGCATTAAAGCAACTTCTTATGGAAGACACTTAGCTTGTCACAGGCTTGACAGAGCAAATGGATTAGTCAGTTCAAGTGCAACTGGTTCATTAGAAACTACTCAAATATCTCTACAAACCCAAGAGCCCCAGGCTTTGGGGCTAGCACAGAAGACAAAGTTGTATATCCATTAGCCATTAAGAGCTAAAGATGCAGACACATGTTTTGAAACACAAGCTCTTACAGCAATAGTGGGACACCAGCAAACATTAAAAACCACAAAAGCAGACTGCAGTGTGCACCCTGAACTGCCAAGCTCTGGCACCAAGGAGGCTACACTGGTATGCAGCCTTGGGAAAACCTGCAGCTAGTTGTGCACAGAGAACAGAGAGTCTGCAGTACCAGGGCATCCGTCTGTAGTTCAGGCTGTTCTCCCTCCAACGACGTGGCCGTGATGGTGAGACTGACTGAGGGAGCAAGGCCTGATGTCTCACACAGCCCTGGCTCAGTCTTTATTGCAGCTGGAGTAAACTCTGTAGCCAGACACCATTCCTCGTTTTCCAGGTCACCTGCCAGAGAAGGAAATTGGACACCACATGTTTAGATCAGAAACAGAAAGACTACAAATGAAAATAATGTCATTCCCCCTCCAGAGAAGGGAAACAAACACAGAAGACATTTTAGTCTATCAACAAACTCTGCCCTTACTATTCAGCCCTCAGTCAATGCAGATAACCATGTCATTTCAGGGCTGTAACCTAATCCTAGCCCCAGGATACACAGAGGAGCAGCGAGGAAAGACACAGAGCACTAATCACTGTACATTGCTGAAAGCTGCTAATGCGTGGCAGAACAAGACTAAACAAGCCACTGGGTAAAGCAGCCAGGGAGAGTGTCCTAAACAGGCTAATGCCTGCTGACTCAGTTTTATTCCTCCTTCTAGAGAGAGCCTTTAGCCAGACTTCTGCTTCTTCTACTGCCTGCAGTCAGCAAATAGCTCAAATGGTGGGATTATACTTTTAAGAACAAAGTATTTGTCACACCCTAACTTCATTTTTTCCCCCCAAGGATTCATTTAGTATGCACAAAAGGATATGCACAGGATATGGGCTTTGATGATTTCACAGGAGCACCAGTGCCATGGTGATCATGCTAATTTCCTCCAAAGAGCCTCTGGCATGTCAGAGCACAGAATGCAATTTTATCTGGGAGCAATGAAAGGTGCATCATGTGTAGCAGAATTATTCCCCAACTCCACTTACTGAAAGCCCACTAGTCAAGAGAAAGCCATGCAACTTTTTTGTAGACAAAGCTGAAGGGTTTGCCCAGCATTGCCAAGAACTGGAAGAAGGTGGGCATGGTAAGTTTAGCTCCCCATTTCCATTCCATTTCCATTCACTGTTTGACTTGCTGAAAAAAGACCTATTTTCCCAGGTCTGAAGTATAATAGAGTACCAAGAACTTGGAAAGACTCAACCTTTTAAACAATTCCACAAGGCTATTAACAACCCCTTTTAAAAATACAAAGTAATCAAATGCATTCTTGGAAATTGCAATTCTGCCTTAGAAAAACTCCTCTTCCCACTGAAAGACTTTAGTCTTTCCTCATGCAGGAGAATATCTTATACCAGGTGCACTGCATCCCTCTGCCACGACTGAGCAGTAGTTGTGAGAGGCATATCCATTAAACAGAGCAGTGGGAATCTGAAAACAAATATACATAAAGGAAAAAGGAGTGGTGATCTTTCTTTCAAAGTTTTCTACTGCCTTCAGACAGATTCTTTTCTGCATATACAAAACTAAAACAGAGAGAGCAATACATACACTGTAGGGCTGGTAAAAGCAGCAGAGCTTTGAATTAACTGTGTGCTGCACCAACATCCTGGGAGGCAGCCATGGGGCTGTGGCCATGCCACCAGCACTCTGCAGGGCTGCACAAGACCCTTCATTCACAGCTGAGAGCACCAAGCTGGTGAGATGTCAACAGAGCTCAGCTGCAAACAGGTAACAAAAATAAGAGTGGGCTCACAGCCCCTGTGCTGCTGTGTGTCCTTGCTGGAAAGACCACACACACACACAGAGCACACAGACACTGGGGCAGAAGCTGGGTGCCTGAAGGAAGGGAGAAGAATGTACATCACCAGTGCTAGTAATTACTTTGTGGTGGGACCTAACCTCTACCACTGGCAAGGAAGGAGGTAATTTGAGTAAAGACACACCAAGGAATTAAAAATGAAAAATACGTATCCTGTAATCAGAAGCTCAAGAACAGCAAGGCCAGCAGCTCTGCCAGATTTAACTGCAGAGCAAGGGCTAAACACCATATTTAAGCTTCTGGAGAGCTTACTCCCAAAGCTTCCTGGGAAATGCAAAAATGCAAAAATAGAAATATTTACGGAAAAAAAATAGGTAGGCTTGTCTAAATATTAACTCAGGAGAGAGGACATTGCTCTTTTTCAACCCTCCCTGAGCCTCTCTACTCACAAACACAAGAGTACAGCTCCCTACCAGCTTGCTGAGCATGCATCATTCAGGCAAAACCTTTGAAGTGGTATCTGCCGGGAAATCCAGAATCCCTTGGCAAATGCAACTTTCGAATGCCTGTTTGGATAACTTGTGTCAAAACTGGCCCCATATCACATTGTGCAGAGCCTCTGTTTGCTGCCTCTTGCACCTCTGGGTGGAGCTAACCCTGGGGCAGCACTATTGTCCAGGCTATGGATGAATGAGAGCTATTAGTGAAGCCAGTGATTAGCCCTCGATTTTCTCAAATTTGTATCATCATGAAAGTAGAAGGGAAATCCAGCCATGAGTGACCAACAAAACAGGGCATGTCTTCTAAAGGCAGCACTTGGTGATGTTTATCACCTCTAATCCCCAGACTCATCAGGAATATTCAGCTGCTCTAAGACAGCAAGATATGCTGGCCTTTGGCTGGTCATTTCACTTCTCTGGAATCCATCATTTTACTCCTCTGGAAGGCGGCTTTGCTGATTAACCTGACATCCCTGCCATCACCACTTAGATCTGCATAAACTACTCGGAGTTATTCTAGGCTTTAAGCCAGTCTAACCAGTTTGCAGGGTTACAGATGGTTTCCAGCGACAGCAACACGCTGCGTTTAGCACTGAGATAATTCTGAAGAACTGCATCTGGCACTTTTTTCACACTGCCTCTTGCAATGCATGGTGACAGCTGTCATTCCAGATGAACAATCCCGTGAAAGGAAGGGATGGAGGACTGGTCAAATCTCACCTTGCTACTCTCCTCCCTCCTACCCCTTTTTCCAAACTGCTTTTACACATTCCCTACCAGGATCAGAGAGTGTTGTGCTACAAGTTACTTTCCTTTGACACATTCCAGCTTCTGAAATCACCAACAATCCCTCCTCTCCTCCAAGGGAGCTGCAAGGACATTTCCCACTCTCCTTTCTCCTCTTCCTGAGCACAGCAGGTTGAAATTATCTGTAAATCATTCTTAGTTTACTCTTATAATAGCTCCTTAGCATCTTAGTGAACTCTGCCAAGCACTGTACTGGCAGAGCAAAGTAGCAACCCTTCTCCCAAAGCCTTTGAGAACATAACACAAAATCAGAAAAATTTAGACAAAGAGGAAAATTATAGAGAGGTATGGCACACCATCCAAGACAAGAGTATTTCTGATAGAGGGTTGTAGAGAACCACGAGAGAGGTTTCATGGAATAATGAGAACAAGCAAGAAGGTGCATGTGAAATATTGAAATGAAAACAACAACAAGGGCTGGCTCAAGACACCCACTGGAAGAAAAAGGAGGTAAGTGTGTTCTCCAAACCAAGCAAGATGTGCTGTGGTAAGAGTAAATGACTGGTGTAAAGAAGTTAGAGGTGTTTATATTTATATTTGACATACTATGTTTGACATGATCCACATGAACTTCTGAGCCACAGTCCAAAACAAGAAGCTGGGAGTATAATCTTCAAGATGGTACGAGTTCTAGACAAATATGAATAAGGCAACACTGCATCCTCGAAGGTGAAACAAAATATGCTCCAAATCATTGAGATATAGACAGAAGAAAGCCTAAACAAAGAGATTTAGCTTTCCAAATGGCTAAGAAAATACACATCCTAAGTATTGTCACTTTGGCTCTCTTTAAAAAATCTCTTCTCAGCCTTCAAAACAGTTCACAGTTGAATAAGTGATCCTGGATGTCAGTTCACTCCCCAGATGAAATTTTCTACAAACCTCAGAACTCTATCATGCAATGTTCAGATGAGTAGCATTCCCCTTTACCTACACTTTCATAAGTCCATGAATGCTCAGCTTTTTGGCACATGGAACATGTAATCTAGGCAGTCCACACAGTACTTAGCAAAATCCCAGCCAACACTTCTACGTGCAATGCACTAGTGCTGGTAAATTGCACATGTGAACTGAACATTCAGGTTGCAAAGCACCCAGGCATTAAGAAATACCTATGAATGTTTAACTCAATGTCCTTTTGCACACCGTGTACGCCTAAAAATAGGAATGTTTTAATAAGATAACCAAGCAATTTCTCTACAGAACCCATGCATTATCCAACAAGCAGAATGCATGGTGCTTCATTAACTGAGAAGATATTCCATATTTTGTTCTTTGCACTGGCTCATGCACAGCTTCACCGCTCCTTTACCAAATACAATTCAAATTTTGTTCCCACAGGGCTATAATTCCCTCCTAGGGAAACGCTCCACAACCTGAATTCAATTTCATAGTGCAGCTGAAAATTCAAGTGAGACATGGAGAGACTAAGGCCAAAAAGTAACTTAGTAATTTAAAATGGCCAACTGGAGACAACTGGAAACAACTGGAATTGGATTTTTCAGATGATTTAGCCTTGTTATTGCACTTGATCAAAATGGAGTATGCACTGAGCTTTCAGGTTGGGCTGTGAGCATCTACCATGGCTGTAGGTTAAACATCAGAGTTTCAACTCAGGCATTCAAAAAAATCCATTCACTTCACAGCCACCCAAGGTTCACATGCACCTAAGATCTCCTGTGTCCAAGACTAAAATTACATTTCTTCAGAAAGCTTCTGTGTGCTTATTTTGTCATCAAGCTTGTGCCTCTTCTCCTGCAGACTTGTTTAGCACACATCTTCCACTGCACACCTCACACACTGTGATGATGATTGTCAACAGAAATGTGCTCCTCCAAGCATCACAGCTGTAGCTGTAATCAGCGGGTGTGATTTAGGTACACATGAAAAACACACAACCAACAACAGCTGTGTTTTTACATGTCATAATTAATATATACCATTTCTGTGTTTATAAAAACATTTTTAATGTATCTGTATTTATACACAGATATAAAAAAATCTACATAGTCTCTTATTAAGACCAGGTGCAGCTTTCTAAGATATTCATATCTCTCAGAAGAACTGCAACATTTTGCTTCTTTTCTTGTTCCATGAACATGTTACAGAAAGGCAGGGTAGGAAAAGTGGAAAAAAAGGTCAAAAATGCTTGCTTCAACTGTACAGTTTTTCGAGTATCAGAGTTCCCAGAAAGTTTTGCTTTCCTTTTTTCTATTTCTAACCAGCTAATTCTTCAATCTTATCCAACATACCACCTCCTTTCCTGTGAAAAAGTAGATCTTCTCCATTGACTAAATTTCACCCTTTCTGATAGATGTACAAAAAACCAGAACTTAACAAAAATAACTAAAATGGTATCCATTGCTCCCCACATTCTTTTCAGCACTCTCCATTAGAGTTAACAGAGACACTTATTGCTGGATAATTAAGTTGAATGTTCATTTACTGAGCATTTTTAAATAAACGAGAGATGCACTCTGCATCTCACTCTCACTCCTCTCAAGTTCAGAGAATGCAAGTATCCAGGAAAACAACGTGGGTTTCACCTTTGTTTCCCCTGCAGTAAAAAGTAAGATAGCACCACTATGTAAACAACCCACATGAAGGATGCACCACTGAAACCGAGCTTAAAGGGGAATAAAAGCTCATACCACCATTACAAATCTCCATCACAGAAAACAGATGCACACACTGAACGTGATGTCAAACCACCGTGCAAATAAGATCTCTAGAATCATCAAGGGATATATCTTTATCTGCATCACGAGAATGAAGAGGCAGCTTTTGCCTCCTCCTTAAAGTTCACTGTTCAAGCGATGGATAAAGTAACTTAGAGAAAAACAAAACTGAAAATTTAAGGAGATCACAGATTAACAAAGCACTCTGCACAGGTATCAGAAAAACCATCTTTGAACAGGGTAATGCAGGAAGTTCCCCAGTGAGTCAAAGTTGTCCAGCCAAGTGTATTTAAATAACCTCCCTCTTCAGCTGTGTTACAGATTCGAACTACGGGGCTTCAGCTAATTCCTTCTGGTGCATGGCAGGCCCCACACAGTCAGCACACACCACAGGGCTGGATGCACAGCCCACCTGGCTTCTGTACTGCCATGCCATGGACAACCACCTGCAGTCTCAGGCTCAACTCACCACATGTTAATGACACACTTGGATGCAGATGGTGCTTAAGCTGCACCAAGGGTCCCTGTGTGTAAATCTGGCCTTTGGACAAGTGTTCAGTCCTCACCTGAATCCTCCCTCTGAGGGGAGTGCCTCCATACATGGAGCAGGAGGATCCAGGGGTGCTCAAGAGCTCTCCACCACAGAAGAGCTGCCAACTGGGAGCCAGCCAAGTGCAAAGGGAAAAGACCTCTTGGAAGAGGCTCACAAGTTGTTTGTGGGGAAAGCGACTGCTTGATCTGTCAGAGAAGCACCTCTGCACCATGAGCCCAAAAGGGCTGCTGATACACACATTTTGGGCATGCTGCTGAACATGCTGCTTTGCAGGGAAGGAAGTTCAGCACCCCCAGCTTTGCAGTCTGAGCCTTTCCAGCCTCCCAAAGGCAAACAGGACCTTTCTGGAGAAATAACTGCTTCCTTCTCTATCCTCTGGGTTCAGATGGTTCTCAGTGCCCAGCTCTGGGCTCACATAACACTCCCTGTGAGACACAAGCCCTGTTTATTATGCCTGAAATGTTGAACTCCAACGCCTCTACCTCTCCCCCTCTCTCCTCTGGGAGGTGAGAGCCCACATTCATCGACAAACAGTTCCTCTTACAGATTTTCCAGATGGCATTTTCCCCCTCCCAGCACGCACACATGCTCCCACCGCCAATAATGAAACCAAAGCCCTCAGAGCTGCTGCGACAAAAGAGATACTGTTTGACTAACAAACATTGGGGTCCTTTTTAAAGTGCCAGGAAGGGAAAATTAAATAAAGGGGCAAAGATGAGCAGCAGTGATACACAGTAATTACAATGCATAGCAGAAACAGCTTTTCTCATAACAAATGATCATCGTTCATACGGCATCCCCTCTTCGACCAGCATGGAGTCCACGTAAAACCCACAGAAAATTTTCACCGCTACCAAAGTTACTAAGATAGAAACAAAGACACATCAACTTTATATACTGGGAGTCAGGTAGCTGGATTTACAGCCTTACAGTTGGATACCATTAAATGTCCTATATAAGATTATGATTTCTTTCTTTTAAGGTATGAGAAAGTTATCCGCAGAAGCACTGTGGTCAAATAAAACAGTTCTCTCTCTCAGGTCTGAATTTTTCTCCTTACACCCCACACATATGCTGTGAAGGCAGACCTGTATTATGGCTTCAACACATATGAAATGAACTTGATGCTCACAATACATAACTGAGCACAAGCTGTCAGTGCAACTCTACAGAAAAAATGAGATCACTGGTTTCACAAACAGCACAACTGGAAGTGGGAGGAGTAGTCCCGTAATATACATCATCAGGGAAACTATTCCTGGGAAATCAGTCCCTGTAGTCACTTGACAAGGAGTTTGAAAAAGCAACTGCAAAGGTCCCTGTATTGAGCAAGGCACAGCAACAGCTGAATGTCCAGAAGATTCCACCTAGGGAGAAGCATCTAGGAAGTGCAGTTCATTTAGACTGTATCCAAGCAGCAATCAAGAGGGAACTTAATCACAGCCTACAAACACCTAAGGAAAGACGTTTCAGAGAGCAGATGGTTCTTTAAAAGAAACAAAGACTATAAAGAGATCTCATCTATGTGTAACTGGAAGCTAAAGAAGGCCAGACTGCAAATAAAACTGACAATTATTACAGTAACCATAAGTAAACGCCCACCTCTAAATCAAAACTAACATTTTTCAGACATGCTGCTGCTCAAGTAGGAGTTACAGGGTTGATGCAGAGTGACCTACTGAGATTGTGGACCTTAGATATATAGAAGTTCAAAAATCTTCTCATAATCTGGTATAAATTTAGTTGTTTGCACACAGAACAACACTTTCAGGCACATGGTGTGATTCTTGGGGTGTCCTGTGCAGAGCCAGGAACTGGACTTGATGATCCTCATGGGTCCCTTCCAACTAAGAGTATTCTATGATTCTACGACTTTAACACTGTAGATGGTGACATGGATTGACTACTACCTTTCCACATAAAAATCATAAAAGCCACTCCCACTAAATGGCTTTCTCCTCATTTCCTAAATAAACACATAAAAAAGTTGCAGGAAAATGCTCAAAAAATTATCAGTATGGTTTTGACAGCAACTTTTGAAAGCACAAGTGAATTTCTTGGCTCATTTCCGTCTTCTCCAAAGTCAGGACAGCAAAGATTCCCATTTTCATTGTTCACTGTATTTAGAGAAAAACAGAATCAGGACATTGTACCTCTCTATATATAGGCTATATATTAAAAAATAGGATATGTAATATAACCTACTATAAATAATAAAACTCTTATGACTCACATATACACCACACATACAAATGTATATTATATGTGTGCATACATATGGATACAAATAAAACGTATGAAGACCTGAGCTTCAAGCCCAGAGGTGCCTCTATGCAAAGAAACAGTGCATGACACTGATTGTGAACTCCATACCTAAGCAACGGTTTTCCATAGCCCTGCCTGAGATGAGGGCTGGACTTATTGTTGAAGGGCTACTTGCACTGGAGAAGCAGGAGCCACATTTTCGAGGTTCTGTTTGGTTCATTTAGGTTTCTTATTTGTTTTGTGTTTTTCAAACTATGTAGGGAAATGGACTTGAAGTTTAAAAGTTGAAAAAGAAAATTCAAGTTTTAATAGCACATTACAGAAAAACAACCTCAGCAGTAAAAAACCCAGTAATAATACAGGTTACAGTCTGGGGCCAGCCCCAGTTTTGGCACAGCTAGGAGTAAAACAAAAACACACCATTTCAGCAATCAGTCTGTCAAACCTTGGCCAAGACAAGCCTCTTCAAATCCAAAAGTAACTTCAAAGCATTCCTGAGCAGGAAAGCACCAACAAGAGGGGCAGGTGGAGACTCAGCCTAGTCTCAAAAGCAGAGCCCTCAGGGGACTGGGAATAGAATGCACCCATCCACCTGGGCACAATCTGAGGAGACACAGCATCCAAATGCCCAGGAAGCTGTCCACTATCTCTGCCCTGCCGGGTCACAAAGTGAAAAACACCAGAAAAATCAAACACACACCCACCACGAAACACACCCAGCACTTGAACACATCTCGGAGGATGAAGAACCCCATACAGATGCTGCAGGTTCTGCCTTCACACTCCTGATACACAGCAGCCCCTCTGTATTACCTGTACTCAGCTGTCACCTATGCATCTCACAGGTCCAAAACAAGGTACAACCACGATCCCAAGGTCTGTGCCCACAGCTAACAAGATCAAGCAGGGGAGGGCAGGGGAGGAGCCTACACTCACATCTCAAATCACAAGGAGAATAACCATAGTGCCTGCTGATACTTGGGTCTTGCCTTGCTTCTGGCTGTCTGACCCACAGCCCTCCCTTTCTAAAAGGCTGCAGAGACTGGAAAACTGAACACAAACCTCCACTGACCGTAACAGAAAATTAAGGCTTCTTTCCCTATTTTTTATAGCTGTAAGAAATGAATCTGTGCCTCAAAAGGCTGCAATGACATCTCCCTTACCCATCAGCCCTATTCTCGGCCTGCCACCCCAGCTTCTCCATGTCCTTTCAAGAGCGTTTTCCACTCCACCGCTACCCACTGTCCTTCTCCACACTCACTCTACAGTTATTTCAAAAACCTCAGAGCTCAAAACTAGAAAGCAGAAACCTGGTGGGAGAGAGGTGGCAGTGCAGCTGGTGTGGATAGTTTGTAAACAGGACACAGCCTCCTTTTTCATGCTGCAGCCTGAAGCCCTCCCCAGGCCAGATGCCTTATTCACCAGTTCAGGCAAACAGAAGTGATCAGCCAGCTGCAAGCAGGCAGGTCAAGCCTGTAAATCTCTCTCCCTCTAGTATCTTTAAAGTTTATGCAAAACTGAATCTAAGAATAGATTCTCATCTTGGGGAGAAACCAAATAATGCATTAAATGCCAGATGCTTTGTACACATGTGCTTTAAAACTGACACCTTCAGAGAGCCCACACTAGCAACAGGCTGCAAGTATTCAAGAAAGTTATTCTTTACAGTGCTGGGGAAATGGTCTCAATACAGTGAAGTAAGAAGAGTAAGTGGGGAATGCCAGTGTTTGGACCTTGACTTTATGGACACTTAAATGTGCTCTCACATTGAACTTGATGGGACTTCTCGGAAAAGTTAAACCCAGGCTTATGAGTTTCCTAGGTTTTACAGTTCTAGCTCCTTTTAGAAAAACTTTACATAAAATTTACAATTACAGGAATAGGTCAATTCAGCAGCTGCAGAAATTACAGTAAAGACCAGGCAGTGGCCACCAAGAAACAGCTCACAGCAGAAATTACTCGTTCCCCTGCAGGAAAATGGAGTCAGAGCAACCAACCACTCCATCATAATGGCTGAGAGGAAACATTAAATTACCTTTTCAATAAGATGGTGGGAGGCTTGGGGGGAGAAAAACAAGACAGAAATAGACACAGAAAGGCTTAAATCTGTCTTGAAGATCATGTGCTGAACAACGATCCTTTTTCTCAGCCTCCCTGCATGTTGAAGCTCAAAAACCATGCCTGGCCACGGAAAAAGCATGAAAACACTACAAGATCTCACCAATCTGCCCACTGGGATGGGTATTTGGAGAATGCAAATTTTTGGACATTCCATATATGTCTCAGCTCCTGCCACTCCACAAAACCCAGTTCCCTAGCAGCAGAGGATCATGCTGGAGACCTCCTCCTCCACACTCTGTACTTTCTGGTCCCCAAAAGGACACTGGTGCTCCCAGCATCTTGTGCCCTTACTCCACCAAGGGGACTGGCCTTCCTCAGAGTTGTCAAAAGCACTGTGTACCTTCATTGTCTAATATCAGAGATGCTTTCAATCTCCCGTGTCAAGCCCTGCAGTATTGCCATCCACAAAATCCTCTTTTCCTGCTCTCACAGATTCAAGGAATGAAAAATCATCAGGGTGACAGCTTTGAATATCTATCAGACAGCCAGGTTCACTCTAATACTGCAATTTCCTTAAGTATTTCTCAGAGCTTCACTGTTTTGAAGTCAATAGGTGCAGAAAGGTCGTGAGCATGATTCTGGGATTAAGATTAAATAAAATTCCAAACACCAAGAATAACTCCTCCTCCTCTCTTATGAAACACTCTGCAGAGTGAACATAAGATGAAATGTTTTCCATTCATTTTCTATTTTTAAACCCACTTGTTAATGTTTCTTGGCTTTTTAAAACATCATTTGACTACAGATCTATTACAGTGGTCTCAGCAGTATGAATTCCTTCAGCAATTTTCCCCAAAGGAAACTCCCTTCACTTTTATCCTAATTTGAAGCTTCTCCCTATTAACTTCCAGAAAAGCTTGGTTTCTGATGTTCCTTGTGCTTGTTTTCCCTTCCACAATTAATATCTGCAGTATGTGTGAATTTAAAAATATTCACATAAAAGAGCTAGGAAATATAGAAACAGAAGACTTCCTATAGATGATGTTTCCCAGTCATTTCCAAAAATCCTGTCCCACACTGAAAAATACTTCTCACAGGTTTTATTAGTTATCCCCTAGTAAAATCTCTAAAAGATTTCATCTTGTTCCAACAGAGCATTTTGGACTACAAAACTGTTAGCCTTTGAAGACCTGTCTGGTGGATCTTCACAAACAGCTTAGTTGGTCAGTGCTTAGCCACAAGCACTGATCTCTCTCCCTTTTATTCTAATGCAGCTTAACACTCCACTGCTTTGCACTGTAAAGCTAATGGAGAAGATAAACCAATTATTAGGAGACAAAGTCTGGCATTGCAATTATTCCTTATACTTAACAGATATTCATGGTCTTGCTCCTCCACCAACCACTTCACACCAGAACAAGAAGGTTGGATCTCCTCCTCCCACCATTCCTGCCTTTCCCCTTTTTCCCCTCCAGATGTTTTAACTGCTGCATTACAGATAACTGTTAAAAATGTTATGAGTTTTCATCATTTTCTGTGCATCACCATTTTCCACAGCCACAGTTCCACCAGGAGCATTTCATTACTGCATCACCACGACAAATGAACACGGGCTCAAGTGTGTTGTACCTTCATTGAAGTTGTCGTCAGTCGAGATGTGGGTCAAGGGAGACTGGGGTCGAGAGTCCCCACAGAGGGAGTAGCTGTGCTCAGCCTGGATGAGGGGCGCTGGGGATGCCGGAGACAGTTCCACTTCCATGATTTCATTCTTCTCAGACAGGAAGGGATCATTCAAGAGCTGGCCTAGGACATCAGGTGAAAATTCATCCAGGAACTCCGTGAAGTGCTGTGGAGACAAAAAGGCAGGGGAAAGCTTATCTCCTTGCCTGTCTGTCATGCCAGCCACAGGAGAGAATAGATCAGAACAATTCTATTCGTGCCCTGGTCATCCGTGCCAGTCCGCAGCAGGATCTACCAGCCCTGTCTAACAACCTCCTCCTCCAATCACTACTTCAAGCTGAAGAGCTACAGCTGGAACAAAAGTCCTCTCAGAGGCACACATTACAACAGAAGAGCTTGTCATTAAACTGCAACAAAAATGGAAAATGGAAGCATGGCACTCACATCCTGAAGCAGTCTTCTCCCACCACACCAAAGGTACTCACTACAGTGCACCATCAAAAATGGGAAAGCACATTTCCCTCAGACAGAGTGAAAGATTCTGCAGGATTTATCACCAGAACATACTGTGTGTGGAATAGAATATAGGGGGTTAATGTTCACTGAAGCACAGAAGAAAAATGAAACACATTCCAGCACAAACTCTGACACCACATATGACTATTTAGCTGTGCAGAACATTCCATGTGCTCCAGGAAAACAGGTCCATGCACATCTGCAGCCAAGCAATTAACACATTGCTACAAAATGGGTTTCCTGATTGATTTATGTATATATTTTAGAAGCAGCATTCCACCTAGAGCCCATATCCAGTTTCTAGGCTCCAGAGTTAAAGCTCCTGACAGCCAGTACTAATTACCACTTTGTCTATTGCACCAAGTTCACTACACCAGCAGCACATGTTAGATCTGTATGTAGAGGAGTAATTTCATGTTTGTTTATCATTCAAAAGGAGCACAAACCAAATCTTGCAATCTATTTCCTCCGAACTCCAATGCAGTTCCCATCAATACCCAAAAATTTTGTCTCTTCATCTTCTTTCCAATGTCAGAAAACTACATCTTTGACAGATGAAAAATCTGCACTGCAACAAATCATTCCTGTTCTTCGTATTCACACAAAGAATTCTATTTTTGTATAAAAATACTTGCACAGTGAATTGTAATGAGATTTTCTGAACAATGAGGTATTATCTACCATCTTATATAGGAATCTTTGTCGGCTGAGGCATGATGCTATAAAAGTCTAAGTTTGTTTGATTTGTTTAGTTTTTGCAAGCAGTATTGATCTTGGCTCTTCATCATGCTCTCTCCTGCAGAAACAAACACTGAAATTCAAGATTCAGCTTCCTGTAGGCTAAATTAAGAATTAAACAGGTCAATATTGTATAAAACCACAAGGGAAGCGGTGTGCTCACACCCTCATGCACTCACATTTCACAGCTCCAGCAGCACCTGTGGCCTTGAAGCCTCATGCTGGAAACCCTGAGTACAGCCAGCTCTCAGAGTTCCCTGGATGTGCAAGCACCTCTTCCAAATGCTAACTGTGCCTTTTTTCAAAATGAGGAAGTCTTGAGTCAATTCTGACCGACACTGAGGAAAAGAAAATATTGACTGAATACAAGGCAATAAACAGAGGACCACAGCTGCTATGCTGGAATAACAAGCCAGCTCAAGAAAAGCCTTTACAAATGGCAAAACAGATTTGTAGCCTCATATTTACTTACTGTAAATGATAACACTAATAAACTCTCAGAGGACTCTGCAAGAGGGTCATGACCACCTTATAAAGCCTCGTTTGTTTTAATTTTGATACCCAAGGGCTTGCTAGCACTTCACCACCAGGTACTTCCCAAAAAGGATAAAAGTATAAACTACAGCACCCCACTATGCAAAGAAGAAAGAAAAAGGATGCACAAGAGTAGTTGAGCATCCTGGTTGCTCAATAAAGACCCTGAGTAAAACAGGGCAGGCAGCCATTAATGTGGAAACAAGGCACAGAAATACTTCGCAGCCATGAAAGAAGTCCAGGATGAACCTATAAAAAAGCAGTGCCTTTCTCAGGGACAATGTTTTTCCCTCCAGTGTACACACTTCTTTGCATTTGGAGCAATGGCAAGAGTCAATTGTATTTGTTTACATATTTTTCTAAAACTGGAGCATTTTCTTTTTTTCTAGTTCTTGCATGCATTACTCTGACTGATGAGCAGCAGATGCTGGAATATGGCTGCTACAATATTTGTACCATGGGTTCCACATGCAGCTACTTTACCACCAGCATCATCCAATTTCAGGATGTCACCCTTGAAAATATCATACCTACGTGTTGACTTAATCTGACACTATTTAGATGTTGTAGCCTAACAGACTCAGCTGAAAGAAATATGGCCACAGGCTACTCAGCTGTTTTGGCAAATTCACAAATAAAGATTTTTATTAGCCTTCTGTCTATCACTGTTTTGATATGGAATAAAAGCTTATCAAATGTTATTTTACTTTTCCATTTGACTGACGTTAGGTTCATCAGATTTTATTTCTTTTTTCCTTTCTGAATGGGGAATTTTCCTAAAACCACTTCAGGAAAAGCAAAGGAGGAAACAAACATTCAACTTCAGAAAACCAGAGAGAAAGAGGACCTCAGAGTGGGGAAGGATGTTCAATGTGTTTGTCAATATCTGTGCTTTCTCCTTTTCACATGCAGCTGCAAAGCAGCAAGCTGTGAGCAAGAAAAGAATATGCATTTATAACAGAATTGTCTGCTAGCAAATAAATGGCTCGTTTCTAAAATGGTTCTCTAGTTTCACTATAATTTTCAAGTTTCTTTTTAATGGTCTGTGATATAACGTTGTAGACTGGCCAATAGAGACTGCCACAAGTCAGAATGTGCAGCCACTGAAGTCAGCAAACAGACAATTTTAGGGATCTGGACTTCTCTGATTTAAAAAATCACAGCCTCCTTGATTTACAGAAATCTTTCATACGTTATACACTTCTCTACTACAGTGAATGCTTAAAGCTAGATCACTTTTTGTCCTTAATAAAACAATTGTGTCCTTGAAGGTGGCTCCATTTTCTTAGAGAACTAAAGAAGAAAAGGCATCTGAGCAGCAGCTAAAGCAGAAACCATCCGGGGGCAGCCAGACCTCCAGCTCCCCAAAACTTCCACCTACAACTAAGCTGCTCCTGTTTTTCCAAAGCACATTCTCCCATTGCCAACCCACCCCTCCTCCTCCTCTCTGCTGCCACATGCACCTCAGCAGTCATCAGCCACTTCCAGAGCTGGAAAACCCCAGAATAACCCTCAATTTTGACACATTCTGCTCTCAGGAACAGGAAAGGGCAATCTGGGAAGGAAACTGAGACTTTGACCCTTAGAACCTGTATATAAACTTGCTTGCAAAAGAAATTCTTTGCCTATGGCTTTCAGCTGGGCATCTTTCACACAGAGAGTTCACCTTTACAAAAATTTAAAAAACAGAGGAAAGAGCATTTGCACTGAGAATCTGCCCTTTTTTCTTCTTTTCCCTTTTTGTTGTTAATACCTCTGTAGACAGCTCAGCTGCCAGTTTCCTGCTATCCTCACACCCCACTGGCAGCCCCAGCACTAATTGCAGACATGTGTTAGTACAAGGAGTCTGTCTGAATTATTAAACTATTCCCACCACATAGCAAAGAGATGTGTTCAGCTGGGATTTTAACCTCCGTAAAAAGTCGGGGATTTAGGACAGATGTAACCTTATCTTCCGCCTCCCCTTCCCCCAGAACTCTGAAAAGACAAACAAAACAGCAACACTCCTGTTTACATACAGAAAGTACACTGCAGCCCTGAGGGGTTCCAGCACCCATCTGGGTGGACATTGGCTCATGCCTATATCCTGGGGGTTTCTGGGGAATTGAAGCACCCCCAGGCATCACACTGCAGCAAGCAAACAGAGGAAAGCTCTCACATCCGGGTGCATGGCAGATTTTTGGATATCTCTTCAAAAGTATTATTTGGCTGCAGACCAGCTGTGCCACGGGCTGCAGCTCTCCACAACATCTGCCTGTTCCTGCCACACAAAGGCCCTTTTCTGCAACTGCCTCAGGGACCAGGGTGGGTTTTTTCCCTTCTTGTCTGATCCAATGAAGATCTGTGAAGCAAGACACTCAGGTTTTGCTAGGTGCATGGCAGTGCTGGCTTCTCCACCAGCTGACCTGAAGCCAAATGTGAGCAGCACTAGCCCAGTTGGTCGTTTGAAGATATGACATTACCATGCCTAAAAATTGAAGTCATCTTCAGAAAATTGACCTTCTAAGAACTCATTAAAAAAAGGAATTCAGAGAAGTCAAGAGCCCCAGATGAAACTTCCCAATTATACTGAAATTTTTAAACAAGTAGCAGGCTTTGCAGAGCCTGGAAAATGCACTGCATCAGCTGCAAGTCCCACACACCTACTGTAGCAGCACAATCCCACCTTCTCCAGCAGGGCCATGTCAGAGGGGAGCTGCAGTGACAGCACCTTTTGCACACTGGAAAACAAGCCCAGCTCTCCTAGCAGACCAGGGCAAGGCAGCCAGGGTTATATGCCAGGGTCATAACCACAAATTCATGATATTACCCTCCTGGGAGTTAGTGGCTCCCTCCTGGCTCACCCTGAAGCCTCCCCATCCTGGAGGGATCAGTCACCCCTCCACAGCAGGAACTGTCAGGTACACAACAGGCACTCATAAAAAAAGAAATCACACCCTCCACCTCTATGTACAAACAGCTTGGGTTTTATGTCTTTATTATACTGTAAAATCATTTGATGTCTACTCAGTAACTATACTGAAATTCCCTAATTTGTGGGAAAATATGAAGAGTAACACAAAACTGGTATTTGAAGCCAGCAAAGAGATCCACTGTAAGAGCAGACACAATTGTTTAGACTCTCTCACCAGCATTTGCTCATTTTAAGCGCTAAAATAAAAATGTGGACAGATTTAAAAAAAAATCCACTAAGTGAATAACATACAGGTTGTGTAATCAGCAAAACAAATGCCAGGAAATTCAGAGCTAATAGATTTACATGGTAATTAAATCTGCACATCTTCTCAACTTGCTCAGGTTACACAGTTGGAAATGCTGAAGTTCATGCTGAGCAAATCTTATAATCCACCCCATTATACACACATGTATGGACACATTTCCATTGCAAACACTCAAATATTTCCAGCCCACAAGCTGCAAAGAAGAACATACATTTTTTAACTTCTCTGGGGGATTTTTCAAGAACCATGCTTACTTCTCTGCCTGTCCTCCAAAATATTGTTTCACTTTCTTCTTTAACAACCCCCCACCAAAACAAAGTATTTTGTATTTTAAAAGATAACTAAAACATAAATGAAACTCTTAAATAGACAGGACAAAATATGGCTTAAAAGCAAGAAGGACAAAAATCGAAGAAAGAAAGAAGCCCTTGTGCAGCTGAGGCAAGGGTGAGAAACAACCCTCAAGTTCAGTTTTTAAGTCCTCTGTCTGCAAGAAGAGAAAAGGATGCTATTGCTCATTCCTAGCCCAACCCTCCTGGGAGTCATGGAAAATAGGAAAATCCTTCTCACACCCCCCTGCCCTTCTCCCAGTGCATAGCTCTTGGATCTAGCCTACCTTTTCAATAGGCTGGGTGCATGTTTTGCTATCCCCCACCCTCTCCCCAAAAAGCCAAAGGAGGAGTGAGTCACTGGGGCCAGAGCAGTGAGTCAGCGAGCTGGAAACCCTTCAAAAAGGCTCCCCCCATATGAGTCCCTAACTGAGACCTCAAAGTACATTTCTCTGTTGCAAGTAAGCATTGGGATTAAGCTCTCAGGTCAGACCTAGCTGTTCTTTTGTCTCGGCTCTTTCCCCCCCACGCTCCCCCACCCTTCATTTTGTTGCCAGCTTGAGCAGCAGAAGCACAGAACACTGAACCTCTCCATTACTTGTCCCCATGCCCTCCCCCTCACTCAGTGACAGCAGGGTGACAATTCTTTACCCCAGTGACTGCAGAGGCTGCAAGTCAGGCCTGACTGACCCACCTGCATCTCACAAGCCCCCAAGAGCAGGGGGAAGCCTCTCCCTGCCACCTCCAGCTAGCGGGGCTCACACTACACAAGGAGGGGAACTCAGCTTCCAAAACTTAAGTCACTGGGCTCTCCAATGATTCTTGGCAACCTCACAAGATACCTTAGGAGACCAGTCATATACTTAAAGCTGTGCATTGAAGAAAAAAGTATGTTTGGTTGGTTTGTTTGGGTTTTTTTCCCCAGCTATGCTCCAGCCATGCAGCGCCAGTCATAAATATTTGCTGTGAGATAATAATTTGCTTGGTTACACCCTAGCTACACCTCTGGCCTCTACGGAAGGAACTTGCATTTACTGCAAGTTTTACATCAAACTAGTGTCTTCCATGTAACTCACAGGGTTAAGCCAAAAAATAAACAGCAAAGAAAATTTTCAGATTGTATACAAATTTTACAATTCAATGGTGGGCATTTATGGTCTTCTTTGCTACCCAAGAACTCAGCAGCAGGGATAACACATTTTGTTCTCGCACAGCTGGTTCAACTTACAGCCATTTTTGAAAGAACATGGTTGCTCCAGCTCCTTCTTGACAGGAGATAGAGCTTAACAATATAGGAGAGTTTTACACTGTTTGGCCTCACTGCATTTGGCTTCTTTTAACATCTTCCCTCAACATGAAAATGGGAGGGGATGAAAGCAAAGAAAATACAACTCTGGCCACATGTAACAGCATCCCTTGTTGATGGGTATAGATGAGCCCTTTGTACAGGGCACAGCCAGCACAGTTCCTGTGTTTTAAACAAAATCCACTAGTCTTGCATGCATCTTACAGATCACAGAATATCTCAAGTTAGAAAGAACCCATAAAGATTATCAAGTCCAACTACCAGCTAACTTTAGCATTCTAACAGGAAGGAGGAAGAGATAACCACTGATACTGTTAGGAGACCTCAGAAAAATCATAATTTCACATCTAGGTTCCCATTAGCGCAGGGGGCCTCCTGCAGAACACAGATGTTTTTCAGTTCAGCTGTTTCATGTTTAAAGCGTTCTCAACAGCCTCCTCCCTGAGGACCAAATTAGTATCTTTCAAAGGAGGATCTTCCACTAGCCTGACTGGTGTAGGTAGGAAACAACTTCTGCTCTGTCAGCAGTGCTGCTAGTCTTGACTGACAGGACACTTGACATTTAAAATAAAAATCCTTATTTTTTCCTTCAAAAGTGTTTCTTCTTTAATGGTTGCAAAGTTTAAATGGGTTCTAGCTTGCAGGAGCCATCGTTCTTTCGTGTTCTAACACTGGCTGCAAACCCACACACCACTCATCAAAATCCTGCTCTTTAATTAAAGATGTCTGTTAGTTTCAAAGTAAGGCTTTATGATCAGTATTGGCAGCTTAAAGAGAGATTGGGCATTTTATTTCACAAAGAGTTTTAATAGGCTTCGTTTTACAGACCTATAGTACTGGGTGAGGGGAGGTGTTCTGCTACACTGTTTGTTTGTTTGTTTTTAAAAATAGAAGCACAGAATCTGAGGCTTAAAAAGACAAATTTAAGCTCCTCAATATTTATTTAGGCACTCTTCAGTTCTGAAGAGCCAGACTATCAAGTGTCTAAATGCAGACACCCTGAGTTGATTATGGAAAATATGAATTAGCTTCTATAAAAACTAACAAAAACTCATACACATAATGGTTGAAATTGCAGATGTGTGTATAGTTTTAAAATGAAAAAACAAACCATGCACATATAACCCCTTCTTTAACTCAAAAAACCAGGTGCTTGAGCACAGTGGAGGGAGAAAAAAAATAGAGTGGTTTTGTGAAACAGAAGTGAAGAAATCAACAGGTCATGTTGCCCTACCCAGGAGGATGAACTGCCCGAGCCTGGCAGAGCTCAAGGATCAGCAGCCTTTGGCTAGCAATGACCTCAGCTGCCACTGGGCTTAGACCCTGCCCAGCAGGACCTGCATCTCTATCACACAGGTATCTACTATCAGGGCAGAAGGAGAAACACACTGGCAGGACTTTATGTTCAGTGCTGCTGTCACTGAGGGTTACACATTAAGTACAGTGCACTAAAAAAGTTGGCTGTGTGTCAAATACTATTGCAGTGTGTGATCCCACCAGTCAAACAACCAACCACGGTGAAGAACACCGTTCCAAACAAGTCCTCTGCCTTGCTTTCAGTAGAAACATCCTGGGGTTTGATCTGAGGTACCTCTCACCTTCCCATGAGCTTGCACTAAGCCCAGACACCATGGATGCACACAGAGCTAGGACTTCATCAACAGCAGGTATCATCACAGACTTCCCATCCCTGACTGCCAAAACGTTTCCAGTTTGCAACTTTGCAGCAAGTTTCACGTCCAACTTGCTACTGCCCCAGCAAGACAATGAAGAGCAGTGTGACAGTACTTGATGATTATAACACCAAGAACATCCATAGTCCCTACATGGTTTTTGAAGCACTGGAGCTGCTTCAGATGAACCAGCCCTACCAAATGCATCCCACAGCAAAAAGTCTTGCATTGTAAAGCCATCCCCAAGTGGGTCCTCTGTACCACGAGATGGATACTTCAGGACACCCACGTTGCACTTGTATAGCCTTAACTCTGCAGAAATTCACACAGGAAGCCACAGAAATGGTTTTGGCACCTCATTTTTATGGGCCACTATTTCTATCAGCACTTGTACTTTGGGACTCTTCCTCTGAGGGGAGACACATTTCATTTCATGTCAAAACAGGAGTGTGGGTGGGTCGTTAGGTTTTTACTTGTGTCAAAGGCAGACAGAGTTTGTTTTGAAGTCCTGCTGAAATCTGCAGCAAGGAAAAAAGAAGACAGGATATGAAAAAGATCAAATAAATATACACTTACAAGCATGTCTAGCATGCATCTGGACAAATCATTTTAAGATACCTCACACTTGAGAGCTGGTATTCCAATTTCCTATGACAAGTCTTTTGTCACAGCACCAGTAAACATTACTTCACTCAGTTTTATAAAAAATAAATAAATAAACCATGACTGGTACTGGACTAAGGTTCAGGACCCAAGACAGCAGTAGATGGAAACATCTGCATCATAAGACCATGTCTTAAACAAAAACAAACTTATTTCTCCTCTCTGCTTCCTTCCAGAGATGCAGGGACTTGTGGAACAGGTTATCTAGCAAGAGGTATGGTGTCTCTCTCTCCTCATGAGTCCTGGGAATACAGGGGAGACTTTCAAACCAGTGTTGCCATCATCTGTCTGTGAACTGATATTTCAGCTTCTTTTTTAGCCCCGTCTCACTCAGACCACCCCTCTCCTTCATCTCTACCTTCTCTCTGTATTTCCATTTCCAGGCCTTTGCTCCCAAGCAGGTGAGAGACCAAGCCACTCATCCCCTTGTAGGACATAAAGAAGAGCAGCAGAACTGGGAATGAAGCTGCAAACAGCAGGCAAAAATTCTGGAGGAGCAGAGCCAGAACAGCAAGCGAGCAGAAGGAAAACAGGAAGAGTCAAAGTCACAGCACCTGGAAAGGGATAAAATAAACCAATGACAGAGAAGCAGCATATTAAGATTGTGCAAGAACTTCCTCCATCCCCAGCTGTGTATTTTTGCCAAGTGTCATTGACTTTTGTGCACTGCCATTTAAATCTGTGTATTACAGTGTTTACTCTCGTGACTGCTCTCGACTTTCTCTCATTTGCTCCTCCCCACCTGAAAGGCAAAACCACTGCCATCTCAGCATGGCAGGTGAAGAGAAAACCACACAGGGAAAACAAACCCATGGGAACATAAATATTATATATTTGAGCTACTGGGGGAAAGGAAAAACTACTGAGAATTAACATAAATAAGAATCTAGAAAACAAGAAAGAGTTAACAGAAAATGCAATTCAGAGGGAGAAAGATTGCTTCTGAGTTCCTCAGGATCCAGAGGAATGTTAATTATAGATCAGGTCATTGCTTGGCTACAGTTTTTGGGGGGAGAAAAAAGAAGATCAAAATGTTTAATTGAATATTCCTGGGTGGGGGCGGTTCTGAATTACTGCTTTTTATATAAGACCAGATGATACAGCCATCCCACAGGATGGTAATGAAATGACTTTTATCCCAACAATAATGGAAGAGACTATAAAAACAGCTCCTCAAATTTGGCCATTTTAATTAGTAGACCTAGAAAACATCCATCTGAAAAGTCTAAATAGAGTTTCTAAGGAGCTCTTGAAACTATTTTCAGTAGGAGACAATACTAATGGACTGTAAGAAATAATATGAAAATATTTAAGTGCAAACAAGACAACCAAAGTACCAGCGAGTTAACCTACCTACTGTTCACGTCTGATGAACGGAAGAGATGGAAAAGGGAAGAGAGTAGTCAAGAGCCCAAGAACTGCCAAGAGGAAGTGAAATCTAATTTATGCTTATAATTCTACAATAACTGATAATCAAGCTTCTTAAATTTTATCTCATTCTGAAATAATACTACAAGCTTAATACCCTTTGTAGCGTGAGGCAATTGACTTGGTGCTATACAAACAAAACTGGAGTAAGATGAAGTCAACAGGCCTCATTCGTGTGACAAGGAAATCAGAAAGCTCCAGATGTGAAACACAAATGAGCTNCTCCCTCTGAAAAGTCTAAATAGAGTTTCTGAGGAGTTCTTGAAACTATTTTCAGTAGGAGACAATACTAATGGACTGTAGAAATAATACAAAAATATTTAAGTGCAAACAAGGCAACCAAAGTAACAGCGAGTTGACCTACCTACCGTTCACGTCTGATGAAGGGAAGAGATGGAAAAGGGAAGAGAGTAGTAAAGAGCCCAAGAACTGCCAAGAGGAAGCGAAATCTAATTTATGCTTATAATTCTCCAATAACTGATAATCAAGCTTCTTAAATTTTATTTCATTCTGAAATAATACTACAAGCTTAATACCCTTTGTAGCGTGAGGCAATTGACTTGGTGCTATACAAACAAAAGTGGAGTAAGATGAAGTCAACAGGCCTCATTCGTGTGACAAGGAAATCAGAAAGCTCCAGATGTGAAACACAAATGAGCTGATTGTGCCACACATTTTCAGTGGGTTCCCACAGGGATCAGTTCCCAGCCCCAGACTCTTAATATTTTATCAGTGACCTGAGAGGAAAAGCCACCACCACTGAAGGTTGCAGATAATGCAGTATCAGCAGGGGCAGCAAGTAACAAGATCAGGTCACAAAACCAAAACAGAGAACTTGGTAAGCAGCCATAAACAAGAGACATATCTTTAGTAAAGCTGAAGGTAAAAAAAGAATATATATATATATGTGTGTGTGTGTGTGTGTGTGTATATGTATATGTACATGTACATGTATATGTGTATATATATCTTATGGTGCAAACAAAAGGCTCCAAGTCACTCTTGGCATCTGACAATCAGAAGCCAAGACCCCAGGACTCTGGGAGAGATATGGCTGAAGGAACATCTGTGGGACAGGTACCAAAAGCACCGGGTCCTGGGGAGGAATTCCTGCAGATGTGTGCTCATGCTCCAAATGTAGGAGACCCCTGCTGTACTTCATGTTCAGCCCCCCCAGCCAGTGCTGGGGTTTCACACAATTCCAGGTGCAGCCAAGCACTGGGGACTCTTGCATGGCCATCTCATGGCCCTCATGTGGGGTCAGCACCCAAAGAACAGCAGGGAGGTATTGTAGAAATTTTGCTTTTTTTTATTTATTTAGGACTTCCTTTGTTTGTACTTGTTTCTTAAATGAGAAACTTCTTTCATATTTAAAAGCAGTGTGCCTGTAAAGCTCAATCCCCCCACTACAGCTTTGTACTGCAGCCTCAGGCCAATCACACAACCTGCTGCACAACTCTGTGTTCCCTGCAAAACCCAGAGCACGAGCTGAGGACTTCAGAAGACAGAGAGGTGTGAAGCACAAATTTCTCCATGCTCATGGTGGATGCAGCTGCTGCTGGTCACAGCCAGGCTCCACTACTATGTCACCAAATTTAAAAAAAAAAAGGAAGTTGAACAACTGGAGAAAGTTCAAAGAATTACAAGAAACACTATAGAAAGGGAAATCTTGCCTCAAAATGAAAGCAATAAGAAAAGAAGAAACCGACATATTCAACTTATCAAAGAGGAGACAAATGCAGAACATGAATGCTCCTAAGTAATGAAATGGAATAAGACTTAAGAGGATGGCTCTACCAGCTTGCAGCTAAGTTCACTAGCTGGAGCCAGATCCATTCATTGTGGTTCACCATCTTAAAAAGAGAGAACAATCAATCATGAAGGAACAGTGCAAATTCTTTGACCCAAGCCATTCTTAACTGAAGACTAGAAGTTATCCTAGAAAGATATGCAGGAATTCAAACAATCTGGGGAAGTTTTATAGCCCTTGATTTACATAAGGTTAAAATAATTCATCATAATTGTTTCCTTTGACCTTCTGGCAGCAAAACAAGGTTGTTTCGTAGAATGGCAGCATGTTCTGGAGAAAGTGATGCAAACCCGGAGCTGGGAAACCTGCTGATGCAGCTTTGCATTCCTGTATTCCAGATGACTTGATATCCTTATCAGGAAGGCAGCTGGGGAACACAGTTCAAGAACCCAGGTTTAAGACCAAAGGTTGTCCATGTTAGACACAACGCCCTGCTCACAAGCCTGCTCCAAGCACAGAGCTCGGCAAACTTCAAGCAGCCAGCATTGGCCCACTGAAAGCCTTTCCCCTTGTTTATTTTTAAGGCTGGGTTGTCCAGCTCTGCTGCACAAGCGAGTCACTTTTCCTCCCCACACCAGAGGGCTGGTGAGGGCTGCACACATCTCCCAGCTAGCTGGGAGAGGGAGCCCCTACCACCCGCCATCACTGCAAGAACCACACCTCAACACTGAGCTGGAAGAGGGTCTCAGAGGAAAGATTTGGCAAGCTTGCATTGAACTGCAGGACTTCTCTATCAAAGAGATTGAAAATACGAACACACACATGCAAACTACCCTCTATCCTTCTGAAACTGATTTGTTCCTCAGGATGGCGCAGCTGCAGCCACACCACAGCACAAGCAGATGGTTGTGACCAACGGCAAGGACTCACAAGCACAGAGCACTGTGATCATTTTCCGAGTCCACATTTGAGTTCCACATCCAGTAGATGGTCAGTTTCAGTGCTGATGGGAGATTCCCCACGAGCCCAAGCGAGAAGAATGCTGAAGCGCATGGGGAAATTAAAAGGGAGCTTCCATGTGAAGGGATTTGCTTCAAAAGAAGTCATTTAGCAGTTGCTCATTTCAAAGTCTCTTTTAAGTCCTCTAGTTAGTAAAGCTGCATGTGTCTGGGCATCTCTTTCAGGGCCTATAATCGTTTCCAAGTGCCAAGTTTGCAGCAGCAGAAGGCTGAACATAGCAGAGAAATCAAAGGCAAGTAACTTTATTCTTGCTTTAAATCTGACAAAGAGCACAAACACAAGTGCGTAATGTGCAACCCTGTTCAAACACAGCAAGAATAAGGTTACTTTTGCTCTTATTTCACATTAGAAATAAGCTTTTTTTTAAAAAAAAACAAAGCTTTTTAAAGCTTTTCTTAGTTTGGTAAAGAAAAGCTTTAAAAGCAACCAGCTGACAGAATGAAAGGAGAGGGTGCATTTTAGGAAAGGAGGAGTTTCATCCAGTTTTAAAGATTAATTACAAGATTAATGCCAGCCAGTGACGTGAGTTTCTGGCAGTGGAGCAGAAGGTGCTCCAGCCAACACCTCCTGCCAGCACACACACACAGAGCCCTGCGAGCATCTTCCCCGACCACATCTCCAAACACTAACGCGCAAACAAAGCCGCTTTCACCTGCAGCACTGGAATTTAATGAATTGGATATACTGAGCAAGCCAGTGAGCTGTGCAGTGTGGAAGACGCCTCTCCTGAGACTGCAGAAAGAGCCTGCCAGTGTCCTGGGGACAGAGACGGCGCAGGGCAGTATCAGACATTGCATAAGCACAGGCACACTACTCGCCCGTTCCCGCAATCCCAGCCAGCACTAGCTCAAACTCCTGCCAGCCTCCGCCAAGACCCATTCCAGCTATTCCAGTGCCTGAAGGCAGGCAGGCCTTCCTCCAGTGCCTGCCTCCAGGCAGGGAGGGAAGGCCCAGCCTGGGGATGTGCCTGGGGAAGGACATAGGACCTGTCCCAGCACCCAGCCACCGCCTCCAGGGGCCCCTCAGCCCCTGCTTGTGCAACCATTACCCAACAGTTTAGAAGCAGGGGGAGTAGGGTGGAAAATGTGGTTTTTCCAGACTTTGTCAACACATTTTCCTTCTTCTAAGGAAAGAAATGTGGCCTGGTGGTTAGAGGGCTGGGCAGGAGCTGCCATCACACACCATCTGGGCCAGCCTGGGCCCCTGGCTACCTAAGGCATAGGTGCCCTTGCCATGCATCCAAGGGCAGTAAGGAAGCAATACTCTCCAGCCACAAGGGGGGATCTCAAGGGTAGTGGCATGAAAGATTGCATCACATTCAATGCCAAAATTATCAGGATCATAAGAAAACCAAAGCCAGCTGGGAGACAGAGAAAGCCCCTTGTTGCAGGACACAACACTGGACACTTGCACAAAGGCCAAGAGCAAGAGACACGCACACAAGCACTTGTAATTGTTTAGGTTAAAAAATATTTTTGAGATCATCAAGTTCAACCCAGCACTGCCAAGTCCAACACTGAACCTTGTCTTTAAATGCCACACCTGCACATCTTTTAAAAATCCCCAGGGATGGTGACTCAATCCTTTCCCTAGACAGCCTGTTCCAGTGCTTGACAACCCTGTTGGTAAAGAAAATTTTCCTATTATCCAATCTAAAACCTCTGCTGGGGCAACTTGAGGCCATTTCCTCTTGTCCTATCGTTTGTCACTTGGGAGAAGAGACCCACCCCACATTGCTATGACTTCCTTTCAGATAGCAGAGAGCAAGAAGGTCACCCCTGAGCCTCCTTTTCTCTAAACAACCCCAGCTTCCTCAGCTGCTCCTCATAAGATTTGTGCTCCAGACCCTTCACCACCTCTGCTGCCCTTCTCTGGACTTGCTCCAGCAGCTCAGTGTCTTTCCTGTCCATGAGGGTGAACACCGGATTCAAGACGCTGCCTCACCAACACCATATACAGTACTTTAGGCTGAGGGCTACCCAGAGGTAAAGTGCAAGCTCAGGAGCTCAGAAATCAAAATCTGCATTCAAATTTCAGGCACTGTGACTTCTCCCACGCAGCCTGTAAGCCACCTGTGGTGCATGGCCACACAAGACCCCACTGCCAGGTACCAACCCAGCACAGCCCCCTGCATTACACAGCTCAGGCAGAGAGCACCCAAAGGGAGGAAAACTCTCCTGGAGCTA
This sequence comes from Hylia prasina, assembly GCA_013397195.1. Taxonomy (NCBI): domain Eukaryota; kingdom Metazoa; phylum Chordata; class Aves; order Passeriformes; family Sylviidae; genus Hylia; species Hylia prasina. Next base: position 980,110 of record VYXD01005828.1, read on the forward strand.
AACAAGTCCGTTTGGCTCTAGGGAAACACAGGTACAGAGCCAGAAAAATGATCAGGGGAACCTTGTACTGCTTATCAGCAATGTGTAACTCCACAGGCAGTCGGGACTATATATACATAGACTTATATACATGTGTATGTGTGTGAGTGCTTGTGTGTCTGTGTGCATTAAATATAGATCATTTTTTTAACATGGCACCGTTGGCTGCGTAACATTTCGGATGAGCATCTGCTACAGACCATCTGGGCTGGGAGGGAGGGAGACCAAAATGCTATGGGACTCTTGAGGAATTTGAAACTTGCAGCGGATTTTTCACAGAAAGCTGTTGCGTAAGGGACACGGACAAATGTGTGGCATCAGGAAGGTTCTTTACTGAAAAGAAGGGGGAAAAAAAGGAAGAGAAGTGATCCTAAAACTGCTGCTTCCTGTGGGGGTTGGAGCTGGCTACAGATGACAGGACTGACTTCACACCACTTAAATTCAGCGTCATGAAATGAAACCAAACCAAGTTGCCAGGACAGGCATCAGTGTGCCAGAAGATCAAGCACTGAAGTGATGTTGCCCCAGTGAACTGAAAGTGGTACCTGGCACTCAGCGAGTCAGCACAGTGTCTTTTCTTCCATCAAAAAAGAAAAGCACATCAAAGCCACACAAGTTTTACTTCATTAAACTAACATACAAGAACAAATGGTTCCTATGTAAAGCAGTCCCACATCCTTCTAACCAACACAGCTTCACATTCATAATGTTTATGTGTAGAAAGCATCTCAACCACTTCCCTGGGCAGACTGTTCCAGTATTTGACAGCCCCTTCCACA